>JAVIAB010000001.1:26844752-27264752 GCA_032433765.1 Megaustenia siamemsis
TTTCAACTGTCAAACAATGAACAGGACCAGCCATGTGTCTCACCACGCAGCTCTGTTCTGGGCGAGTTGTTCAATTTCTCTGATTTTGATGCCTTCTGTTCTTGCTTCATTCATTAATGTTCTTTCTAGTGTTTTTTAGGTCGGCCTTTTTTTCTTTTACCCTCTGATTCCCATTTGAGGGCCTTCTTAAGATTCTTTTGTTGTCTCTTCTCGTCATATGACGATCCTTTTCTCTTGATAAAAGTTGATAATTTGGGAAGCTTTGTCTCTTATTTCTGCACTAGACATGAACTCATTCCTTTGTGTGCGAGGCATTTTCCTCAGGAATTTGTTTTCAAATGTGTGCAGTTTATTTTGTATTTATTTCGTTGTTTCTAGCTCTCGCATGCATAAGTAAGGGTGGATAATACAGTATCATCATCAAGTACCGGGCCTGCTGGCGTAGGTGATCATGTCTCTCCACAATTTTCGATCTCGATAGTTATTTATCATTTCTGTTGTTGACCTTCTGCCAAGCCATTCTCTTAAGTTGTCTGGTAATTTTTTTAATATTTGCTTTCCTCTATCTCTTCGTCCCTCAATTTTCCCAGTTGTTACAAAATATTCCAGTTGTTCTCTTCTCATTACATGACCAAAAATGATGATTGTTTCTTCCTAATATTGTAAATTAGCTCTCTTTTTGCTTTGGCCTCTTCCAGAACGTTTTCATTACTCTTCTTAGCTGTCCATTGTATTCTCAACATTCTTCTGTAAAACCACATTTCTACAGACTCCAGTGATTTTCTTGTCTGTTGTCCTATTGTCCATGATTCACATCCCTATGTTAAGATGGACTCTACATAACAATTAAGAACTTTTTTCTTGTTTCGATTGTCAAAAATGGATTGCATAGTATCTTCCCTCACTTTTACATATTACAGTGTATATATATAGTTAGTCAAAGGCCCCGGGTATCACTGAAAACGAATTAAAATTCATAATTGCTCAACCATCCGTGCCAGTGGAATCATCCGAATTAATATCTCATCTCATTTAAGGATCCAAACAAATAAAGGCAGCTGCAACAAAATTGTAACAAATAATAATAATACAGCCCCTAAAAATTTGTACCAGAGATGTTTCTCGGAAGTAAAGGCGGCCTAGTGTGATACTGACCACATCACCCAAAAATGTGTTGTGGTTATATAAAAATATGGTCACTAACACCATGTCCCCCATACGCCTAGCAAGGCAGGGGAGAGAACCTTTACTTAGTTTATTGCCAGGCCAAATTCTTCTCGTTCTTTCCGTTCAACTCCCTGTGAAGCATAGCACTTCAACAAACACTTTCTAATCCGTGCTTTTTGGTGCCATTTTCTTAAGACCTCTCCGTTTTCTCCTTTCTCTTCATCTCGTCTCCTTTCTCTTCATCTCGTCTCCTTTCTCTTCATCTCTTGCCATTTCTCTTCATATCTTCATCTTTCTCTTCATCTCTTGTCCTTTCTCTTCATCTCTTCTCCTTTCTCTTCATATATTCCCCTTTCTTTTCATCTCTTCTCCTTTCTATTCATCTCTTCTCCTTTTTCTTCATCTCTTCTCCTTTCTCTTCATCTCTTCTTCTTTCTCTTCATCTCTTCTCCTTTCTCGTCATCTCTTTTCCTTTCTCTTCATCTCTTCTTCCACATATCTTCTCCAGGCATGCCTCCACCCCTTGGGGATTTAAATATTGGGTTCGTATCATACTCTCAGTCGGCTACCGCAGTGTGCGTGACCAGTTCAGTGTCATCGTCTTTGTCTTCTCTTTGCTCACCTTTATTTGACTGTAACTTTCCCGTGCTTTTATTTACTAATTTTGTCCTGTAATTTATTCTTTTATTCTGCTCAATCATCCATATTTGTGAAATGTTTGCGACTTAATTTTTTTACATACAAGATATCCAGTCCTATTATCGGAATAATCAAATCCAAATATCGTATACAGCCTTGCAAAAATAACAGGACATTGCAAGTCAACGTTTCGACTTTAAATGGATATTAATGAGCTTAGAAAAACATTTCATTACAAATCTCAAGGTTCGCTGTGGCTGTTTTGTGCTTGCTCCCAAATCAATGTCCTTCCTTAAGAGTTGAAATGTTGACTTGTATTTTTATCTTATAAAAGCTATGAGGGGACTGATTAGCGTTGTCCTAGAGGATTCGTTTTTGTAATAAATCAAGGAGGAAAAACTCTTGTCTCCCACCTTTCGAAATGCTTTATCTTAATACACTCGCTTCACACAATGTGACATTATATGTTTCGTTATATCCTTGACTCCCATCCATCATGGCAACAATTAGGAGTCGTAGAGTAAGGTGGCTGGGTCAGGTAAGAAGAATGGAAAAACAATCCTGTCCCCAAACGGATATTTTATGGCGAACTTAAGGACGGAAAGAGACAAAGGGCAGGTCAGTGTTGATATATAAGGTTTTTGTAGGGCATCCTTGAGGGAATTCTTTATCAGTGAAAGAAACTGGGAAAATGTGGCTGCAGATCGTAGCACATGGACAACAAAAATAAAAAGAAATTCAAAACAACTTTCGAGCCAGTGCTGATATACAATTTAGAAGACAAAAGGCGCTGGAGAAAGGAGACCTGACCAGACACAACGAATACATCTTGTTCGTTTTGCTGATGAAACTGTCTATGCAATATTAGTAGATGCAGCCACGAGAAAAGCTGTTTAGTAAAGCAGTATCCAACATAAGACACTAATACTTATACCTAACTACTCATCCTTACTGGCATCCATTCCTAAAGATCATCTTTGGTGTTGGTGTTTTCCATTGAAACAGAACAGCCGTTTAGATCGATGTTACTCTCTTCAGCGTTTGAGCCCGGAACCTTCAATTCGGCAGGCGAGTGCACTGACCAGAGTGCTACCGGACTTTCTTTACTAATGTGTTTATGAGGTGGGGAAAGGGATAGATTTTAACAGATGGGTGAGGATTATAATATGTGTTCGTTCTGCGGCGTTATATGGGCATAACAACATCAGCAACAACATCATCAGCAACAATACCAGCATCATCAACAACGTCAGTAGCAACATCATCAACAACAAAATATTCAAGAAAATCAACATCAGCAACAATATAAGCAACACCATTAACACCAGCAGCAACAACAACATCAACAACATCAGCAACAACAATAACACGAGCAACAACAACATCAACAACAATATTAACAACAACATTAACAACAATATCAGCAGTAACATTAACACCAGCAAGAACAACACCAGTAACACCATCTTCAACATTAACACCAGCAACACCATCTTCAACATTAACACCAGCAACACCATCTTCAACATTAACACCAGCAAGAACAACATCAACAACATCATCAACAACAACATAAACACGTGCAACATCAGCAGCAACAACATTAACACTATCAGCAATACCAATATCACCAACAACAGCAGCAACAACATTAACGCCAACAAGACCGTCAGCAACACCAACATCACCAACAACATCAGCAACAATGCAAACATCAGCAACAACAACACATTTAAACACCAACATCGTCAATAACAACATAAACAACACCATCAGCAACAACGGAAGAAGCATTTCTATTGAACAACACGCTATTGTGAACAAGTTTAAAAATCTGTTGATAAAAATATGATTCACCTACATCAATTCACATATTTCATGTCAGCTAAAAATGACAGTAGTATATTGTTTAATCCTGTTTAATTAATTAATTATTGTTTTTAATGAAACGGAAATATAAACATTAGTTGAGATAAAAGGGAGAAAATTCAAGCTGTAGAAATGCGAATTTATTATATAACGAAATGAATTGATTGATTGGCGAAGAAACAATTGCAATTCATTGTTATGAAGCAACTGAAATAAAAAAAAAATATTATTAAACAGTTCCAGCACTGTCTAGAAATACGTGGGCTACTTAAATAGAAATATAAATATTATCGAAGTCTTTTTTACTGTGGTGAAAAGTAGAACAAGAGAAACAATTTTATAAAGAATGAAGTAAGCTAATAGAATAAAAAAAAGTATGTTGCTGAATCAGTCAGTTAAAGAGTGAAGTAATTGTACAGTGGACAGACTATAGGCGGAATAACATTCGATGCGGAGTCCATGCAGCATAAAAATGTTTAATGAATTCTAATAGATAATGAAAAAGACAAAGGTAAATATAAAACACTAACGAATAGCAATAGCAAAGCAATCTGTTACAGCATGGATTCATATCTGGGAAAGAACAAAACAATGGCCAACAGAGTAACAGACAATGAATAGGAAATGCAGATGTGATGGATTGATCACGCACTAAGAAAACCCGAGGCCAGCATAGCAAGACAGGCACTGTCTTGGAGCATACAGGTAAAAGAAACAGTCGGAAAAGCCCAGGAATACATCAGAAAGAGAAGTCAGAGAAAGAGAAACTCTTATTTAAACTTTAGAGAAGCAGATAAAATGTCCATGAATAGGAAGTGTCTAATAGACACGTGTCCATGAATAGGAAGTGTCTAATAGACACGTGTCCATGAATAGGAAGTGTCTAATAGACACGTGTCCATGAATAGGAAGTGTCTAAGAGACACGTGTCCATGAATAGGAAGTGTCTAATAGACACGTGTCCATGAATAGGAAGTGTCTAAGAGACACGTGTCCATGAATAGGAAGTGTCTAAGAGACACGTGTCCATGAATAGGAAGTGTCTAAGAGACACGTGTCCATGAATAGGAAGTGTCTAAGAGACACGTGTCCATGAATAGGAAGTGTCTAAGAGACACGTGTCCATGAATAGGAAGTGTCTAAGAGACACGTGTCCATGAATAGGAAGTGTCTAAGAGACACGTGTCCATGAATA
This sequence comes from Megaustenia siamemsis, assembly GCA_032433765.1. Taxonomy (NCBI): domain Eukaryota; kingdom Metazoa; phylum Mollusca; class Gastropoda; order Stylommatophora; family Ariophantidae; genus Megaustenia; species Megaustenia siamemsis. Next base: position 26,849,623 of record JAVIAB010000001.1, read on the forward strand.
GGAAGTGTCTAAGAGACACGTGTCCATGAATAGGAAGTGTCTAAGAGACACGTGTCCATGAATAGGAAGTGTCTAAGAGACACGTGTCCATGAATAGGAAGTGTCTAAGAGACACGTGTCCATGAATAGGAAGTGTCTAAGAGACACGTGTCCATGAATAGGAAGTGTCTAAGAGACACGTGTCCATGAATAGGAAGTGTCTAAGAGACACGTGTCCATGAATAGGAAGTGTCTAAGAGACACGTGTCCATGAATAGGAAGTGTCTAAGAGACACGTGTCCATGAATAGGAAGTGTCTAAGAGACACGTGTCCATGAATAGGAAGTGTCTAAGAGACACGTGTCCATGAATAGGAAGTGTCTAAGAGACACGTGTCCATGAATAGGAAGTGTCTAAGAGACACGTGTCCATGAATAGGAAGTGTCTAAGAGACACGTGTCCATGAATAGGAAGTGTCTAAGAGACACGTGTCCATGAATAGGAAGTGTCTAAGAGACACGTGTCCATGAATAGGAAGTGTCTAAGAGACACGTGTCCATGAATAGGAAGTGTCTAAGAGACACGTGTCCATGAATAGGAAGTGTCTAAGAGACACGTGTCCATGAATAGGAAGTGTCTAAGAGACACGTGTCCATGAATAGGAAGTGTCTAAGAGACACGTGTCCATGAATAGGAAGTGTCTAAGAGACACGTGTCCATGAATAGGAAGTGTCTAAGAGACACGTGTCCATGAATAGGAAGTGTCTAAGAGACACGTGTCCATGAATAGGAAGTGTCTAAGAGACACGTGTCCATGAATAGGAAGTGTCTAAGAGACACGTGTCCATGAATAGGAAGTGTCTAAGAGACACGTGTCCATGAATAGGAAGTGTCTAAGAGACACGTGTCCATGAATAGGAAGTGTCTAAGAGACACGTGTCCATGAATAGGAAGTGTCTAAGAGACACGTGTCCATGAATAGGAAGTGTCTAAGAGACACGTGTCCATGAATAGGAAGTGTCTAAGAGACACGTGTCCATGAATAGGAAGTGTCTAAGAGACACGTGTCCATGAATAGGAAGTGTCTAAGAGACACGTGTCCATGAATAGGAAGTGTCTAAGAGACACGTGTCCATGAATAGGAAGTGTCTAAGAGACACGTGTCCATGAATAGGAAGTGTCTAAGAGACACGTGTCCATGAATAGGAAGTGTCTAAGAGACACGTGTCCATGAATAGGAAGTGTCTAAGAGACACGTGTCCATGAATAGGAAGTGTCTAAGAGACACGTGTCCATGACCAATATTTAAAAAAGGGGGGGGGGAGGTTAACGGGTTTTGATTGATTGATTGATTGGTTGATTGATTTATCAGCTTATTGGTTGATTGATTTATCAGCTTATTGGTTGAAAGATTAATAACAACATATAGAAGTTGCCCAACAACTCTGCCATTCAGCAGGGACTCTGGGAATGCACCCATGATCGTTAAACCAGCTCTCTAACCACCACGCTACTGACTTTTTCTTTGTCTTTAAATAAAACAGATATTAATAACGACAGCATTACTTTTCCCGTGTTTGTCCTGTAACGAGATATTTCCGATAAAATAAAACTCTGTATTTGACTCGTTATTAGTCTAATGTTATGAATAGGAATGGCAAAAAGTAATTTTAATGTTATGAAGGACATACTAACATCAAAACAAATAACACCAAAGCTAAAACTAAGAATAGCAAAATGTTACATCTTCTCAATATTCCTATATGGTGCTGAAACATGGACATTAGACAAGAAAACAGAACAGAGAATTGAAGCCTTCGAAATGTGGATTTATAGAAGAATAGGTAGAATTGGATGGAAGGAAAAGAAAACAAACGATGAAGTCTTAAAACAACTAAAAATGAAAAGAGAACTTCTGAACACAATTAGAACAAGACAAATGCGATTCTTGGGCCATGTTAAAAGACACAACAGCCTACTGAAAGTAATCCTGGAGGGGAAAATACAAGGTAAAAGAGGCAGAGGCAGACCAAGATTAACATGGACGAGTAACATCAAAAGATGGACAAATCAACCGATGACAACCTGCACCATCAAAGCAAGAGATAGAGCAGAATGGCGCTCCATGGTAGCCAACCTTCGTTACGGAGACGGCACTCAATGATGATGATTTGACTCGTATTCCTGTTTTACTGCAATGCCTAGTAACCCTTGCTGTTTGTACAGCTCAATCATACCAGAACAGCGCCATCTCATCGCGGGTAACATTTTGATGTGCCGTCATCAAAGTATGCACGAGCTAAGTAAGATATCAAATATGCTATATCAGTCTCCTGTATCGATCCTTCCAAATCCCTTAGGTACGACTCCAGAGAGCGGACATTTGCAGTGGGGTGTTTCTATTTTTGGTCTGGACATGTGGAAATACATGTATATCATCATCATCATCAATTGCCATGCCTGCTGTCGTTGGTGATCAGGTCTCTCCGCAACTTTCGATCTTGACAGTTATTTATCCTTTTTGTTGTTCACCTTCTGCTAAACCATTCTCTTAAACTGTCTGGTATCTTTTCTCTTTGCTTTTCTCTATAGCTTTTCGTCTCTCAACTTTCCCAGTTGTTACATTATATTCCAACTGTTCCATTATCATTAGTTACATGGCAAAAAATGATGATTGTTTCTTCCTAATATTGGATATTAACTCTCTTTTTGCTTTGGCCTCTTTCAGAACGTTTTCATTACTCTTCTTAGCTGTCCATCGTATTGTCAACATTCTTCTGTAAAACCATATTTCTGCAGCCTCCAGTGATTTTCTTGTCTGTTGTCCTATTGTCTATAATTCACATCCATATGTTAAGACTGGCTCTAAATAACATTTAAGAACTCTTTTTCTTGTTTCTATTGTCAAAAATGGACTGCGCAGTATCTCCCTCGTCTATTTTAAAGCTGTTTTAATTTTATTAACTAAATTTCTATCATAGAATTGCTAATATCCATATTACTGTATTTCTTTGCTTTTTTATTTTATTCCGAAATTTAATTTTAAAGAAGCCAAAATGAGCCAAAATAGGAATCATCGTCGTCGTCATCATCATCATGTGGCTTGTTTGTCTTGGATTGTGGCTCATATAAGAGCTGCTCTTTAAGTTGCATATGTAATAGAGGAGAACTGGGTGGTCTAGAGGTTAGACATAGGTCTCTGGACAAGAAGGTCCCGCGTTTGAATCCCACCAAAGGCAGTGGGAATGTTTCTCTTCATTCAGTGGTTTCTTCGTGGCTTTATCCCCCCTCCCGGTTTCTTTGTGGCTTTATCTCCCCTCCCGGTTTCTTCGTGGCTTTATCCCCCCCTCCCGGTTTCTTTGTGGCTTTATCCCCCCTCCCGGTTTCTTTGTGGCTTTATCCCCCTTCCCGGTTTCTTCGTGGCTTTATCTCCCCTCCCGGTTTCTTTGTGGCTTTATCCCCCCTCCCGGTTTCTTCGTGGCTTTATCTCCCCTCCCGGTTTCTTTGTGGCTTTATCTCCCCTCCCGGTTTCTTTGTGGCTTTATCCCCCCTCCCGGTTTCTTCGTGGCTTTATCTCCCCTCCCGGTTTCTTTGTGGCTTTATCCCCCCTCCCGGTTTCTTTGTGGCTTTATTTCCCCTCCCGGTTTCTTTGTGGCTTTATCCCCCCTCCCAGTTTCTTTGTGGCTTTATCCCCCCTCCCGGTTTCTTTGTGGCTTTATCCCCTCTCCCGGTTTCTTTGTGGCTTTATCTCCCCTCCCGGTTTCTTTGTGGCTTTATCCCCCCTCCCGGTTTCTTTGTGGCTTTATCCTCCTCCCGGTTTCTTCGTGGCTTTATCTCCCCTCCCGGTTTCTTTGTGACTTTATCTCCCCTCCCGCTTTCTTTGTGGCTTTATCGCCCCTCCCGGTTTCTTCGTGGCTTTATCTCCCCTCCCGGTTTTTTGTGGCTTTATCCCCCCTCCCGGTTTCTTTGTGGCTTTATCCCCTCTCCCGGTTTCTTCGTGGCTTTATCTCCCCTCCCGGTTTCTTTGTGGCTTTATCCCCCCTCCCGGTTTATTCGTGGCTTTATCTCCCCTCCCGGTTTCTTTGTGGCTTTATCTCCCCTCCCGGTTTCTTTGTGCCTTTATCCCCCCTCCCGGTTTCTTCGTGGCTTTATCTCCCCTCCCGGTTTCTTTGTGGCTTTATCCCCCCTTCCGGTTTCTTTGTGGCTTTATCTCCCCTCCCGGTTTCTTTGTGGCTTTATCCCCCCTCCCGGTTTCTTTGTGGCTTTATATCCCCTCCCGGTTTCTTTGTGGCTTTACCCCCCCCCCTCCTCTCGGTTTCTTTGTGGCTTTATCCCCCCTCCCGTTTTCTTTGTGGCTTTCTCCCCCCTCCCGGTTTCTTCGTGGCTTTATCACCTCTCCCGGTTTCTTCGTGGCTTTATCTCCCCTCCCGGTTTCTTTGTGACTTTATCTCCCCTCCCGGTTTCTTCGTGGCTTTATCCCCCCTCCCGGTTTCTTCGTGGCTTTATCTCCCCTCCCGGTTTCTTTGTGGCTTTATCCCCCCTCCCGGTTTCTTTGTGGCTTTATCCCCCCTCCCGGTTTCTTTGTGGCTTTATTTCCCCTCCCGGTTTCTTTGTGGCTTTATCCCCCCTCCCGGTTTCTTTGTGGCTTTATCCCCCCTCCCGGTTTCTTTGTGGCTTTATCCCCCTCCCGGTTTCTTTGTGGCTTTATCTCCCCTCCCGGTTTCATTGTGGCTTTATCCGCCTCCCGGTTTCTTCGTGGCTTTATCCCCCCTCCCGGTTTCTTTGTGGCTTTATCTCCCCTCCCGGTTTCTTCGTGGCTTTATCCCCCCCCTCCCGGTTTCTTTGTGGCTTTATCCCCCCTCCCGGTTTCTTTGTGGCTTTATCCCCCCTCCCGGTTTCTTCGTGGCTTTATCTCCCCTCCCGGTTTCTTTGTGGCTTTATCCCCCCTCCCGGTTTCTTCGTGGCTTTATCTCCCCTCCCGGTTTCTTTGTGGCTTTATCTCCCCTCCCGGTTTCTTTGTGGCTTTATCCCCCCTCCCGGTTTCTTCGTGGCTTTATCTCCCCTCCCGGTTTCTTTGTGGCTTTATCCCCCCTCCCGGTTTCTTTGTGGCTTTATTTCCCCTCCCGGTTTCTTTGTGGCTTTATCCCCCTCCCAGTTTCTTTGTGGCTTTATCCCCCCTCCCGGTTTCTTTGTGGCTTTATCCCCTCTCCCGGTTTCTTTGTGGCTTTATCTCCCCTCCCGGTTTCTTTGTGGCTTTATCCCCCCTCCCGGTTTCTTTGTGGCTTTATCCTCCTCCCGGTTTCTTCGTGGCTTTATCTCCCCTCCCGGTTTCTTTGTGACTTTATCTCCCCTCCCGCTTTCTTTGTGGCTTTATCGCCCCTCCCGGTTTCTTCGTGGCTTTATCTCCCCTCCCGGTTTTTTGTGGCTTTATCCCCCCTCCCGTTTTCTTTGTGGCTTTATCCCCTCTCCCGGTTTCTTCGTGGCTTTATCTCCCCTCCCGGTTTCTTTGTGGCTTTATCCCCCTCCCGGTTTATTCGTGGCTTTATCTCCCCTCCCGGTTTCTTTGTGGCTTTATCTCCCCTCCCGGTTTCTTTGTGCCTTTATCCCCCCTCCCGGTTTCTTCGTGGCTTTATCTCCCCTCCCGGTTTCTTTGTGGCTTTATCCCCCCTTCCGGTTTCTTTGTGGCTTTATCTCCCCTCCCGGTTTCTTTGTGGCTTTATCCCCCCTCCCGGTTTCTTTGTGGCTTTATATCCCCTCCCGGTTTCTTTGTGGCTTTATCTCCCCTCCCGGTTTCTTTGTGGCTTTACCCCCCCCTCCTCTCGGTTTCTTTGTGGCTTTATCCCCCCTCCCGTTTTCTTTGTGGCTTTCTCCCCCCTCCCGGTTTCTTCGTGGCTTTATCACCTCTCCCGGTTTCTTCGTGGCTTTATCTCCCCTCCCGGTTTCTTTGTGACTTTATCTCCCCTCCCGGTTTCTTCGTGGCTTTATCCCCCCTCCCGGTTTCTTCGTGGCTTTATCTCCCCTCCCGGTTTCTTTGTGGCTTTATCCCCCCTCCCGGTTTCTTTGTGGCTTTATCCCCCCTCCCGGTTTCTTTGTGGCTTTATTTCCCCTCCCGGTTTCTTTGTGGCTTATCCCCCCTCCCGGTTTCTTTGTGGCTTTATCCCCCCTCCCGGTTTCTTTGTGGCTTTATCCCCCTCCCGGTTTCTTTGTGGCTTTATCTCCCCTCCCGGTTTCATTGTGGCTTTATCCCCCCTCCCTGTTTCTTTGTGGCTTTATCCCCCCCCCTCCCGGTTTCTTTGTGGCTTTATCCCCCATCCCGGTTTCTTCGTGGCTTTATCTCCCCTCCCGGTTTCATGGTGGCTTCATCCCCCCTCCCGGTTTCTGAGTAGTGAGATTCGATGTCTAGCCCTCTCTGAGTAGTGAGATTCGATGTCTAGCCCTCTCTGAGTAGTGAGATTCGATGTCTAGCCCTCTCTGAGTAGTGAGATTCGATGTCTAGCCCTCTCTGAGTAGTGAGATTCGATGTCTGGTCCTCTCTGAGTAGTGCGATTCGATGTCTAGCCCTCTCTGAGTAGTGAGATTCGATGTCTAGCCCTCTCTGAGTAGTGAGATTCGATGTCTAGCCCTCTCAGAGTAGTGAGATTCGATGTCTAGCCCTCTCTGAGTAGTGAGATTCTATGTCTAGACCTCTCAGAGTAGTGAGATTCGATGTCTAGCCCTCTCAGAGTAGTGAGATTCGATGTCTATCCCTCTCAGAGTAGTGAGATTCGATGTCTAGCCCTCTCTGAGTAGTGAGATTCGATGTCTAGCCCTCTCAGAGTAGTGAGATTCGATGTCTAGCCCATTTTGAGTAGTAGGATTCGATGTCTATCCCTCTCAGAGTAGTGAGATTCGATGTCTAGCCCTCTCTGAGTAGTGAGATTCGATGTCTAGCCCTCTCTGAGTAGTGAGATTCGATGTCTAGCCCTCTCAGAGTAGTGAGATTCGATGTCTAGCCCATTTTGAGTAGTGAGATTCGATGTCTATCCCTCTCAGAGTAGTGAGATTCGATGTCTAGCCCTCTCAGAGTAGTGAGATTCGATGTCTAGCCCTCTCAGAGTAGTGAGATTCGATGTCTAGCCCTCTCAGAGTAGTGAGATTCGATGTTTAGCCCTCTCAGAGTAGTGAGATTCGATGTCTAGCCCTCTCAGAGTAGTGAGATTCGATGTCTAGCCCTCTCAGAGTAGTGAGATTTGATGTCTAGCCCTCTCAGAGTAGTGAGATTCGATGTCTAGCCCTCTCAGAGTAGTGAGATTCGATGTCTAGCCCTCTCTGAGTAGTGAGATTCGATGTCTAGCCCTCTCAGAATAGTGAGATTCGATGTCTAGCCCTCTCAGAATAGTGAGATTCGATGTCTAGCCCTCTCTGATGGCGGCAAAAAAACAGGAGTGCCCGTGTACACTCTGCGCACTTTAAATAAACGTTGGCATTAACGTCACTTCCGACTTGAGCACAACAATTTTGAGTGCAGGGTTGTCTTCCCACTTCGATCCCTATTAACGCTTGGCCTGACTGGATAGTATGTTTCCATGATCACCGCTGGGATGTGGAGCAGTGTCCTGATCGCCGATCCTGGTGCAGTTAGTCCCTTATGGGTCGCTGAACACACTCAGCTCAGCTGCTGGGTGGCTGTCTTTACCTTGGATTTAATTTTTAAAGCATGTCTTTACTATGCTTTCTTGACGTTTCTGTGCTTTCATGTCTTTGTTATGCTTTCTTGATGTTTCTATGCTTTCATGTCTTTACTATGTTTTCTTGACGTTTCTATGCTTTCATGTCTTTACTATGTTTTCTTGACGTTTCTATGCTTTCATGTCTTTACTATGTTTTCTTGACGTTTCTATGCTTTCATGTCTTTACTATGCTTTCTTGACGTTTCTATTCTGTCATGTCTTTACTATGCTTTCTTGACGTCTCTATGCTTTCATGTCTTTACGATGCTTTCTTGAAGTTTCTATGCTTTCATGGCTTTACTATGCTTTCTTGACGTTTCTATGCTTTCATGTCTGTAATATGCTTTCTTGACGTTTCTATTCTTTCATGTCTTTACTGTGCTTTCTTTGCTTTCATGTCTTTACTATGCTTTCTTGACGTTTCTATGCTTTCATGTCTTTACTATGCTTTCTTGACGTTTCTATGCTTTCATGTCTTTACTATGCTTTCTTGAAGTTTCTATGCTTTCATGTCTTTACTATGCTTTCTTGACGTTTCTATGCTTTCATGTCTGTAATATGCTTTCTTGACGTTTCTATTCTTTCATGTCTTTACTGTGCTTTCTTTGCTTTCATGTCTTTACTATGCTTTCTTGACGTTTCTATGCTTTCATGTTTTTACTATGCTTTCTTGACGTTTCTATGCTTTCATGTCTTTACTATGCTTTCGTGATGTTTCTATGCTTTCATGTCTTTACTATGCTTTCTTGATGTTTCTATGCTTTCATGTCTGTAATATGCTTTCTTGACGTTTCTATGCTTTCATGTCTGTAATATGCTTTCTTGACGTTTCTATGCTTTCATGTCTAATATGCTTTCTTGATGTTTCTATGCTTTCATGTCTAATATGCTTTCTTGACGTTTCTATGCTTTCATGTCTGTAATATGCTTTCTTGACGTTTCTATGCTTTCATGTCTTTACTATGCTTTCTTGACGTTTCTATGCTTTCATGTCTTTACTATGCTTTCTTGACGTTTCTATTCTTTCATGTCTTTACTATGCTTTCTTGACGTCGCTATGCTTTCATGTCTTTACGATGCTTTCTTGAAGTTTCTATGCTTTCATGTCTTTACTATGCTTTCTTGACGTTTCTATGCTTTCATGTCTAATATGCTTTCTTGACGTTTCTATTCTTTCATGTCTTTACTATGCTTTCTTGACGTCTCTATGCTTTCATGTCTGTAATATGCTTTCTTGACGTTTCTATGCTTTCATGTCTGTAATATGCTTTCTTGACGTTTCTATGCTTTCATAACTAATATGCTTTCTTGACGTTTCTATTCTTTCATGTCTTTACTATGCTTTCTTGACGTTTCTATGCTTTCATGTCTGTAATATGCTTTCTTGACGTTTCTATGCTTTCATGTCTGTAATATGCTTTCTTGACGTTTCTATGCTTTCATGTCTAATATGCTTTCTTGACGTTTCTATTCTTTCATGTCTTTACTATGCTTTCTTGACGTCTCTATGCTTTCATGTCTTTACGATGCTTTCTTGAAGTTTCTATGCTTTCATGTCTTTACTATGCTTTCTTGACGTTTCTATGCTTTCATGTCTGTAATATGCTTTCTTGACGTTTCTATTCTTTCATGTCTTTACTGTGCTTTCTTTGCTTTCATGTCTTTACTATGCTTTCTTGACGTTTCTATGCTTTCATGTCTTTACTATGCTTTCTTGACGTTTCTATGCTTTCATGTCTTTACTATGCTTTCTTGAAGTTTCTATGCTTTCATGTCTTTACTATGCTTTCTTGACGTTTCTATGCTTTCATGTCTGTAATATGCTTTCTTGACGTTTCTATTCTTTCATGTCTTTACTGTGCTTTCTTTGCTTTCATGTCTTTACTATGCTTTCTTGACGTTTCTATGCTTTCATGTCTTTACTATGCTTTCTTGACGTTTCTATGCTTTCATGTCTTTACTATGCTTTCGTGATGTTTCTATGCTTTCATGTCTTTACTATGCTTTCTTGATGTTTCTATGCTTTCATGTCTGTAATATGCTTTCTTGACGTTTCTATGCTTTCATGTCTGTAATATGATTTCTTGACGTTTCTATGCTTTCATGTCTAATATGCTTTCTTGATGTTTCTATGCTTTCATGTCTAATATGCTTTCTTGACGTTTCTATGCTTTCATGTCTGTAATATGCTTTCTTGACGTTTCTATGCTTTCATGTCTGTAATATGCTTTCTTGACGTTTCTATGCTTTCATGTCTAATATGCTTTCTTGACGTTTCTATTCTTTCATGTCTTTACTGTGCTTTCTATGCTTTCATGTCTTTACTATGCTTTCGTGATGTTTCTATGCTTTCATGTCTTTACTATGCTTTCTTGATGTTTCTATGCTTTCATGTCTGTAATATGCTTTCTTGACGTTTCTTTGCTTTCATGTCTGTAATATGCTTTCTTGAAGTTTCTATGCTTTCATGTCTGTAATATCCTTTCTTGACGTTTCTATGCTTTCATGTCTAATATGCTTTCTTGACGTTTCTATTCTTTCATGTCTTTACTATGCTTTCTTGACGTTTCTATGCTTTCATGTCTGTAATATGCTTTCTTGACGTTTCTATGCTTTCATGTCTGTAATATGCTTTCTTGACGTTTCTATGCTTTCATGTCTTTACTATGTTTTCTTGACGTTTCTATGCTTTCATGTCTTTACTATGTTTTCTTGAAGTTTCTATGCTTTCATGTCTTTACTATGTTTTCTTGACGTTTCTATGCTTTCATGTCTTTACTATGTTTTCTTGACGTTTCTATGCTTTCATGTCTTTACTATGCTTTCTTGACGTTTCTATGCTTTCATGTCTAATATGCTTTCTTGACGTTTCTATTCTTTCATGTCTTTACTATGCTTTCTTGACGTCTCTATGCTTTCATGTCTTTACGATGCTTTCTTGAAGTTTCTATGCTTTCATGTCTTTACTATGCTTTCTTGACGTTTCTATGCTTTCATGTCTAATATGCTTTCTTGACGTTTCTATTCTTTCATGTCTTTACTATGCTTTCTTGACGTCTCTATGCTTTCATGTCTGTAATATGCTTTCTTGACGTTTCTATGCTTTCATGTCTGTAATATGCTTTCTTGACGTTTCTATGCTTTCATAACTAATATGCTTTCTTGACGTTTCTATTCTTTCATGTCTTTACTATGCTTTCTTGACGTTTCTATGCTTTCATGTCTGTAATATGCTTTCTTGACGTTTCTATGCTTTCATGTCTGTAATATGCTTTCTTGACGTTTCTATGCTTTCATGTCTAATATGCTTTCTTGACGTTTCTATTCTTTCATGTCTTTACTATGCTTTCTTGACGTCTCTATGCTTTCATGTCTTTACGATGCTTTCTTGAAGTTTCTATGCTTTCATGTCTTTACTATGCTTTCTTGACGTTTCTATGCTTTCATGTCTGTAATATGCTTTCTTGACGTTTCTATTCTTTCATGTCTTTACTGTGCTTTCTTTGCTTTCATGTCTTTACTATGCTTTCTTGACGTTTCTATGCTTTCATGTCTTTACTATGCTTTCTTGACGTTTCTATGCTTTCATGGCTTTACTATGCTTTCGTGATGTTTCTATGCTTTCATGTCTTTACTATGCTTTCTTGATGTTTCTATGCTTTCATGTCTGTAATATGCTTTCTTGACGTTTCTATGCTTTCATGTCTGTAATATGCTTTCTTGACGTTTCTATGCTTTCATGTCTAATATGCTTTCTTGATGTTTCTATGCTTTCATGTCTAATATGCTTTCTTGACGTTTCTATGCTTTCATGTCTGTAATATTCTTTCTTGACGTTTCTATGTTTTTATGTCTGTAATATGCTTTCTTGACGTTTCTATGCTTTCATGTCTAATATGCTTTCTTGACGTTTCTATTCTTTCATGTCTGTAATATGCTTCCTTGATGTTTCTATGTTTTCATGTCTTTACTATGTTTTCATGACGTTTCTATGCTTTAATGTCTTTACTATGTTTTCTTTGACGTTTCTATGCTTTCATGTCTTTACTATGTTTCATGACGTTTCTATGCTTTAATGTCTTTACTATACTGTCATATCATTACTACGCTTTCATGTCTTTACTACGCTTTAATGTCTTTACCTTACTTTCATGTCTTTACTATACTTTCATGTCTTTACTATACTTTCATGTCTTTACTACTATTTCATGTCTTTACTACTACTTCATGTCTTTACTACTACTTCATGTCTTTACTACTATTTCATGTCTTTACTACTATTTAATATCTTTACTACTATTTCATGTCTTTACTACGCTTTAATGTCTTTACCTTACTTTCATGTCTTTACTACTATTTCATGTCTTTACTACTATTTCATATCTTTACTACTATTTCATGTCTTTACTACGCTTTAATGTCTTTACCTTACTTTCATGTCTTTACTATACTTTCATGTCTTTACTACTATTTCATGTCTTTACTACTATTTCATGTCTTTACTACTATTTCATGTCTTTACTACTATTTCATATCTTTACTACTATTTCATATCTTTACTACTATTTCATGTCTTTACTACGCTTTAATGTCTTTACCTTACTTTCATGTCTTTACTATACTTTCATATCTTTACTACGCTTTAATGTCTTTACTATACTTTCATGTCTTTACTACTCTTTCGTGTTTTTACTATGCTTTCATGTCTTTACTACGCTTTCATGTATTTACTACTCTTTCATGTCTTTGCTACTCTTTCATGTCTTTACTACTCTTTCATGTTTTTACTACTCTTTCATGTCTTTGCTACTCTTTCATGTCTTTACTACTCTTTCATGTTTTTACTATTCTTTCATGTCTTTATTATGCTTTCATATCTTTTTATATCTGCTAAAAAATAAATATCTTTATTGTCTTTCACGGATTGTATTTCTTTGTTCTTTCTCAATTGTACTGGACTACAAGTTGCCAAAATTAACACCCGCACCGAGAAATACGCGAGGGTGGAAAAGAACAAAAATGGGATGAGTACAGTAAAAAGAAATTAGGTTAAATACAAAAATAAAAATTTTCATTTCTAATGTTAAGTCGGTCCTATTATATGGATGTGAAACATGGAGAACAACAAAATTGACAATCACGAAGATAAAGACTTTTATTAATGGATGCTTACGCAGAATAAAAGGATGGAAATGGCAGAACAAAATCACTAACATAGAATTATGGAAATGTACCAGTCAAATGCCAGTGGATAAAGAGATACAGCGCAGACGGTGACGCTGTATAGGACACACACTACGGAAGCCAACTGAGAGTATTACACAACAGGCCCTTTATTGGAATCCCCAGGGGAAAAGACAAAGAGGAAAACCAAGGAATTTTTGGAGAAGACAGATAGAAACAGAGATGAAGATGATGGGGAAGACATGGAATGATCTTAAAAGAATGGCAAAAAACAGAACACCTTGGAAAGTTACAGTTAAGGAAAGTAAAAAAAAAAAGTGTTTGTTGAAGACCTATGCTCCACTGGGAGCTAAATAGGTAGAAAAAAACAGTAAAAAGAGGTTTTAACATTTTCAGAAACTAATTAAGAAGAAAGTGTAACAGCAGTTTGCAAATGTCAAACCAATCACTTCAAAACATTCCAAGTCTTCGACAATTCCAGGAATTTGAATGTGCTGTAAGCTTTGTTGTTCATTGTTTATTGTTTCCTTTTGTTCACTTGCTGCTCACGCGCTTGAAATATGATTTATTATTACCTTTTTATTTGTTGTGGTTTATATTTTTTTCAAACATCAATCTCAGGACATGTGTTAACACTAACGTGTTTACGGCCAGCCAATAATTAAATAAACAATCACTCAGAACTATTTAAATTAAGTTAAAAGGCAGAGACATCGGTCAAATGAAGTTTAAAACGTGTGGAAATAATAATAAATAAAATGCCCAAACTCAACCAAAAGCCAGATGCAACAGATAGACTAAATCAGAAACTAAAGAAAACAATTAACATAAAGCTAATACCAGAGAGAACAGTTAAACTAAGTCAGAAACTAGAGAAAACAATTAAAATAAATCGAATATCAGAGAGAACAGTTAAACTAAGTCAGAAACTAAAGAAAACAATTAACATAAAGCTAATACCAGAGAGAACAGTTAAACTAAGTCAGAAACTAGAGAAAACAATTAAAATAAATCGAATATCAGAGAGAACAGTTAAAATAAATCAGAAACTAGAGAAAACAATTAACATAAAGCTAATACCAGAGAGAACAGTTAAACTAAGTCAGAAACTAGAGAAAACAATTAACATAAAGCTAATACCAGAGAGAACAGTTAAACTAAGTCAGAAACTAGAGAAAACAATTAACATAAAGCTAATACCAGAGAGAACAGTTAAACTAAGTCAGAAACTAGAGAAAACAATTAAAATAAATCGAATATCAGAGAGAACAGTTAAACTAAGTCAGAAACTAGAGAAAACAATTAAAATAAATCGAATACCAGAGAGAACAGTTAAACTAAGTCAGAAACTAGAGAAAACAATTAACATAAAGCTAATACCAGAGAGAACAGTTAAACTAAGTCAGAAACTAGAGAAAACAATTAACATAAAGCTAATACCAGTGAGAACAGTTAAACTAAGTCCGAAACTAGAGAAAACAATTAAAATAAATCTAACCCAGAGAGAATAGTTAAACTAAATCAGAAACTAGAGAAAACAATTAAAATAAATCTAACCCAGAGAGAATAGTTAAACTAAATCAGAAACTAGAGAAAACAATTAAAATAAATCTAATATCAGAGAGAATAGTTAAACTAAATCAGAAACTAGAGAAAACAATTAAAATAAATCGAATATCAGAGAGAACAGTTAAAATAAATCAGAAACTAGAGCAAACGCTTTAAATAAATCGAACACCAGAGAAAGCAGTTGAACTAAATCAGAAACCAGAAGAAACAGTCTAATTAATTTAAAAGCCAGATAGAACAGTTAGACTAAGTCAAAATTCATGAAAAGAAAACAATTAAAATAAGCATAAAAACAGAACAAATAAACTGAGTCGAAAGCCAGTGGAAAGGAAATGAAATTAAGTCAATATTCATAATAAACAATTATAAATAAGTCACAAATCATATTAAACAAAACTATGTCACAATCTGAGTAAACAATTGAACTCTGTCACTATCTGGATAAACAAGTAAACTTTGTCACAATCTGAGTAAACAAGTAAACTCTGTCACACTCTGAGTAAACAATTCAACTAAGTCACACTCTGAGTAAACAATTAAACTCTGTCACACTCTGTGCAAACATGCAAACTGTATCACAATCTGAGTAAACCATTAAACTCTGTCACAATCTGAGTAAACCATTAAACTATGTTACAATCTGAGTAAACCATTAAACTCTGTCACAATCTGAGTAAACCATTAAACTCTTTCACAATCTGAGTAAACCATTAAACTCTTTCACAATCTGAGTAAACAATAAAACTCTGTCACAATCTGAGTAAACCATTAAACTCTGTCACAATCTGAGTAAACCATTAAACTCTGTCACAATCTGAGTAAACCATTAAACTCTTTCACAATCTGAGTAAACCATTAAACTCTTTCACAATCTGAGTAAACAATAAAACTCTGTCACAATCTGAGTAAACCATTAAACTCTGTCACAATCTGAGTAAACCATTAAACTCTGTCACAATCTGAGTAAACCATTAAACTCTTTCACAATCCGAGTAAACAATTAAACTCTGTCACAATCTGAGTAAACCATTAAACTCTGTCACAATCTGAGTAAACCATTAAACTCTTTCACAATCTGAGTAAACAATTAAACTCTTTCACAATCTGAGTAAACAATAAAACTCTTTCACAATCTGAGTAAACAATTAAACTCTGTCACAATCTGAGTAAACAATAAAACTCTTTCACAATCTGAGTAAACAATTAAACTCTGTCACTATCTGAGTAAACAATTAAACTCTTTCACAATCTGAGTAAACAATTAAACTCTTTCACAATCTGAGTAAACAATTAAAGTCTGTCACAATCTGTGTAAACAATTAAACTCTTTCACAATCTGTGTAAACAATTAAACTCTTTCACAATCTGAGTAAACAATTAAACTCTTTCAGAAACTGTGTAAACAATTAAACTCTGTCACAATCTGAGTAAACAATTAAAGTCTGTTACAATCTGTGTTACAAGCGTGTGCTACCAATGCCAGTCCTCGACTCTACAATACAATCTTCATCCCCACGTTGTGCAACCAATGCCAGTCCTGGACTCTACAATACAATCTTCATCCCCACGTTGTGCAACCAATACCAGTCCTCGACTCTACAATACAATCTTCACCCCAACGTTGTGCTACCAATGCCAGTCCTCGACTCTACAATACAATCTTCATCCCCACGTTGTGCAACCAATGCCAGTCCTGGACTCTACAATACAATCTTCACCCCAACGTTGTGCTACCAATGCCAGTCCTCGACTCTACAATACAATCTTCATCCCCACGTTGTGCAACCAATGCCAGTCCTGGACTCTACAATACAATCTTCATCCCAACGTTGTGCTACCAATGCCAGTCCTGGACTCTACAATACAATCTTCACCCCACGTTGTGCTACCAATGCCAGTACTGGACTCTACAATACAATCTTCATCCCCACGTTGTGCAACCAATGCCAGTCCTCGACTCTACAATACAATCTTCACCCCACGTTGTGCTACCAATGCCAGTCCTGGACTCTACAATACAATCTTCACCCCACGTTGTGCTATCAATGCCAGTACTGGACTCTACAATACAATCTTCATCCCCACGTTGTGCAACCAATGCCAGTCCTGGACTCTACAATACAATCTTCATCCCCACGTTGTGCAACCAATGCCAGTTCTCGACTCTACAATACAATCTTCATCCTCACGTTGTGCTACCAATGCCAGTCCTGGACTCTACAATACAATCTTCACCCCACGTTGTGCTATCAATGCCAGTACTGGACTCTACATTACAATCTTCATCCCAACGTTGTGCTACCAATGCCAGTCCTGGGCACTAGATACAAGAACAAAAAGAAAATAACCTCTACTGAGATTAAATTTGTTAACGAATGGCAGAAAACAGTCTGACAGATAAGATCAGAAATAAGGAACTGAGAAAAAAACTAAGAATAACACCCGCCATAGCATATAACAAGAACGAACAGATAAAATATGGTTTGGTAACATAATAAGGCATAAATATCACAACACCACGAGCCTTCAATAAACGTGCAAGAAAACCTATTCGTTCAATGAGATACTTACTCGATTTACCGAGAAAAATTATACTAGGCCAAAATACATCAACAATTTTACTTAGACCAAAATACATCAAAAATGTTACTTAGGCCAAAATACATCAAAACTTTTACTTAGGCCAAAATACACTTACAATTTTACTTAGGTCAAAATACACTTACAATTTTACTTAGGTCAAAATACACTTACAATTTTACTTAGGCCAAAATACACTTACAATTTTACTTAGGTCAAAATACACTTACAATTTTACTTAGGCCAAAATACACTTACAATTTTACTTAGGCCAAAATACACTTACAATTTTACTTAGGTCAAAATACACTTACAATTTTACTTAGGCCAAAATACACTTACAATTTTACTTAGGCCAAAATACACTTACAATTTTACTTAGGCCAAAATACACTTACAATTTTACTTAGGCCAAAATACACTTACAATTTTACTTAGGCCAAAATACACTTACAATTTTACTTAGGTCAAAATACACCAAAAATTTAAAAAGCTACAAGCAGTGTAAGTTGTACTCGTGGTTGGAAAAAAAATACCCCCGCGGTCAACCCAGCCGCTGGCAGAAATGGTTACCAGGATAGTACTCTGGGAAGGTGAGGAATGCCGTCTCACATCGTGAGTTTCGATTTGTTAAACGACACTATGAAGAAGTCACCGAACACGTCTGGATAGACGTCCGATATGGGTGAGAACTCACGCGCTAAGACGCCGATTCAAGTCTCCTACTTTACCTTACCTTAAGGCTTACAATTTTACTAAGACCAAAATACAATTTTCTTAGGCCAAAATATATATATATTTTTTCATTTTTTTAAATAAAGATTCCCGTCACGCCAAGTGGCGTGTACGGAATATGATGTTAGTGACCATACTTTTTACAGACCTTCTACGCATGATTTTTGTGGTAATGTGGTCGGTATTACGCCTGTGCTGATTTATTTTCCAGAAAAAAAATCCGGTATCCATTTAAGGCTGGGTGAACCTGGAAGCCGTCGACCAGGATCGAATCCGAATAATCAAGTTCACTAACCACTCACTTATCACGGTTTCCAAAATATATTTTTACTTAGGCCAAAATACACTTTTACCTAGGCCAAAATACACTTTTACCTAGGCCAAAATATATTCAAAACTATAATAGGCCATACACAAAATTTTACTTAGACCAAAATATACTTTAAATTGTACTAAGTCGATGTTATTCTAAAAATTTCACTTGCACCAAATTGATTTTAAAATATTTATTTAGGCCAAAATATTTCTTCAACTTTACTGCATTCTAACGGATGTGACCTTGTGGGAATATTGACGTACACAGTAAGACATAGTATAGGGTGTTTATAAAGTCTCACTACACTTGGTATCTAGGTCAATTTGAAAAAAATGTTTATGACGTCATCACAATATGTGCTCAATGGTAAGTTCACTTGTTGCGACAGTTTTCTTAATGACTTGTCTGGACTTTTAAGGATTCTGTCTTGGATATCTAAACATATTTCATCATTCACAGCAGGCCTACCAGATCGTGGAGCATCTTCCACATTTCCAGTAGCAATAAACTTATTCAACAAATTTCATTGACAGTGGGAGCACATATTGTGATGACGTCATAAACATTTTTTTTTTCAAATTGACCTAGATACCAAGTGTAGTGAGACTTTATAAACACCCTGTATGATACAGGAAGTTGTTGTTTTGTTGAATACTCATAACTAACATAATAGTAAAAGAAAGGTTTCAGTCTGAATAGTAAAAAAAACAGAAGTAATGGTCATATCGAAGAAACAATTATCACCTGCACGCAGCATAAAAATAAAGCGGGGCAAGTCTGAAACAAGTGCAACGCGTCAAATACTTGGGCACAATAACATCAGATGTAAGATGCAACACAGAAATAAAAAAGTAGAATAGCTTAGGCTAAAATAGCATTTCAGAAAATGAAAAATATCTTATGCAACAAATCTATGTCAATAGAAGTGAGAATGTGAGTTCATCCGTGCTACGTAGAGCTAATTCTGACCTATGGAAGCGAATCATGGACAGTAGACAAACATATGAAAAGACGATTAGAGGCCGCACAGATGGAATTTCTCAGAAGAATGTTGAACGTTCCCTGCACAGCTAAAAAGACCAGTGAAGACATTCTCAAAGAGGCCAACACAAAAAAGGGAGCTCCTAAGAAACATTTTTAAAAAACATTTTTCGGACACATGAGAAGAGGAAAGTTGGAATACTTGGTTCTATCTATTGTCCTTTCGAGCCGAAGACGACACATAGAGCAGAACCACAATCTCAAAAACAGAAACCTTGCGTGCCAAAATGGCACATATTGCAGAGATCACTGCTCTAAAATATATGGCGCTGTTTCCATAACAATACTTTTTACAATGACAGCTTGTCAAGCCATCGATCAAACTCTTTAGTCGCCTCTTACGACATGCCTGGAAGGCCACAGTGTCACTATTCTTTACCTCCCTCATAATGAGGCCCCGGTAACACACAGGAAATACTTGGTTACAACTGGGAAAATACAGGGAAAGAGAGATCGCGGACGACAAAGAGAGACGATACTACATAGATAGCTTTGTGTCAGCTAGAAAACAGTGAACAACACAATCGATACGATGCTCAGTGGATATATAGAAGATTGTGGAAGGAAATGATCGCTTACGACAACCGGTATCCCACGTAACGATGATGACAACTAACCTGCAGTAGACATTGCCAGATTGATAATAATAATAATGGCCCTTTCACAAATTATACAGCAACATCGTTTCCACATTTTCATTTTTAAATGATTGAGTGATCATTCAAGCCTCGTTTGTACACGTTATGGTTATTCAATAATTAATTCTGATACAAAACGAATTCATGGGTTTTTTTTTTTTCCTTTACATGAATTTATTCAATATTTACTTCAGCGAGCGTGTTTTAGGGTTCGTTAATTAAGAGTTAAACATTTATTTTCTGATAAGCAGAGTATGCTTAGAGTGAGAGAAGAAAAAAAAAGAGAAAAAAAATAAGGAAAATAGTCTGAGAAATGTGTAAAATTTAAATATATAAAAAGAGATACACAAAGATAGACGAATAGAGAAAAAAGGCATACTGAAGCAAATTTACAGAAATACAAATATAGTGAGTGTGACAAATTTAAAGACACCGAGAGAAAGGAAGAGATACAAAGTGTAAACTAGACAGTTTCTTCAATTTTTCTTTTTTCTTCTTCCTCTTCCTCTTTCCTTTTCTCATTGCCGACCGCGTCGAGGCGAGATGTAGTTTGCAGTTTTATTGTGGCCTAACATGCAAGTATGTTTACTAATATTCCATCAATCCATTTTTTTTCCTGGTTAGCTCTTGGGTTTGGTGTTCTGTCGGCGTTTATTGAAGGTTCGTTGTGTTTTATTTTATTATTTCCGTCTTATCACGTGGCCAAAGCCATTTTTTATGTTGTTTCTTTGCGTATTCAATTGCAAAGCGAGAGATTAAATTACTGAATGACAGACAGAGAAAGAGTGTGTTACACACAGAGGAAGACAAAGAAAGAAGGAGAGAGAGAGAGGTACACAAGCAATTTCCACTTTTTTTTTTGTTAAAGTCATTCATCATCATCAAGTACCATGCCTGCTGGCGTAGGTCATCATGTCTCTCCACAACTTTCGATCTTGACAGTTATTTATCGTTTATGTTGTCGACCTTCTGCCCAGCCATTCTCTGAAGCAGCCTGGCATCTTTTCTCTTTGCTTCACTTTATTTCTTCGCCCTTCGATTTTCCCAGTTGTTACAATATATTCCAGTTCTGTTCCCTTCTCATTACATTGCCAAAAAAATGATAATTGTTTCTTCCTAATACTGGAAATTAACTATTTTTTAGCTTTTTACTCTTTCATAACGTTTTCATTACTTTTCTTACCTGCCCATGGTATTCTCAACATTCTTTTGTAAAACCACATTCCTACAGCCTCCAGTGATTTTCTTGTCTGTTGTCCTATTGTCCATGATTCACATCCATATGTTAGGACTGTCTCTACATAACATTTCAGAACTCTTTTTCTTGTTTCCATTGTACAAAAAATGCATTGCACAATATTTTCCTCATTTTTGTGTGTGTGATAAACTGCTTTTTTCCTGAGCTATTCTGCATCTCACCTCTGTTGTACATCTACCATCTAAGGTTAACATTGTTCCCAGATATTTAAATTCACTTACCTGTTTTAATATTGTTCCACTTGTTTTTATTGTGCGTTGCGTAGATTTCTTTTACTTTGTTGCTACCATTACTTCTATCTTTTTCTACTGAGGCTGGATTCTTTATGTTTACTTTCCTTCACTATAATGTCTAACATTTATTGTAACTCATATTCACTCTTAGCGATTAAGACTATATCTTCATCATACATGAGGTTATTTATATTAAGACCTCTAATTGTTATTCCAGACATGTCCTTTATGGATCTTAAAAAAATCTCCCTATACATATTGAATAAATCTGATGACAGCACACAATATTGCCTAACGGACTCTTTTATTTGTATTTTTTATATATTATATTTATAACCTTTAGCAAATTGTATTGACCGTTTTTTTAAGGGTACCTTTCCTAGGGATAACTGAGTTGGTTCAAGAGCTGAAAAAACTCGATGCAATCACTAGTTGCCATGTGGAAGGAAATCTGTGAGATAATTAAACAACAGTCGGGAGAGTCGTTGGAATCACAACGTGGCTATACAAAACAAATGAGCCTATACATGGGGT
Organism: Megaustenia siamemsis; assembly: GCA_032433765.1. NCBI lineage: Eukaryota > Metazoa > Mollusca > Gastropoda > Stylommatophora > Ariophantidae > Megaustenia > Megaustenia siamemsis. The sequence continues at coordinate 26,871,399 of JAVIAB010000001.1, forward strand.
TGTTAAGAATACAACGAATGGCTGAAAACAGGCATATAAAAGAAGCCAAATTAAAAAAAGGAAGCCAAATATAAAAAGGAAGCATATTATCTACATCTGGAAGAAATTTTATTCATTTTTTAATTGGATATTGTCGTCTTGTTTCTCCTCAATATTTTAGTAATGTCTATACAAGAAGTCTAGTAGTTTTGGTATGGGGATGTATTTGAGAATTGGTCTCCAAACAGTTCAAAGTTCCTGTGAGTCGTTGAAGTCCAATATTAGTTCACAACTGGTCAAATGGGAGCTTCGGTGTCTGAGTGGTTACTGTGCTCGCCTCCTGAACAGAAGGGTCCGAGTTTAATTATCACAAGTGACGGGTTTTTGTTGTTACCGACAAGGCTTCGAGGTTCACCCAGCCTATTAAAATGGATACTAGAGAATTTAATTTTCTGGGAAGTAAAGACGGCCAGACGTGATACCAATTATATCATCCAAAAATGTGCCGTGGTCAAGGCAAAATATAAACACTAACTCCATATTACCCATACGCCTAGCAAGATATGGAATAACCCTTTTCTTTACTTAATTGGTCAAATTTTAGCAACACTGGCAGGTAATGAGAAGGGAACAGATGGAATACGTTGTGGCAACCGGTAATTTTGAGAGAAGAAGGGATAGCGAAGTAAATGTTACTGGCTAGTTTAAGAGAACGGTGTGGTAAAAAATCTATACCAGAATTGATAAATAATTATTGAAAGAAAGCTGCGGAGAGACATGATCACACGCGCCAAAAGGCGCGGCACGTGATTATTAATAAAACAGATTTCAATGCTAAGAGAAAATGTTGAAATGTCGTTAAGATTGTCATATATGCCAGATTATGCCCTATGGGTGTAAATCATAGACAGTAAACGAATAAATTAAAAGTCTATTAGAGGCTACAGAGATGGGATTTCTCAGAAGAATGTTGATAGATTCCTGAACAACTAAAAAGACAAAAACAGGAAATTCTCAAAGAGGCCAGAACAAAGAGGGAGCTCCTTAAAAATATCAGAAATAAATAATCGACATTTTTCTGGCACATCATGAGAAGAGAAAAGTTGGAATACTTGGTTACAACTGGCAAACTACAGGGAAAAAGAAATCGCGGGCGACACAAGTAGATTTTAGATAACTTGGGTGTCGTGGCACGGTAGACAATCGACAACAGAATTGTTACGATGTAATGTGGACAGAGAATTGTGGAAGAACTTGGTCGCCTACGCCAATTGGTATGGCACACGATAATGATGATGATGATGATGACGATGGCGATGACGATGGCGATATTCTGTTGCAGGGATTAGTCCTCGCACCAATCGAGTATGCCCTGGCAATTCTTACTGTCAGTACGACTCAAATTGATAGGTTGGAGAAAATACAAAATAAAGCCATGCTCATTATCTTGGGATGTACAAGGGACACTCCCTGTGTAGCAATGAGGTATCTTTTTGACTTTCCAACCATGGATGACAGAATCAAGATCTGGAGAACACGAGCATACCTGAAGATTAGTACAGATAAAGAGCATCCATTGCACTACGTGCTCAACACAGGGAAAGGTGACAGGCTAAAAAGAGGCAAATCATGGGTGGGCCGAGCAGAAGATGTCATCAAACAGGTTTGTGGGCTTACCAATATCAGCGTTGGTGAGGAGTGGATACCGGTGCCTACGTCATTCAAGGGGATTTTCTCGTGTATTGTCACACTCGACAGGAAAAGTAGGGAACAGAATCCGGTCGTGGTTAATGCTGAGGTCAACGGTCTCATCTGCGATAACACCGATGAGAAAGATGCAGTCATCTATACAGACGGATCTGTAATACGACACCAAAGAAGTGCATGGGCATTTACAGCACGCTCGGCAGGCAGAATAGTCTACGAAGACAGTGGTGCATACGTCGTGACCACGAGTAGCATGACAATGGAGGCGATGGCAGTGACCAAGGCATTCAAATGGTTAGAGTCACAAGACTACACCCACGCATGTATACTGAGTGATTCTATGAGCATGATAAAAAAAGTGGAGGCGGGCTCTGTACGTATGCAATGGGTAGAGTCGTTGCAGAAATCCAAAATACGCAAGGTCACCTTTGTCTATGTCCCTGGACATGCAGGAGTACGGGGAAATGAAAGGGCGGACAGGTTGGCTAGCTGCGCTGTCGTTGAGGACGGGCAACCAATGGATCGGGCGGACATCATCAATGCCCTCCGAGATGTGGGAAGAGCACATGACTTCGACAAACACAGATCCACGTCACTTCTTCGGATGATGGAAATGGGAGTTAAGTTGGGCACAGCCAGAAATGAGACACTTAGTGGGCGTGTAAGAAGACTTATCAACCAACATAGAACTGGAGTCGTCAGTCGCTGGACACTGAGGGAATTGTTGAGGAGGGGATCTGAGCACCTATGGACATGTTCGGAGTGCAATAATGATGACCCGCAAATAACTCAATAACTCAATAACTCAATGCCAGAACAAAACAGTTATATCATAGTTAGTATATTGCTACCTTTACCGTGTAACGATAACTACAATATCCTAACGGATTTCACAGTTTCACACAAAAGATCTTATCTTCTCTTAATAGATATAACTATAATTCATAAATTGCTGTCGATCGAGCAGCCGTGCCTTTCAACCTGCCTGCTGTAGAAAATTCTCAGAATTTTTGGGCCAAACAAAATAAACGATCAACAACTATTTTAACAGGTGCAGCCAAGTGTAAATGCACTCAGTAATAACATGCAGAAGCTGGAGCTTAACAGGCCATTTTTTCTGATCAGAATATATCCAGACTTTCTAGATTTGGTACTTTTTACACAACTTTGTGAGATATTGTACTTTCTGGTCGTCATCATCATCATGTACCGGGCCTGATGGCGTTGGTGATCATGTCTCTCCACAACTTTGTGAGAAATGTACTTTCTGGTCATCATCATCATCAAGTATTATTTGCCTGATGGCGTTGGTGATCATGTCTCTCCACAACTTTCGATCACGACAGTTAATTATAATTTCTGTTGTTGACCTTCTGCCAAGCCATTCTCTTAAGCTGTCTGGTATCTTTTCTCTTTGCTTCCCTCTATTACTTCGTCCCTCAATTTTCTCGTTTGTTACAAAATATTCCAGCTGTTCCCTTCTCATTACATGCCCGAAAAAATGATGATTGTTTCTTCCTAATATTGGGAATTAGCTCTCTTTTTGCTTTGACCTCTTTCAGAGCATTGTCATTACTCTTCTTAGCTGTCCATGGTATTCTCAACATTCTTCTGTAAAACCACATTTCTACAGACTCCAGTGATTTTCTTGTCTGTTGTCCTATTGTCTATGATTCACGTCCATATGTTAAGGCTCTACATAACATTTCAGAACTCTTGTTCTTGTTTCCATTGTCAAAAATGGATTGCATAGTATCTTCCTCATTTTTTGGAAAGCTGCTGTTGCCACTTTCTGGTACTGTTGGATAGTCTAAAGTGTATGTAACGTACGGCAATATTCATATTTCCATATATTTTGATCCGGATTCATCCAGCGCCGCTAGACATCACATAGAGCTCGTAGTGTTTTTCACCATTTTATTTTCGATCTTATCAAATGAGTCTATGCCTGTCAGTTTTGTTCTCCTATCAGTGTTCTTTCTGTGTCTCTCCGGGTATTCCTCTTGTTCTATATCCTGATGTTTCCCACATGCATCTTATTATAAAATAATATTATTTCTTCTCAACACATGCATATCTTTACTTCCGTGTTCTAGATGAAATCGTTGGTTCCATGGTCGTTTCTCTTATCTTTACCTTACTTTTGAATTCATTCCATTGCACACATTACATAACATAGAGAACTCTACACCCATTGATATAAAAAGAGGAGTAAGACATGGATGCATCCTATCACCAAGCTTGTTCAATCTATACACTGAGAAAATCTTTAAAAACATCATAGAGCTGCCAAGCCTACAAATTAATGGAAAGATAATCAATAACCTAACATGTTGACGATGCTGTACTACCAGCAGAAAATCCTAAAGATCTACAACAATTACTCAATTAAATAAACATGACAAGCAAAAAATATGGACTAGATATGAATATCAAAAGACTAAAACTATGATCATAAAGAAAGAAAATACTCAAAACCCACAAGTGGATATCAAAATTGAAGGAATAGACCTGGAGACAGTTCAGAACTACAACTAGCTTGGACATACTACAACCAGTGATGGAAAATGTACAACTGAAATAAACAAAATAATAGGAATGGCAGAAAGTAATTTTAATGTCATGAAGAACATACTAACATCAAAACAAATAACACCAGGACTAAAACTAAAAATAGCAAAATGTTACATCTTCTCAATATTCCTATATGGTGTAGAAACATGGACATTAGACAAGAAAACAGAACAGAACTGAAGCCTTTGAAATGTGGATATATAGAAGAATAGGTAGAATTGGATGGAAGGAAAAGAAAACAAACGATGAAGTCTTAAAACAACTAAAAATGAAAAGAGAACTTCTGAACACAATTCAAACAAGACACATGTGATTTTTGTGCCATGTTAAAAGCAACAATAGCCTACTAAAAATAATCATGTAGAGTAAAGTAATCCTGGAGGGGAAAATACAAGGTAAAAGAGGCAGAGGCAGACCAAGACTAACATGGACGAGTAACATCAAAAGATGGACAAATCAGCCTATGGCAACCGGAACCATCAAAGCAAGAGACAGAGCAGAATGGCGCTCCATGGTAGCCAACCTTCGTTGCGGAGACGGCACTCGATGATGATGATACATAACATTGTCCTCATATATTCTTCTTCTTTCCTTCTTAGTTTGCCTTTCAGCGTTGAGGTGAGATATAATCTTCGGTCTTTTGCTCTTATGTTCGCCAAGACTAACATGGACGAGTAACATCAAAACATGGACAAGTCAATCTATGACAACCTGCACCATCAAAGCAAGAAACAGAGTAGAATGGCGATCCAAGGTAGCCAACCTGCGTTGCGGAGAAGGCACTTGATGATGATGATGATGAGCAAACAACATTCTTCTGTAAAACCACATTTCTACAGCCTCCTGTGATTTTCTTGTTTGTTGTCCTACATCCTTCATGGATGGAGCCTGATATAATCACCCTTAAGTTGCGATACCAACAAGAAAATTGGAGGCAGATCATGTTGAAAATGTTCTTCAGCAGCATTGTCAACTTCGTTCTTGGAAAACTCAAATAAAAATACGGAAAAACAAATACATAAATTAAGTTAAATTAATAGAGCGTGTTCTTTGTTACACTTTCCCTTTACAAACATTATCATTGATTCAAGGTAGAACGTACTGTCATCAATATATGATCAATTATATTTTCTATAATCTGGTCCTTCAATTTTAAAAAGTTCTAGATGAAATGTATTTATTATTGAATTGATTATTTATCTATGGAATGGATCACATAATTGTTGTATATAAAGCCAGACTCATCAACTTATATTATTTTGTACTTTTCTATCAAATTTGTCATTTTGTGTGCGCGTGTGTGTGTGCGTGCGGGCGTGTGTGTGGTTGATTCAGTACTGTCATTTTAAAAATACATTTCGAAGTTTTGGATTCAGGATCTTCCAGTGGACTAAGAGGAATGTCTTTAAAGTGAGACAGAACGGTGGAAATGGTTATGAACAGGGTGGAACAGACTTGTGGTACCTTGCGAATGATAGAAATGTACCTTGAGAAGCAGATATGAATAGAGTAGAGCAGACTTTTAGTACCATGCAAATGATGGGAAAGTACCGTGAGAAATGGGAGACAGATATGAATAGAGTAGAGCAGACTTTTAGTACCATGCAAATGATGGGAAAGTACCGCGAGAAATGGGAGACAGATATGAATAGAGTAGAGCAGACTTTTAGTACCATGCAAATGATGGGAAAATACCGCGAGGAATGGGGAGACAGATAGGAATAGAGTAGAGCAGACTTTTAGTACCATGCAAATGATGGGAAAGTACCGCGAGGAATGGGGAGACAGATATGAATAGAGTAGAGCAGACTTTTAGTACCATGCAAATGATGAGAAAATACCGCGAGGAATGGGGATGCAGATAGGAATAGAGTAGAGCAGACTTTTAGTACCATGCAAATGATGGGAAAATACCGCGAGAAATGGGAGACAGATAGGAATAGAGTAGTGCAGACTTTTAGTACCATGCAAATGATGGGAAAATACCGCGAGAAATGGGAGACAGATAGGAATAGAGTAGTGCAGACTTTTAGTACCATGCAAATGATGGGAAAATACCGCGAGAAATAGGAAACAGATAGGAATAGAGTAGTGCAGACTTTTAGTACCATGCAAATGATGAGAAAATACCGCGAGGAATGGGGATGCAGATAGGAATAGAGTAGAGCAGACTTTTAGTACCATGCAAATGATGGGAAAGTACCGTGAGAAATGGGAGACAGATAGGAATAGAGTAGTGCAGACTTTTAGTACCATGCAAATGATGGGAAAGTACCGTGAAAAATGGGAGACAGATAGGAATAGAGTAGAGCAGACTTTTAGTACCATGCAAATGATGGGAAAGTACCGTGAAAAATGGGAGACAGATATGAATAGAGTAGAGCAGACTTTTAGTACCATGCAAATGATGGGAAAGTACCGTGAAAAATGGGAGACAGATAGGAATAGAGTAGAGCAGACTTTTAGTACCATGCAAATGATGGGAAAGTACCGTGAAAAATGGGAGACAGATAGGAATAGAGTAGAGCAGACTTTTAGTACCATGCAAATGATGGGAAAGTACCGCGAGAAATGGGAGACACATAGGAATAGAGTAGAGCAGACTTTTAATACCATGCAAATGATGGAAAAATACCGCCAGAAATGGGAGACAGATAGGAATAGAGTAGAGCAGACTTTTAGTACCATGCAAATGATGGAAAAATACCGCCAGAAATGGGAGACAGATAGGAATAGAGTAGAGCAGACTTTTAGTACCATGCAAATGATGGGAAAATACCGTGAAAAATGGGAGACAGATAGGAATAGAGTAGAGCAGACTTTTAGTACCATGCAAATGATGGGAAAATACCGTGAAAAATGGGAGACAGATAGGAATAGAGTAGTGCAGACTTTTAGTACCATGCAAATGATGGGAAAATACCGCGAGAAATGGGAGACAGATAGGAATAGAGTAGAGCAGACTTTTAGTACCATGCAAATGATGAGAAAATACCGCGAGGAATGGGGATGCAGATAGGAATAGAGTAGAGCAGACTTTTAGTACCATGCAAATGATGGGAAAGTACCGTGAGAAATGGGAGACAGATAGGAATAGAGTAGAGCAGACTTTTAGTACCATGCAAATGATGGGAAAGTACCGTGAGGAATGGGGATGCAGATAGGAATAGAGTAGAGCAGACTTTTAGTACCATGCAAATGATGGGAAAGTACCGCGAGAAATGGGAGACAGATAGGAATAGAGTAGTGCAGACTTTTAGTACCATGCAAATGATGGGAAAGTACCGTGAGAAATGGGAGACAGATAGGAATAGAGTAGTGCAGACTTTTAGTACCATGCAAATGATGGGAAAGTACCGTGAAAAATGGGAGACAGATAGGAATAGAGTAGAGCAGACTTTTAGTACCATGCAAATGATGGGAAAGTACCGTGAGAAATGGGAGACAGATAGGAATAGAGTAGTGCAGACTTTTAGTACCATGCAAATGATGGGAAAGTACCGCGAGAAATGGGAGACAGATAGGAATAGAGTAGTGCAGACTTTTAGTACCATCCAAATGATGGGAAAGTACCGCGAGAAATGGGAGACAGATAGGAATAGAGTAGTGCAGACTTTTAGTACCATGCAAATGATGGGAAAGTACCGTGAAAAATGGGAGACAGATAGAAATAGAGTAGAGCAGACTTTTAGTACCATGCAAATGATGGGAAAGTACCGTGAAAAATGGGAGACAGATAGGAATAGAGTAGAGCAGACTTTTAGTACCATGCAAATGATGGGAAAATACCGTGAAAAATGGGAGACAGATAGGAATAGAGTAGAGCAGACTTTTAGTACCATGCAAATGATGGGAAAGTACCGCGAGAAATGGGAGACAGATAGGAATAGAGTAGAGCAGACTTTTAGTACCATGCAAATGATGGGAAAATACCGTGAAAAATGGGAGACAGATAGGAATAGAGTAGAGCAGACTTTTAGTACCATGCAAATGATGGGAAAATACCGTGAAAAATGGGAGACAGATAGGAATAGAGTAGAGCAGACTTTTAGTACCATGCAAATGATGGGAAAATACCGTGAAAAATGGGAGACAGATAGGAATAGAGTAGAGCAGACTTTTAGTACCATGCAAATGATGGGAAAATACCGCGAGAAATGGGAGACAGATAGGAATAGAGTAGAGCAGACTTTTAGTACCATGCAAATGATGGGAAAGTACCGCGAGAAATGGGAGACAGATAGGAATAGAGTAGAGCAGACTTTTAGTACCATGCAAATGATGGGAAAGTACCGCGAGGAATGGGGAGACAGATATGAATAGAGTAGAGCAGACTGTTAGTACCATGCAAATGATGAGAAAATACCGCGAGGAATGGGGATGCAGATAGGAATAGAGTAGAGCAGACTTTTAGTACCATGCAAATGATGGGAAAATACCGCGAGAAATGGGAGACAGATAGGAATAGAGTAGTGCAGACTTTTAGTACCATGCAAATGATGGGAAAATACCGCGAGAAATGGGAGACAGATAGGAATAGAGTAGTGCAGACTTTTAGTACCATGCAAATGATGGGAAAATACCGCGAGAAATGGGAGACAGATAGGAATAGAGTAGTGCAGACTTTTAGTACCATGCAAATGATGAGAAAATACCGCGAGGAATGGGGATGCAGATAGGAATAGAGTAGAGCAGACTTTTAGTACCATGCAAATGATGGGAAAGTACCGTGAGAAATGGGAGACAGATAGGAATAGAGTAGTGCAGACTTTTAGTACCATGCAAATGATGGGAAAGTACCGTGAAAAATGGGAGACAGATATGAATAGAGTAGAGCAGACTTTTAGTACCATGCAAATGATGGGAAAGTACCGTGAAAAATGGGAGACAGATAGGAATAGAGTAGAGCAGACTTTTAGTACCATGCAAATGATGGGAAAGTACCGTGAAAAATGGGAGACAGATAGGAATAATAGTAGAGCAGACTTTTAGTACCATGCAAATGATGGGAAAGTACCGCGAGAAATGGGAGACACATAGGAATAGAGTAGAGCAGACTTTTAATACCATGCAAATGATGGAAAAATACCGCCAGAAATGGGAGACAGATAGGAATAGAGTAGAGCAGACTTTTAGTACCATGCAAATGATGGGAAAGTACCGTGAGAAATGGGAGACAGATAGGAATAGAGTAGTGCAGACTTTTAGTACCATGCAAATGATGGGAAAGTACCGTGAAAAATGGGAGACAGATATGAATAGAGTAGAGCAGACTTTTAGTACCATGCAAATGATGGGAAAGTACCGTGAAAAATGGGAGACAGATAGGAATAGAGTAGAGCAGACTTTTAGTACCATGCAAATGATGGGAAAGTACCGTGAAAAATGGGAGACAGATAGGAATAGAGTAGAGCAGACTTTTAGTACCATGCAAATGATGGGAAAGTACCGCGAGAAATGGGAGACACATAGGAATAGAGTAGAGCAGACTTTTAATACCATGCAAATGATGGGAAAATACCGCCAGAAATGGGAGACAGATAGGAATAGAGTAGAGCAGACTTTTAGTACCATGCAAATGATGGAAAAATACCGCCAGAAATGGGAGACAGATAGGAATAGAGTAGAGCAGACTTTTAGTACCATGCAAATGATGGGAAAATACCGTGAAAAATGGGAGACAGATAGGAATAGAGTAGTGCAGACTTTTAGTACCATGCAAATGATGGGAAAATACCGCGAGAAATGGGAGACAGATAGGAATAGAGTAGAGCAGACTTTTAGTACCATGCAAATGATGAGAAAATACCGCGAGGAATGGGGATGCAGATAGGAATAGAGTAGAGCAGACTTTTAGTACCATGCAAATGATGGGAAAGTACCGTGAGAAATGGGAGACAGATAGGAATAGAGTAGAGCAGACTTTTAGTACCATGCAAATGATGGGAAAGTACCGTGAGGAATGGGGATGCAGATAGGAATAGAGTAGAGCAGACTTTTAGTACCATGCAAATGATGGGAAAGTACCGCGAGAAATGGGAGACAGATAGGAATAGAGTAGTGCAGACTTTTAGTACCATGCAAATGATGGGAAAGTACCGTGAGAAATGGGAGACAGATAGGAATAGAGTAGTGCAGACTTTTAGTACCATGCAAATGATGGGAAAGTACCGTGAAAAATGGGAGACAGATAGGAATAGAGTAGAGCAGACTTTTAGTACCATGCAAATGATGGGAAAGTACCGTGAGAAATGGGAGTCAGATAGGAATAGAGTAGTGCAGACTTTTAGTACCATGCAAATGATGGGAAAGTACCGCGAGAAATGGGAGACAGATAGGAATAGAGTAGTGCAGACTTTTAGTACCATCCAAATGATGGGAAAGTACCGCGAGAAATGGGAGACAGATAGGAATAGAGTAGTGCAGACTTTTAGTACCATGCAAATGATGGGAAAGTACCGTGAAAAATGGGAGACAGATAGGAATAGAGTAGAGCAGACTTTTAGTACCATGCAAATGATGGGAAAGTACCGTGAAAAATGGGAGACAGATAGGAATAGAGTAGAGCAGACTTTTAGTACCATGCAAATGATGGGAAAATACCGTGAAAAATGGGAGACAGATAGGAATAGAGTAGAGCAGACTTTTAGTACCATGCAAATGATGGGAAAGTACCGCGAGAAATGGGAGACAGATAGGAATAGAGTAGAGCAGACTTTTAGTACCATGCAAATGATGGGAAAATACCGTGAAAAATGGGAGACAGATAGGAATAGAGTAGGGCAGACTTTTAGTACCATGCAAATGATGGGAAAATACCGTGAAAAATGGGAGACAGATAGGAATAGAGTAGAGCAGACTTTTAGTACCATGCAAATGATGGGAAAATACCGTGAAAAATGGGAGACAGATAGGAATAGAGTAGAGCAGACTTTTAGTACCATGCAAATGATGGGAAAATACCGCGAGAAATGGGAGACAGATAGGAATAGAGTAGAGCAGACTTTTAGTACCATGCAAATGATGGGAAAGTACCGCGAGAAATGGGAGACAGATAGGAGTAGAGTAGAGCAGACTTTTTGTACCATGCAAATGATGGGAAAGTACCGCGAGGAATGGGGATGCAGATAGGAATAGAGTAGAGCAGACTTTTAGTACCATGCAAATGATGGGAAAATACCGCGAGAAATGGGAGACAGATAGGAATAGAGTAGAGCAGACTTTTAGTACCATGCAAATGATGGGAAAATACCGCGAGAAATGGGAGACAGATAGGAATAGAGTAGAGCAGACTTTTAGTACCATGCAAATGATGGGAAAATACCGTGAGAAATGGGAGACAGGTAGGAATAGAGTAGTGCAGACTTTTAGTACCATGCAAATGATGGGAAAGTACCGTGAGAAATGGGAGACAGGTAGGAATAGAGTAGAGCAGACTTTTAGTACCATGCAAATGATGGGAAAATACCGTGAGAAATGGGAGACAGGTAGGAATAGAGTAGAGCAGACTTTTAGTACCATGCAAATGATGGGAAAATACCGCGAGAAATGGGAGACAGGTAGGAATAGAGTAGTGCAGACTTTTAGTACCATGCAAATGATGGGAAAATACCGCGAGAAATGGGAGACAGGTAGGAATAGAATAGGGGCAGACTTGAAGTAATAATGAACAGAAGATCGATAAGTGAGAACTAAACAAGCAAAGCTTCATTCTTGCCTTAGAGGACACCACTGTATGCTGACATATATATAGCATGACACTGTATGCTGACATATATATAGCATGACACTGTATGCTGACATATATATAGCATGACACTGTATGCTGACATATATATAGCATGACACTGTATGCTGACATATATATAGCATGGCACTGTATGCTGACATATATATAGCATGACACTGTATGCTGACATATATATAGCATGACACTGTATGCTGACATATATATAGCATGACACTGTATGCTGACATATATATAGCATGACACTGTATGCTGACATATATATAGCATGACACTGTATGCTGACATATATATAACATGACACTGTATGCTGACATATATATAGCATGACACTGTATGCTGACATATATATAGCATGACACTGTATGTTGACATATATATAGCATGACACTGTATGCTGACATATATATAGCATGACACTGTATGCTGACATATATATAGCATGACACTGTATGCTTACATATACTGTTCTCTTTGTTCAGGACCAATAACACGAATAGTGAAAATAAGATCAACTGTGAAGAAAATAATCACAATAATCATCAATTGTTTGTTATTCATTTCTTGTGTTAAATTTCATTTCAGTCAAGTCGCAAGTCGGCCATTTTGACAGCAGCCAAGAAAGCAAAGTTAAAAAGTAACCCGTCACGTGTTAGATTTGCAGACGCCATCTTGGTCAATGGCGCTAGTGTGGCTTCCGTAAGTACAACTGTAATGTGATCGTCGTCATCCATATATGTCATTGTCGTCATAAGCTTTGTATCTTCTCACAGAGCATATAAAGAACACGAAAGAGAAAAACCTTCATCAAGCACCGTGTGTTCCGTTTAGGGAATATGCTTCTAGTGATCATATTTCTCTACCATCAGCACTATTTTTTTAGTCGGGGTGGGGAATGGCCTGTGATTTGGTCAGCACTATATTCGTGTAGTCTTTTTTTTTTCTTAAAACATATATACGACCCGTTTAAGGCTTGATGAATATAAGAGTAAATAACGATGGATTGGGCACACACACACTAAGAAAACCTGATGCCGGCATAGCAATACGGGCACTGTCGTGGCGCCCACAAGGAGTGACGTCTTGGAAGCCCTTATGAACATTGACCTAGTCTGGAGAGAAGTAGAGAACATGCCCAAGAATAGGGATGGGAGGAGAGACCTTTTCCGGCGCCTAGTCTGAATGAAAGGATTTAAATAACTTTGATTGACTGAACCTAAAATTCGTCGAAATTAATCATCATAAAGTAATGGTAAAGGATTCCCATAGCACTACGACCTTCAGAGAGTGCAGAGCATAGCCTCCGCCATTCTCTTGTTCTTACTGTAGAGAGAGTAAAAAAGTAAAGAGTAAAGTACCGCCGTCACGCGGAGCCGCGATAGCTCAGTGGTTAGTGAACTGGACTACAAAGGACAAGGGGTAGGGTTCGATCCCAACCGACGGCATCCGGCTTCACCCAGCCTTAAATGGGTACCGGATTTTTTTCTGGGAAAGTAAAGCAGCACGGGCGTAAGACCGAACACATTACCTCAAAAATGATGTGCTGAAGGTCTGTAAAATATAGGGTCACTAACACCATATTTCCCTATACGCCACTTGGCGTGACGGGGGTACTTTACTTTTTACTACCGTCGTCATGCCAAGTGGCGTATAGGGAATATGATGTTAGTGACCATAAATTTTACAAACCTTCGACACATGATTTTTGGGATAATGTGGTCGGTATTACGCCCGTGCCGCTTTACTTTCCCAGAAAAAAATCCGGTACCCATTTAAGACTGGATGAACCGGAAGACATCGGTTGGGATCGAACCCTACTTCTTGTCCTTTGTAGTCCAGTTCACTAACCACTGAGTTATCGCGGCTGCCTTGTAGGGAGAGTAGTGCCTAGTAATTTCTCCTTGGTGGAGAAGTTCTTTCCATGGCTTTGTGATGTGTCGGATAAAAGGCACATGTAGCGTCGCTTGTCGTAGACAAGCAATACAACAATACATGAATCCACGTCACTCCTTCGGATGAACGATATCAGAGTTAAGATGGGCACAGCAAGAAACGAGAAACTTAGAGATCGTATTATAAGACTTATCAACCAACACAGAACTGGAGTCGTCAGTCGCTGTACACTGCGGCACTTGCTGAGGAGGGGATCTGAGCACCTATGGACAAGTTCGGAGTGCGATGATGATGACCCGCAAATAACTCAATAACTCAATAACAATAGCAATACAACACATCTAGTGCACTGATAAGGGCTGGCGATGAGGGGTAGTAATGTTTATCGAATGCAGAAGATGATCATGATGATGATGATAACGATGGTGGTGGTAGTGGCGGTGGCGATGACGATGATAACGAGATCACACATGCTCCTTTACCGCTGCAAGTTCAGATCAAAAGAGAACATGATTTGTTGACCGCGTTTTTGTCTCTAAATCTTTCATTTCAGTAAATGAAAGCGGAAAGGAACATTGATGGACATACACACAAGGCTGCGGAAACCAGTCCTAGTAAAAGCGTGTAATCTCATTTTACGAAATGGGATGTGACGATTGTATTCGAATATGACAGAGAGAGGAAGGGTAAGAAATGAAACAGTGAGGAGGCATCGAGATTAGTTCCAAGGAATGATTATATTGAAGTGTCAGATATCTAGATTTTTTGGGCTTTCCTTTCTACCATTCACATCCGGTAGGGCTAGGTATCAGTTTCGCTGCAGTCGGGAATTGCCTCCTATATCTGCTCCACTCATGTCACAACTACCTCCAAAACATGTTGGCAAATTCTTTTGACAAGGTCGACTACTGTGTAGCCCTAATCTACGGCATAGGCGACGACTCCAACGACCTCTATGTTTAATATACAGCTTTTTTTCTAATCACTTTGAATTTATACTATAAGAAGCTTGTGTTATTTTTTTTTTATCTTCATGGAAATAAAAGAATGAGCAATCTGACCTTGTCGGAAATCACTAGAAAAACTCCATCGCTCCAAGTTTGCTTCTGAAAGGATATTTTCATATTGTGATGTGATTATCTTAGCTTCAACGCTACATCGACTATCCATTGTGGATCCGCTGTGCAGAAAGAGCCCCTAGCTTCGCGTCAATCGAAATGTTGACTCGTAAAGAGTCACTCAAAGATGAGATTACGGTCTTGACAATACTTCAACATCGGACTGAATTTGACGTGCTCTTATTTCACAATAAGAGATTTTTAAATGAGGCAGATGTTATCAGACTCCAGGAACCGGGGATCAAGTTTGGAAAAAAAAACTGAAATGACAGATCTGGAGTGTGTTCAATCAGTGAGCTACGGAATTATAAAACACGTATGCGCTTTTTGGTTGAGACCAACCTAAGCACCTTTGGGGGTGCTCGAAATACCTTGTTGCCAATTCTTTTAAATAGAAATATCAACTGTCAATATCAATTTGGAGGGGGTGATATGTATTTGCGAAAGAGAGAAAGTGAATCTGTGTGTGAGAGAGAAGGAGAGTGTGTGTGTGAAAGGGATATAAAGAAATAGAATGACGGTGTGTGTGTGTGTGCACGTAAGTGTGTGTGTGTACGAGAGAAAATTAGAGTTTGTATGTGAGAGAAAAAGAGGGTGTGAGTGAAATAGTGAGAAAGAAATAGGATGACTGAGAGAGAGAGAGAGAGAGAGAGAGAGAGAGAGAGAGAAATGTGTGTACTAAAGGAAAGAGAGAGAGAAATGTGGTGTGAATCTTTATGTAAGGGGAGGGAGAATATGTCAGGTCGGGTAATTTTACCTGCTACTGTATGCAGTAGACAGTACAACCTGTGGCTGCCCTGCTGCCTTGCAGGTAAACTCTGGAGAGTAAAAAGGCTAAGGGAGGGTACCCTGAAGTAAAACAACCCCACTGCCTTGTGGGTGAGACTTTTTAGTCAAAGGCTAGCGAAGCCAACCGTAAACAAACCGACGGAAGGCAACAGAAAACCACCGTCGTAACTTATTTGTACAATCATGAATCGCCACAACAATAGAAATCACGACAATAACGTTAAGGGGGAGATCAATAGAAAACTCTCGTTCGGTAGGAGACATCATGTGCTGCAGGTGATACCCGATAGTCATCAAGCTACTGTACGCAAAATAAAGATAAAACAGACTCTAACGATAGGTACTTGGAGTGTGAGAACACTCAGGCAAAAGGGAAAACTGGAAAACATCAAACAAGAAATGAAAGGAATGTGTTTACATTTATTGGGACTTTACGAAACGAGATACACTGGATCAGGGGAGATATATTCTAATATTAGGAAGAAACAATAATCATTTGTCGGTCATGTAATGAGAAGAGAACTGCTGGAATATATTATAACAACTGGAAAAATTGAGGGGCGAAGAAATAGAGGGAATCAAAGACAAAAGATACCAGACAGCTTAAAAGAATGACTTGGCAGAAAGTCAACAGCAGAAATGATAAATAACTGTCAAGATAGAAAGTTGGGGAGAGACATGATCACCTACGCCAGCAGGCCCGGTACTTGATGATGAGGAGAGTATACAACACAGAGGAAATTTAAAAAAAAAAAGCAACAATAAAATTTGATGAAGGACGAAGGGAAGCAGAAAATAAAACTTGATGAAGAACAAAAGGAAGCAGAAAATAAAACTTGATGAAGAACAAAAGGAAGCAGAAAATAAAACTTGATGAAGAACGAGAAAAAAGCTGAGAAAAAAGATAGGAATAGCCCCCGTCATAGAATATATAAGGAAACAACAGATAAAATGGTTTGGCCACGTGACAAGGCAGAAAGAACAAAACACAACACAACGAGCCTTCAACAAACGTTGTGAGAACACCAGACCCAAGGGTCGACCACGTAAAAGATGTGTCGATGGAATATTAGAAGCACTAGGAAACATAACAGCAGCAGAGGCGAACAGAAGAGCAAAAGACCGCAAATTACATTTCCCCTCGACGCTGAAAGGCAGATGAGGAAGGAAAGAAGAAGAAGAAGAAGATGATGATGGACGAAAGGAAGCAGAAAATAAAACATGACGAAGGAGTAAAGGAAACAGAAAATAAAAACATGCTGAAGGACGAATTGAAGCAGAAAATAAAAACATGATGAAGGACGAAAGGAAGCAGAAAATAAAAACATGCTGAAGGACGAAAGAAAGCAGAAAATAAAAACATGCTGAAGGACGAAAGGAAGCAGAAAATAAAAACATGATGAAGGACGAAAGGAAGCAGAAAATAAAAACATGATGAAGGAGTAAAGGAAACAGAAAATAAAAACATGATGAAGGACGAAAGGAAGCAGAAAATAAAAACATGATGAAGGAGTAAAGGAAACAGAAAATAAAAACATGATGAAGGACGAAAGGAAGCAGAAAATAAAAACATGATGAAGGACGAAAGGAAACAGAAAATAAAAACATGATGAAGGACGAAAGGAAGCAGGAAATAAAAACATGCTGAAGGACGAAAGAAAGCTGAAAATAAAAACATGCTGAAGGACGAAAGGAAGCAGAAATTGTTAGCTAATTTTTTCCCCTCTGTTATCTGCGATTGGAGAAATCACCAAAAGCGTGCATGAATAAACGCAATCAACATTAGTGCTGAAGCTTAAAGATAAAAATAGTGGAAGAAGTCACGGCATTGAGAGATTGGAGGTATTTACTGGTGGGAGTGAGATTTTAATGAGAACGTGTGTTATCTTTGTGATGATATTAGAGTTTGTGAACTGGGGAAACATGGCTTCTCATCTACACGTGTGTTTTGTGGATTTCCGTGTTTAATAATCGCTAATTTCTTCATTAAGTGCCGTGTATAGAACATTTAAGATGTTAGTAACATTTTTTGTGGAGCTGTTGAAAGGGTGATTTGGTTTTGATATGTGATCATCTTATTATAGATATGGGATAAAATATACAACTGAAATAAGCAAAAGAATAGGAATGGCAAAAAGTAATTTTAATGCCATGAAGAACATACTCACATTACAACAAATAATACCAGGGCTAAAACTAAGAATAGCAAAATGTTACATCTTCTCAATATTACTTTATGGTGCAGAAACATGGACATAGACAAGAAAACAGAACAGAGAATTGAAGCCTTTGGAATGTGGATATATAGAAGAATAGGTAGAATTGGATGGAAGGAAAAGAAAACAAACGATGAAGTTTTAAAAGAACTGAAAATAAAAAGAGAACTACTGAGCACAATGCAAACAAGACAAATGCGATTTTTGGGCCTTGTTAAAAGACACAATTGCCTACTAAAAGTAACCCTGGAGGGGAAAATACAAGGTAAAAGAGGCAGAGGCAGACCAAGACTAACATGGACGAGTAATATCAAAAGATGGACAAAGCATCCTATGACAACCTGCACCATCAAAGCAAGAGGCAGAGCAGAATGGCGCTCCATGGTAGCCAACCTTCGTTGCGGAGACGGCACTCGATGATGATGATGGTTTCTTGTCTAATGTCCATGTTTCTGCACCATACTGGAACATTACGAAGATGTCACATTTTGTTATTCTTAGTTTTAGCCCTGGTGTTAATTGTTTTGATGTTAGTATGTTTTTCATGGCATTAAAATTACTTCTTTGCCAATTCCTCTCAAGATCTTTTATCAAATCTCGCCATTTGTCTCTGTTCTGTGCAAGCAACTCTATCTCACTGGGGGAGCCGATTCCTGTTGCTATCAAAAATTACAAATGTTTAAAACGAGTTGGAGAATCCAGGAGTATTATCAAAATTAAAAGGAAGAGACCCTCTACATATATTTGGCATGTTATGAGAAAATAAGGCATTGAGGATACTACAACAACAGGCAGAATAAGTTTGAATGAATAGCAGAGGAAAAGCCAGAAAAAATATATTGAACAGCTTATCAAATGGCATTGTAAAAGATCACCGACTGAAATTAGAACATGCATGAAGGACTGAGAGATGAGGAGTGAAATGATCGCCTACGTTAACCGGCATGCCACATGATGATGATGATAAACTGCGGAGTCTGGTTATCAGACGTCCTTCTTGTTATCGTTGTGATTGTATTACATTTTGTTTACTGGAGAGTTCAGGTGTTTGACGTCCTTCTAGTTATCGCAATGATGATATTACAGTTTGTTAACCGTAAGTTCACAAGTCTGACGTCCTTCTAGTTATCGCAATGATGATATTACAGTTTGTTAACCGTAAGTTCACTTGTCTGACGTCCTTCTAGTTATCGCAATGATGATATTACAGTTTGTTAACCGTAAGTTCACTTGTCTGACGTCCTTCTAGTTATCGCAATGATGATATTACAGTTTGTTAACCGTAAGTTCACTTGTCTGACGTCCTTCTAGTTATCGATGACAAAACTTTATGTACATATAATGTACTTCAATAACAGTACTCACAAATACTAACATTTTCTTGTTATTGTTTATTTGTTATTTTTAAAAAAAACAGCAACAGTCACCTCAGGAGAGTTACATGCCTTTTATGCCAAACGTGTTGAAGGTGTTTTTGGAAAATGGCCAGACCAAATCGTTCAAGTACGACAACAAGACAACAGTCAAGGTAGGAACATTCCTCGCAGTTTTTACTTCATTCTCTTTTAGACACTTTAGACACATGTTCTTGTCAGGATCACTGTTTCACTCTTGAGGATAATCATTTTTTTTTTCAATCTCTGACTTGTTTCTTTGTTTGTTTGTTTTCCCCTCGCATTCTGGTTTTTTTTTTATGGTGCCCTCTGCTTTATTTTTCTTATCTCTGTTTTTCTTCTGTGTTTGGTTTTTATTTCTCTTGATTTTTTCAACAGCTGCTTACTTTTTTCATTGAGTTGTTTTTTTTTTCTTTCTTATAATTTTAATTTCTCTTTAGTATCATGTTCTTGTTCTCTTGTTTTTTTCTTCGTTTGATTGTTTCTTTGTTAGATACTAATTCTTTCTTGCTCTAGTTGCTTTTATGATAATTTCGTTTTTTTTTCTTTACCTGGTTATTTGTTTATAACTTCTTCTTCTTCTTTCCTTCCTCGTTTGCCTTTCAGCGTCAAGGGGAGATATAATTTGCGGTCTTTTACTCTTCTGTTCGCCTCTGCTGCTATTATGTTTTCCTAGTGCTTCTAATATTCCATCGACCCATCTTTTTCGTGGTCGACCCTTGGGTCTGGTGTTCTCACAACGTTTGTTGAAGGCTCGTTGTGTTGTGCTTTGTTCTTTCTGCCTTGTCACGTGGCCAAACCATTTTATCTGTTGTTTCCTTATATATTCTATGGCTGGGGCTATTCCTAGCTTTTTTCTCAGTTCTTCATTTCTGATCTTATCTCCCAGACTGTTTCCTGTCATTCGTCTAACACATTTCATCTCTGTAGAGGTTATTTATCTTATTGTTCTTGCATCTAGGGTCCAGGTCTGGCATTGGTAGCACAACGTTTGGATGAAGATTGTATTGTAGAGTGCTCGTTTTGCCCCCAGAGTTATTTCCTTGTTGGACAATAGTGATGATAACTGTCCAATGATTTGACAAGCTTTGTTGCATCTTGATTTATTTGTATGGTGTTATTATTTTCCTCTACTGGATATGTTTTCCCTCTTGTACTATTGTTTTGTCTTGTTCCCATTGCTTATTTTTCTTATGCTATTTTTTCCTCATGTACTGATTGTTTATTTACCTGATAGTATTTGTATTCATTGTTTGCTTCTAACTTATTCACCTGGTCTTTCTTTATTGTCTTCTTCCTACTTTGTCTTCTTCCTACTTTGTCTTCTCCATTTTTTGTCTTCTTCCTACTTTGTCTGCTTCATTCTTTGTCTTCTCCCTTCTTTGTCTTCTTCATTATTTGTCTTCTTCATACTTTGTCTTCTTCATTCTTTGTCTTCTTCCTTCTTTGTCTTCATCATTCATTGTCTTCTTCCTTCTTTGTCTTCATCATTCTTTGTCTTCATCATACTTTGTCTTCTTCCTACTTTGTCTTCTTCCTACTTTGTCTTCTTCATTCTTTGTCTTCTTCCTTCTTTGTCTTCATCATTCATTGTCTTTTTCCTTCTTTGTCTTCATCATTCTTTGTCTTCATCATTCATTGTCTTCTTCCTTCTTTGTCTTCATCATTCTTTGTCTTCTTCATTATGTGTCTTCTTCATACTTTGTCTTCTTCATACGTTGTCTGCTTCATTCTTTGTCTTCTTCATTTTTAGTCCTCTTCATTTTTCGTCGTCTGCTTCTTTCTCATTATAATTTTAGCTTTTTATTTGTGTCATTTCTTTGTTATGCAATTTTTCCTCAAATGTCGTCTACAGCAAAACAAAAAATGGTGTTAACATGAATACAATTACAATTGTTGTGCACCGAAAATAAATATTGATGTTTATTTTTAAGACCTTGAAACATAATATTGAACTTTTTTGTTCTTATTTCAAATCAAAAATAGCTTTAGTCTGACATTTGTGTTCCCTTTTTAAAGAAAGTATTACAAAATAAATAGTCCAGGGTTCCTGATTCGTGTCTGCGACCTTGGAGACTTGATGATCTTGATCCGTGAGGTCCAGATAGGTTACATCCTCAGGCAATAGCTGTCGTCTGTTCAGGAAGTTGCAGTGTTAGTTACTTATTAGTTCCGAGTAATGCTGGTTTTGATGGCAACGAAAGAACATAGATTAATTACTACGGCAATCCTATCCGCTGGAAAAGCAATGGTTCTTCTACCCCTTTTTTTCTTCTTCCTCTTCTTCTTCTTCTTCCTCTTCTTCTTCTTCTTCCTCTTCCTGCCTCTTCCTTCCTCTTCTTCTTCTTCCTCTTCCTCTTCTTCTTCTTCCTCTTCCTCTTCCTCCTCTTCTTCTTCTTCTTTTTCTTCTTCTGCCTCTTCTTCCTCTTCTTCTTCTTCTTCTTCTTCTTCTTTTCTTCCTCTTCTTCTTCTTTTCTTCTTCTTCCTCTTCTTCCTCTTCTTCCTCTTCTTCTTCTTCTTCCTCTTCTTCCTCTTCTTCCTCTTCTGCTTCTTCTTCCTCTTCTTCCTCTTCTTCTTCTTCTTCCTCTTCTGCTTCTTCTTCCTCTTTTCTTCTTCTATCTTTCCTCTGTTGCCGTTGGCGTCGAGGGGAGAAACAATCTGTGATTCTTTGCTCTTCTGTTGGCCTCTTCTGATGTTATCCCTCCTAGTGACTCTAGTATTCCCTTTATCCATCTCTATCTCGGTCTTCCTCTTAATCTGGCGTTTTCGTAGCGTTTGTTTATGGCTCTTTGCGTCACTGTTAGTTCTTTTTGTCTTGTTATGTGGCCGAACCATTTTATCTGTTGTTTCTTTATGTATTCGATGGCTGGTTCAATTTCAAGCTTCTTCCTCAGGTCAGTGTTTCTTACTGAATAGAAGCAATGGTTAGGTTTTCATTAAACAAATACATAGGTAAAATAAAGGACATGATTTTGAGTTCGCTAGCTTTCACCACTAGCGAAGTCCCTTGAGACTAGAAACTGAATTGTGCATGTTAATCTGCTTTTCCATTGCAGCCGTGTGCACTGGGGGTCCTCGCCGCACAGGCAGATAACTCCGGCTTCGGAGGTACTAACATTTTCCGCCGTCGACCAGTAATTGATCAAAGAGGCCGACACAAAAGGGAGCTCCTAAAAAATATAAGAAAGAAACAATCAACATTTTTCGGGCACATCATGAGAAGAGGAAAGTTGGAATATTTGGTTACAACAGGCTAAAATATAAGGAAAGAGAGATCGCAGACGACAAAGAGAGACAATACTAGATAGCTTGGTGTTATGGCATGGAAAATAGTGAACTACAAAACTTATACGATGCACTGTAAATAGAAGATTCTGGAAGGACATGATCGTCTACGCCAACCGGTATGGCACATGATGATGTTGATGATAATAATGATGATGATGATGATGATGATGATGATGATGATGATGATGATGATGATGATGAGTAATTGACGTTTCAACCCGGGTCTCGCTATTGAGACCATGGGTGGCTGCCGCAGATAGAAATCACAATTAAAAATTCTGATGCAGCCGGGATTTAAACTCAACCTCTCTGTCTCGAGACCAGCGTCTTGCCTCGATACCAACCAGACCCCGGACATGATTTTTTTTTTTTTAAAGTGAAACTACATCGCTAACTAACCAATGTGAACTGTCGAAGGGGTAGGAAGGGGTGGTGGAGATTGATATCGCCAGAACAGAACGATATTGTGGAGAAATGAAAGGAGTTTACAACCAACAACTGAAGGGGGCGCAGTTAGTCGCTGCGAACTGATGAGCATTTTAGGAGATTGTTGTTGTTGTTGTTATTGTTAGTATCGTCATCACTGCACACTGGACGAATCCATCGGACTTCCGCTACCCCCCTTCGAGGATCTCGAGAAATTCCGAAGAGAACCCTGACCCACGAGGGAGCCGCGATACCTCAGTGGTTAGTAAACTGGACTACCACGGACAAGGGGGTAGGGTTCGATCCCAACCGACGACTTCCGGGTTCACCCAGCCTTAAATGGGTACCGGATTTTTTTCTGGAAAAGTAAATCAGCACGGGCGTAATACTTACCACATTACCCCAAAAATCATGTGCTGAATGCCTGTAAAATATGTAAAATAAAGGGTCACTAACACCATATTTCCCTATACGCCACTTGGCGTGACGGGGGTACTTGACTTTTTTTTTTTACCCTGCCCCACGTGCACGAACTCCGTTGCACAGCATTGAATCAACGATGGGTAGTGACTTGCTAACAAATTTGTCCGGACAGAGATCAAATTGATGGCGTGCTCTTTTCGATGTTAACAGCCAAGTGGAGTGCACGTTAAAAATGAATATTTTTGGAGAATGTTGAAGAACCTATGAATACATATGGAGGGCAGTAATGGTTATACATAACATAACATATCCTATCATGACATTAAAAAAAAAAAAAAAGTAAAGTACCCCCGTCACGCCAAGTGGCGTATAGGGAATATGGTGTTAGTGACCATACATTTTACAGATCTTCAGCACATGATTTTTTGAAGTAATGTGGTCGGCATTACGCCCGTGCCGCTTTACTTTCCCAGAAAAAAATCTGGTACCCATTACAAGCTGGGTGAACCGGAAGCCGTCGGTTGGAATCGAACCCTACCTCTTGTCCTTTGTAGGCCCTTTCACTAACCACTGAGCTGTCGCGACTCCTTAATATGACATAGCTCTTTTTAAAAAAATATGTTGTTACCTCTCTGTGGAGATTATGGTATGTATGATTTGGTATGAGCTGACTTCTTTAATCTGTTTCTCAATCTCTCTCTCTCTCTCTCTCTCTCTCTCTCTCTCTCTGTCTCTCACTCTCTTTTTAAGTCTGTTGTTCCTGATCTTTATCTTTCTGGTTGTATTGGCAGACACTTTCGTCATTACTTCATTTCTATTCATCATGAAAAGACGTCTTCGTGATCTAGCGCGAAGCAGAGTTATCTACCTATTTCGACCTGGAGCATTCGACTTCAGAGTATTATTTTGTGAATTTTTACCTTCCATTGTCATCTTAGACCTCTAATCGCTAACCAAGCAGAAGATCTTGCTCACATGGTCACCAAGTGACTTAGAGTAGGGTTTCTTTAACTCTGATAGGACCGCCATCGTGCCGCAGTCAGCTATGAGTATCTGTTCGATGTTTAGCTCGTGCATAGCACATCTTATATCCTACCATCATCTTCAGCATGTCGTCCATCGCGCTACTAAACACCTTTCAGTTGAATACTACACTTTCCTCATGTCGAAACAGCATACGGGAAAAATGAATTTAAAAAAATTATATAGAAAAAAAAAATGTGGTTAAAGCTTCACGTAACAAGTGGACAACACAAACCAGAACGACGTTTCGGCTCAACAGGCCTTCAGCAGGAACAAACATACAACACACAAATATATATTTAAAATAAATATTATTTTATTATCGTTAGTAATGGGACTGGTCTGTTGTGGACAAGAGACGTGTTATATCCCCTTACCAAACTTTTTCTTTGTTCAGCTTCATAATCTTCTTGTGCCTGCACTGTATCGAAGGTTAGCTACCATAAAGTGCAGTTTCACTAACTCTTGCTTTGATAGTACACGATCTCGTAGGTTCTCCAGTACACCTCATGATGGTGGTTGGTTATTTTGTTGTGTTTGTTGGCTGTTTGGTTGGGTCGTAGTTTTATAGATTAGCTGGTTGATTGTATGGTTTGTTGCTTTGTTTTTCTTTGTTGCTGTTTGGTCAGTTGTTTAGATGGCTGATTGTATGTGGCAGTGTTCCCAAGCATTCGGCTTCTCGTGGCAAGGCGCAGTGCCATGGAGTACGGGTTCGATCCTGCTTTGGACCATATATTGTTTTTTTCTGTTGTTGTTTATTTGACTTTTTGTTATGAGTGCTGTAATACATACCTCTTCCCCCTATGATTCCCTGTATAGTTTCGTTAGTTGATTGGACGGTTTGGTGAATGGTGTTTTCCTGATTTTATAGGTTAGCTAGTTGGTTGTATGGTTTATTGCTTGGTTTTTCTTTGTTGTTGTTTAGTCACTTGTTTGGATGACCGATTGTATAGCTTGGTTGGTTGATTCGTAACTTTAGTTGGCTAATTAGACTGTTTTCTTGTTTGGCTCGATGTTTGGTTAATTACTTGATTGCTTATGTCCTTGATGTAGATTTTAACTGGAGATCATCATAATTAAATTCGAGTTGGATTCTCCTTAGAGTTATTTTTTTTTTTCATCTCATGATGAAATTTTTAAAAAACCTGGCCTGTACACTGCATGGCGACTGCACTTGTCAAACGGTCTTTATTGTTCCCATCTCCATAGAATTTCCCTCGACAAACCCTAGGGTTTTGTATAATTGTGTAATGTAAGTATCTAGGCAGAGGAAGATGTTAAACATAGCTATAGAAGTTATAAAACAAAAAACAAACTTTAAATATCTGGAAGGGGATACCGGTCAATGTGGTGGATAGGCGGCAAGAACCATTGAGGCTCAGTTTTATAAGTGTTGTTTATTGCAGTTTCTTCATATTCCAAATCCGGCTTCCTTCCGGGGTTACTGAGTTAGTGCTTTGTGCACACCGTGAGCTGTGTATTTCATCCGGATTGTAATTAGATATTCCGATTGCTGATGACATCGTATGACGAAGGACAGTTCAGCTGCGTTCACTTGTGCCGTTTAGCATTATGTCTTTTGTCGTGAACTTATGCTGCTGTGATGGGGACTGTAGCTGCTATTCTTTGTTTGATCTTTCAAAGAAAGGAGCTTTAATTCCGATGATTCCACTGGCACGGGTGGTTGAGCAATTATGGATTTTAATTCGTTTGCAGTGAAACCGGGGCCTTCAACTAACCATAACCATAAATATATAGGAACAACATTCTCTGAAAGTGGTAAAATCGATAAAGAAATAGATATCCGATGCAGCAATGCAAACCAAATTTTGGGACATCAGTCTCCTATATTTCAATACAAAGTAATACCCTTAACCACCAAGAAACATCTTATACAGAGTATGTTCATTCCCATATTGTGCTATGAACGCAAGCATGGTAACTTACGATACAAGTAAGCTTGTCAATACAAAGACTAGATGTTTCTGACAAAAGCGTTTAAGGTAACCAGAAAAGACAGAATCAGAAATGATATTATAAAAGAACGAGTAGGCATTGAACCAATCCTAAGCTACATACAGAAACAAACAAATAAACTGGTTTTCCCATCCAGAAAGAATACCGTGTGATTCCTTATCATACAAAGTATATATTAAAAGAGGAGAAGAGAGAAGAGCAAGAGGCAGACCCAGAGTAAGGTGAACAGACAACATCAAAGAAACATTACAACATCATCAACTGACAATGAGTGAGGCCGCCAAAAGGGGAAGAACCAGATAATTTTGTATCTCCCCCGACACCCAAACGGTACAAGAATAAACGAAGAGAGTGAAGAAAGACGTATCTGAGAAAGTCTCCTTAAAATCTCTACAAGCTTCTCACATTTTACTTAAGAAAACCAGCAATCGATATTTTGATCAAGAAAATGTTATCTAAAGCAGAGCTGAGCAAACAAAAACGAGACACAACAAAGTAGAATTATGGATTTGGTTGGTTGCGTTCGCCCGATGACTAAAGTATTCTATAGTATCGTGGTAGACCAGAAAATTCCTCTTCATCATCCGCCCTTACCATGACGTAGTGGACGTGTCTGCGTTGTGTTGTGGTTTGCAGTATAACTGTTATATTTGCGCCGTTCGGCCCAACACATCCGACTTCAGCACGACATTTTTGAGTACCGGGTTGTCTTCCCTCTTCGATCCCTGCACGCTTGGCCAGACTAGACAGGTTAGTCTGTTACTGGAGGCACCACGGAGAGGTGGAGCAGGGTCTGGATGCTTTTGGTTCACCGATCCTGGCGCAATTATGGATTTGAAAATAAAGGACAACAGAAATAACTAAACTACTTACCGTCATGTTGCTCGTCCCACTCTTAACAAAGGTAATCTATTCGCCATTGCAGTATACTTTGCTTTTGAGAAAATGCTGATGACTTTGTATATTTATAATGCTTGTAATAAGCTTTATTTGTCTCGTGGATTCTCTTAGCTCGTCTTTATTAGACTTTTGTGGATGTCTGTGTCTGTCAGTGGTTTTCAAAATATACGCGTCGAGCTAATTCAGAATGTGTCTGCGAGGCCCACATTATTGATCATGATAGTTCCAAGATTACAGAATAAGTGCTCATGGTTCAGAATATCGAAGTTAAAGGATTAAAAATGTTGATGCTCAAAGATTAAAATATCAGAACTTACAGATTAAGGTATCGAATTTAAAAAAAATAAATTCACAAAGTTCAACGGTTAAGAACTATCAGAGTTCAGAGATTAAAGTATCGAAGTTCAAAGATTAAAGTTCCTGTGTTTAAAGATTAAAGTATTAAGTTTCAAAGATTAAAATATCAGAATCTAAGGATTAAAGTATCCGAATGTAAAGAATCCGAATGTATTTTTTTCTCGGAAAGTAAAACGGCACGGGCGTAACACCGACCACATCACCCCAAAGACCATGTGTCGAAAGTCTGTAAAAAATACTGTCACTAATATCATGTTCCCTATACGCCACCACTTGGCGTGACGGGTCTCTTTACTTTTACCTACTTTATATTGAAATTCAAAAGTTGAAATATCGGAATGTAGATTGTAGTATTAAAGTTCAAATATCGAAATACCTGAAATCGAAGATTAAAGTTTCGAAGCTCAAAAATTAAAATATCAGAGTTTAAACATTAAAGTATCGATGTTTTTAAAGTATTAATAAGGGGTTAAAAGTTTCGATGTTCAGAGATTATCTATTACCTTTTCAACAGCTGAAAATGCGAACCCCTGATATATATGACTGTAACACTGGCCAAAAAAAATTAACGAACATCTACATTTACATTAACTGCCTAGGTGTGCACTACAATTCGTGTAGGTTTTACTTGTGTGACTTCAAGACAATCTGTGTGGTGATGTATTTAACGTAAAACTGACGAAAGCCTCCTTTGAGTTGATTAAGATAGAAGTTATACAATTTACGCTGCAGCAGAATAAATGACAACACACTTTATCACAGGGAGCCGCGACAGCTCAGTGGTTAGTGAACTGGACTACAAAGGACAAGAGGTAGGGTTCGATCCCAACCGACGGCTTCCGGTTCACCCAGCCTTAGGTACCGGATTTTTTTCTGGGAAAGTAAAGCGGCACGAGCGTAATACCGACCACATTACCCCAAAAATCATGTGTCGAGGGTCTGTAAAATGTATGGTCGCTAACACCATATTCCCTATACGCCATTTGGCGTGACGGTGGCTCTTTACTTTTTTTTTTTTTTTACTTTTATCACAGTTGTTTTTCATTGAAACTTTAGTTGATTCGTCATTTTGTGTCTTTGTAGAAGATAAAATGCACAATCTTCTTTTATAATAGATCCAAAGTGATTAATTCGAGCAGTAACAACATTTTGTTACACAACGGAAACATTGAATATTGCACCCCCGAACTTCTCAGGATTACTTCTATCTATCTATCTATTGACCTTTCGAGCCGTAGCCGGCCCATAGGGCGTAGACCAAGATACTCCTTCTCTTATATGAATTTTTTTTCCAGCAGTTTTCAATTCTTTTAAAGATATTTTATCAAATCTCGCCATTTGTCTCTGTTCTGTGCAAGCAGCTCTATCTCATTGAGGGAGCCGAATCCTGCTGCTTTTGCCTCTCTCATCAATGTTCTTCTCAGTGTCTCTCTGGGTCTTCCTCTTTTCCTCTTACCTGTTGTTTCCCACATGAGGGCTTGCTTTGCTATTCGGTTATTATCTCTTCTCATCACATGTCCAACATATGACCAGAATTACTTACGTTGTATATTTTTGTAACGAGCATAAACTTTTAAGATATCATCATCATCATCATCATCATCATCATTGGGTGCCATCACCGCATCGAAGGTTGGCAACCATGGAGCGCCATTCCACTCTGTGTCTTGCTTTGATGGTGCAGATTGTCATAGGTTGACCTGTCCATCTTTTGATGTTACTCGTGCATGTTAGTCTTGGTCTGCCTCTGCCTCATTTTACCTTGCATTTTCCCTTCCAAGATTAATTTTATTAGGCTGTTGTGTCTTTTAACATGCCCCCAAAAATGCCATTTGTCTTGTTCAAATTGTGTTTAGTAGTTCTCTTTTCATTTTTAGTTGTTTTAAAACGTCATCGTTTGTTTTCTTTTCTTTCCATCCGATTCTACCTATTCTTCTATAAATCCACATTTCAAAGGCTATAAAGATATATTCCCTACATAAGTATTGACTTTAACTAAAAATTTGACGTTTTTTTTATATTGCTACTAGTTGAAACGACTTCCATGAAATATCAATTTTTGGAATAAAAGGAATGTATTAATGTATCACAATATCCTCATCCATAAATGCTGCAAAATTCCCAAGACTGTAACTAAAATACCATTTTGAATAGAAAACAAACAGCCGTATCGATACATTTTTTTTTACAAATAGTGATGTCAGAAATTGTAGCGGAATGTATAGACCAACATTTTGAGAACCCTTCATATTGTGAATATATTTGGGGAATGCCCATTGCGAAACAAGCAGTGAATCCACAATCTTAATACTTAATGCCAATATAAAGACCATAATGCCATCGTCTAGAAACACATTTTCAGCCGTCAGATAACATTGATTTTGTACTGTGATAAGATTATAACTGTATATATAAATTTATATTTATATTTATATATGTAACAATATTCTTCGAACGAAAGGATAAGAAACGATTCGAAACAAGAATACATGTCTAGCTTTACAAGAAGACGTTCGAACTCATCGGTGGAGGCGAAGGCGCACCTCCCAGCACCAGAGCTGGAAGTTGTCAGCGACTCATAACTGATGGCTTGCGCCAGGATCGGTGAACCAGAACCATCCAGCCCCTACTCCACCTCCCCACGGTGCCTCCAGTAACAGACTAAACTGTCTAGTCTGGCCAAGTGAGCAGAGATCGAAGAGGGAAGACAACCCGGTACTCAAAAAAGTCGTGCTGAAGTCGGATGTGTTGGGCCGAAAGGCGCAAATATCACAGTGTTACACTGCAAACTACAACACAACGCAATCACGTCCACTGAACGTCCTTTTAAGGGCGGATGACGAAGAGGAAGTCTACAGTCTACGAATTCTCTGGAATACTTTAGTCATCGGACGAACGCATCCATCCATCCAAACCCATCGGTCACGTGCTCGGAATAAATGAAGAAAGAAAACCTCATCAGGAATTTATGTGGAAATCATCAGGTAGAAGAAAGCAAGGCAGACCAAGAGAATAGCAACGCAGAGCAATTACTAGTGAAGCATCAACTATTGGACTAAGAAACAACAAAGACTTTGCTTCATCTATACAGACGGATCTGTAATACGACACCAAAGAAGTGCATGGGCATTTACAGCACGCTCGGCAGGCAAACTAGTCAAGGAAGACAGAGGTGCATACGTCATGACCACCAGTAGCATGACAATGGAGGTGATGGCAGTGATCAAGGCATTCAAATGGTTAGAGTCACAAGACTACACCCATGACTGTATTCTGAGTGATTCGATAATCATGATAAAAAAAACAGTGGAGGCGGGCTCTGTACGTATGCAATGGTTAGAGTCATTGCAGAAGTAAAAAAAAAATACGTATGGTCACCTTTGTCTATGCCCCTGGACATTCGTGAGTACGGAGAAATGAAAGAGCGGACAGGTTGGCTAGCTGCGCTGTCGTTTGAGGACGGTCAACCAATGGAATGGGCGGACATTATCGATGCCCTCCGAGATGTGGGAAAGGCACAGGACTTCGAGCACCACAAACCACATACTCCTTTGGATGAAAAAGATGGGGAGTTAAGATGGGCATAGCCAGAAGTGAGAAACATAGTGGGCGTGTAAGAAGACTTATCAGCCAACATAGAACTGGAGTCATCAGTCGCTGGACACTGCGGCACTTGCTGAGGAGGGGATCTGAACACCTATGGACATGTTCGGAGTGCAATGATGATGACCCGCAAATAACTCAATAACTGAAAAGACCTAGCAGCAAATGGCAAGTCTTTGAGACACGTGACTTCCGACAGATGTGCCGTGTTCGATCCGCGAGGAGAATGAAATGAATGTAAACAATTAATTAATAAATATACGTCGTCATCATCATCATCATGTGCCATGCCTTCCGACGTAGGTGATCATGTATCTCCGCAACTTTCGACCTCGACGGTTTTTTATCATTTCTGTTGACCTTCTGCCAAGCCATTCTCTTAAGCTGTCTGGTATCTTCTCTCTTTGCTTCCCTCTATCTCTTCGTCCCTCGATTTTCCCAGTTGTTACAATATATTTCAGCTGTTTCCTTCTTATTACATGGCCAAAAAAATGATTATTGTTTCTTCCTAATATTGGCCCTAACCACAGCCTCCAGTGATTTTCTTGCCTGTTGCCCTATTGTCCACGATTCACATCCATATATATTTAAGGACACCTTAACACCTATATTTAATTTGGTTTTTGTTACAAATGTTAAATCTATCTTAACCATAAACATGGAAAGTTTCAAACAAACAAATAAACTGTTGATTCTTATAAGCATCTTCTTGAGGAGGATAGTTTAGAGAAGATGGACAGAAGCCGTTAGGAATGATGAACTTTATGGATGTATATATCTGCTCAAGGTGAAAGGAACGATGAATAAAGTAAGTTGACAGTAGATAGGATGCTACCTTCACAAGACTTATATGACCATTTGTAGACATGCATTTGCATGAAGTCCGCAGGGAAGAAAATGAAAACAAATGGAGATGAAATCTTAGATGCAGTATAATAAAAGACCAGTACATGCATTCATTGGGAGCATTGATAGCTCAGTAGTTAGTGGACTGGACTACAAAGGACAAGAGATCCTGATCGACGGATTCCGGGTTCACCTAGCCTCAAATGGGTACAGGATTTTTTTCTGGGAAAGTAAAGCGGCACGGGCGTAATACTGACCACATTACCACAAAAATCATGCCACCGAAGGTCTATAAAAACTATGCTCACTAATACCATATTCTCTATACGTCACTTGGCGTGACGGGGCTATTTACTTTACTTACATGCATTCATGCTCAGCTGAAATGTGAAGTATTGACACTATATAAACCAAGTCGCAGCTAAGGACTGGTCGTTTACTTCTTGTTTTTGCTTATAAAAGTATCATTGTGTATAATGAATAATGAATAAGCGTATCTATAATTATAAATAAAGTAAGTTAAGATGAAAAGACTAGTCGTTTTGGCAATGTGGATACTATATAAAGCTCAATAGCTTAATGTATGTAGAGAGACGTTACTACTAACATGCTGCAAGGATCACTGTTGTCCTCGTTCATCAAACATTCGTGTGTCCTTAGCAGAACGTTGCACTCGCCAAAGCTCGTCTGAAAGAATCTCTGTCTCTAGCCAGATCTTCTACAGAACGTTGGACTCACCAAAGCTCGTCTGAAAGAATCTCTGTCTCTAGCCAGATCTTCTACAGAACGTTGCACTCACCAAAGCTCGTCTGAAAGAATCTCCCCTTGTCCCTAGCCAGATCTTCTACAGAACGTTGCATTCACAACAGTACGTTTGAAAGAATCCCTGTCTCTAGCCAGATCTTCTACAGAACATTGCATTCACAACAGTACGTTTGAATGAATCTCTGTCTCTAGCCAGATCTTCTACAGAACGTTGCATTCACAACAGCCTGTCAGAAAGAATCTCTGTCTCTAGCTAGATCTTCTACAGAACGTTGCATTCACAACAGTACGTTTGAATGAATCTCTGTCTCTAGCCAGATCTTCTACAGAACGTTGCACTCACAACAGCCTGTCTGAAAGAATCTCTGTCTCTAGGTAGGTCTTATACAGAACGTTGAATTCATAACAGTCCGTTTGAACGAATCTCTGTCCCTAGCCAGATCTCCCACTTCTGTTGTCAAGTTCAAGGTCTCTTTGGTGTCCTGAAACCACCTTCATCCTGGTTTACTCCTGCCACGTCTTCCAGGTCCCATGCCTTCCACCATTGTTCTTTCCAGCCCGCTGTATCGTTTCACGTGGCCGTAATATTTTAATTTCCCCTCGAAGATGTTGTTTAAATAATAGACAGTTCTATTCAATGTATATTTTCTATATATGAGGCAATTTGAGTTAAATAGACCCTTGTTGAAGCAACACATTAATGAAAGGTCAGATACCTGTGTATAGGCAAGTACCGTCAACGTAAGATTTACAGTACATGGACGCCTATTGACCTTTGTAGCTTCTTCCTAACACAGCACAAGGATCGATTGGTACCTTATAATTGAGGGCAAATGAGAAGCGCGTTCATTTAAATCCATTTCCGTGAATTTTTAATATCTTTTCCATATGCTTGTCCGCCCACATAAGTAGATGAAAGTACGACTTTCCGAGAAGGAAATGAACAAACTCACGCAGGTTGACGTACTGTGTACAACAGCCGTGAGAATGGCAACGGTTATTAAACCTCTACAACTCGCTGAGCACTGAACAAAGCGTTTACATTTTTATTAATAATTTCTACATTCTACAACTCACTGAACACCAAACAAAGCGTTTACATTTTTATTAATAATATCTACATTCTACAACTCACACTGAGCACCGAACAAAGCGTTTACATTTTCAATAACCATCTACATTCTACAACTCACTGAGCACCGAATAAAGCGTTAACATTTTCAATAACCATCTACATTCTACAACTCACTGAGACCCGAACAAAGCGTTTACATTTTCAATAACCATCTACATTCTACAATTCACTGAGAACCAAACAAAGATGTACGTTTTCAAACCGTGTCTTCAGTTTTTGGTAACAAATATAATGTATATAAAATGTATCATCATCAAAAAAAGAAGATATACGGATCTACTTTATGAACTTCGCTTTGGTTCTGTGGCCTTGATTTATTTGCAGCCCTCACGTAAAGTAGGACCCTGCTTTAATCTACCTTTTTTCTCAAAAAAGGATTAAGCTCAGGGTATGTTGTTTCTAGTGCCTAATCCTATCAGAGACGAAGTTTAACAACGAGACATGTATTCTATATTCAGATTGTGCATGTGAAGAATCAATCAGCAATTGAAATGTCCGAGCAGCATTTTCGAAACAAGTAATAATTCCAACTTATTCTTCCTCGATTGAATGTCTACCGTATGCAGGCTATCTTCTTCTTCTTCTTCTTCTTCTTCTTCTTCTTCTTCTTTCCTTCCTCATTTGCCTTTCAACATCGAGGGGAGATATAATTTGAGGTCTTTTGCTCTTCTGTTCGCCTCTGCTGCTGTTATGTTTCCTAGTGCTTCTAATATTCCATCGATCCATCTTTTTAGTGGTCGACACTTGGGTCTGGTGTTCTCACAACGTAGCAAAATATACTTAGGGGTATATACACCCTATAGACTACCCTAGCTATAGAATAGATTGCACTTTAGCAAATAAAATAAAAGTTAACATTACGCTGTATCATTAACTAAAACAAAGTCTTGGTAATGTTAACACAATAAATACCAGACAGCACAAGAGAAGCTCTAAAACGGGATCAAGTGTCAAAAAATGAGACTGCCAGCAGAAAAAAAAAAAAAAGTAAAGAGCCCCGTCACGGAGCCGCGATAGCTCAGTGGTTAGTGAACTGGACTACAAAGAGGTAAGGTTCGATCCCAACCGACGGGCTCCGGTTCACCCAGCCTTTAACGGGTACCGATTTTTTTTTTTTTTTTTTTTGGGGGGGGGGGGAAGTAAAGCGGCACGGGTGTAATACCGACCACATTACCCCAAAAATCATGTGCTGAAGGTCTGTAAAATGTATGGTCACTAACACCATATTCCCTATACGTCACTTGGCGTGACGTGGGCACTTTCCTTTTTTTTTTACTAACTAAAACAAAGTCTTTGTAATGTTAACACAATAAATACCAGACAGCACAATAGAAGCCTTAAAACAGGATCAAGTGTCAAAGAATGAGACTGCCAGAAAGGGGGGGGGGGGGAGAATAAAGAGCTCCGTCACAACACGTGGCATATAGGGAATATGATGTTAGTGACCACACGTGATAATAGACCTTCCTTTGGCGCATAACTTTTTGGGTAATGTGGTCGGTATAACGCCCGTGCCGCTTTACTTTCCCCCCAAAAAAAATCTTGAATCAATTTAAGGTTGGGTGAACCCGGAAACCGTAGATCAGGATCGAACCCTACTTTGAAGTCCACTTCACTATCAACTGAGCTATCGCGGCTCACTGCCAGAAGTGCAAGAACCATACTTTTGCATCGCCATTGACACCCGAAATCGTAAAAAGAGGAAGAGAAGAAGAAGATTGTGTAAATCCAAGTGTTTTACGCAATATTTTGTTTTGTTTCTGTTTTTGATTCATTGAGCCATCTTGCTTCCAGAAGCGGTGTTTTAAAATTGCGTGATTTCATAAAGATCAGTTTTTTTCGCGAAAGAACCAAAATTTCCCGGGAACTTTACAATTTTATAACGGTAGGGTTATTGTGATGACTGTTCGATTGCGTTATCTTTATTTCTTTTATATTCTTCCTGGTGTCAAACTAGATACAAAGTTCTTAGCGTCGGTATTCTGTGTCATAAGCACGACCATTTCATACTCTGACGTTGTTGTATCATCATCATCATTATCATGTGCCATACCGGTTGGCGTAGGCGATCATGTCCTCCCACAATCTTCTATCTACAGTGCATCGTATTAGTTCTGTTGTTGACTGTTTTCCATGCCATGACACCAAGCTATCTAGTATTTTCTCTCTTTTTGTCGTCCGCGATCTCTCTTTCCTTTTATTTTGTCAGTTGTAACCAAGTATTCCAACTTTTCTCTTCTCATAAGGTGCCAAAAAAATGTTGATTGCTTTTTTCTGATGTTTTTTAAGAGTTCCTTTTTGTGTTGACCTCTTTGAGAATTTCCTCATTGGTCTTTTTATCTGTCCAGGGAACTTTTAACATTCTTCTGAGAAATCCCATCTCTGTGGCCTCCAATCGTCTTTTCATTTGTTTGTCCACTGTCCATGACTCGCTTCCATATGTCAGAATTGGTTCTATATAGCACTGATGAACTCTCTTTCTCATTTCTATTGACATAGATTTGTTGCATAAGATATTTTTCATTTTCTGAAATGCTATTTTGGCCTGAGCTATTCTGCTTTTTATTTCCGTGGTGCATCTTCCATCCGATGTTATTGTTGTGTCCAAGTATTTGACGCTTTGCACTTGTTTTAAATTGACGTTGTTGTAACCTTTCTCTGATGTTGTTGTAAGCAACCTCTGATGTTTTTGTAAGCTTTCGCTGTTGTTGTTGTAAGCTTTCTCTGATGTTTTTGTTATGTTTCTCTGATGTTTTTTTAGCTTTCTCTGCTGTTTTTGTTAGCTTTCTATGTTGTTGTTGTAAGCTTTCTCTGATGTTGTTGTAAGCTTTCTCTGTTGTTGTTGTAAGCTTTCTCTGATGTTTTTGTAAGCTTTCTTTGTTGTTGTAAGCTTTCTCTGTTGTTGTTGTAAGCTTTCTCTGATGTTTTTGTAAGCTTTCTCTGATGTTTTTGTAAGCTTTCTCTGGTGTTGTTGTAAGCTTTCTCTGATGTTTTTGTAAGCTTTCTCTGATGTTTTTGTAAGCTTTCACTGTTGTTGTTGTAAGCTTTCTCTGATGTTTTTGTTAGCTTTATCTGATGTTGGCGTAAGCTTTCTCTGATGTTTTTGTTAGCTTTCTCTGGTGTTGTTGTAAGCTTTCTCTGATCTTGATTTACACTGGGTGAATATTTCACCTGTTTGCTAAGTTTCATCTTCTTCCTCTTCATGTGCTCACAGACCAAGAAGCTACGTATTGTTGTATTCTATGAGATATAGAAGTTCCTTCATTACGTTTTTTCCGTGATTGTTTTTTTTTATTTCTCTGAGCACGTAGACCTATACATACAGTAAAGTAAAGTGCCCTCGTCACGCCACGTGAGTAGTATACAAGGGTCCATTTGATTAGCATTTGGCCCGTAAATTAACAAAGATATATAGGGCGGCGCGCGGCGCGCATAAAGCGTGCGGCGCAGGGGGAGTTAACCATGCCATTTCGTGTCGGTGACCCCGGAGGTGACGTGTTTATGTTTGGTGTAAGCTGACTTTGGAGTTCTTGAGCGATAGTGATAGGTTAGTAGATTATACAACATCAATGAAAAACGATCAATATAAGACAGAAGACAAAGATATATTTTATTCTTTTATTATCTCAATAGGTGTATAACATACAGTGGATATTATATAACATTACAAACATATTCAGTACATTGAGTAAATATATAGTACAAGGATAACAATTATTTATAGCTATGTAGTTGGGTGTCTGCTTAGCTCTATGTCATAAATGAATCATAAGGGGTGAAACTGTTAGAGATTGCTGGGTAGTCTAAGCTGGTAGTGTAAAGAGTTAAATATCTAGAGGAGTTGTCGAGACGTTATCATCAGCTACCTTTCTTTTTATATAGAAATAGGAAAGAGCATTTCTTGTTTGACTGTAGGAAAATATAGAATTATTTAAGACTTTGAAACCTACATTTTTCCCACCCTTAGCCTTTTGCGTAGCGAGAATCTCTAAAAACATATCTTTATCTAATTTGTTGTGTTGCTTGCTTAGCCCTTTACAACTGATTTTATCGTAATCCCCACTACAATGGTACGTCTTACTACATAAGCTAACAAGAGCTGTCCCTTCGTACTCTAGTTTAAAAAGCCCAGGCGTTCGTTTGGTGTACGCTTTAACACCCTTACAGTTTATACAGTCTGTCTTGCTAATATGTTCATCGCAGCGATGGGTGTATGGAGGTCGCCTAGTGTGTAATAAGGGCTGTATAGGGGTCGTCTAGTGTGCCGTGATGGGTCAATGGAGGTCGGCTAGTATGTCGTGATGGGTGTACGGAGGTCGTCTAGTGTGTCATATTGGGTGTATAGAGGGCGTTTAGTGTGTCATGATGGTTGTATAGGGGTCGTCTAGTGTGTCATGATGGTTGTATAGGGGTCGTCTAGTGTGCCGTGATGGGTCAATGGAGGTCGGCTAGTATGTCGTGATGGGTGTACGGAGGTCGTCTAGTGTGTCATATTGGGTGTATAGAGGGCGTCTAGTGTGTCATGATGGGTGTATAGCGGTCGTCTAGTGTGTCATATTGGGTGTATAGAGGGCGTCTAGTGTGTCATGATGGGTGTATGTAGGTCGTTTAGTGTGTCATATTGGGTGTATAGAGGGCGTTTAGTGTGTCGTGAGGGGTGTATGGAGGTCGTCTACTGTGTCGTGAGGGGTGTATGGAGGTCATCTAGTGTGGTATGTGTGGTGTATGGCGGTTGTCTGGTATATCATACTTTAATCAACCAATAAGAAAAATGAAGGAACATTACATTCAACATTACTTATCTTAACTACTTTACATCAATACAGTTGAATAACGTGTTATCGTTAAGTCTTACCATACTTTAAGAGAAAACATTCAAACTTACAGCGTAAAATATAGTCTCAATCATCTACACCGAATATAACCTGTTATCGATAAGCCTTAACATACGTTAAGAGAAAACAAGCCAACTTACTGTGCAAAAATCCGCTAGTGTGAACAGTAACTTTCCTTGAATCAACCAAACTTATAACGCCGTCTAGTTTAAATATAGTCTGGTAAGAAATAAATAAATTAGCCAATAAGCGAGTGACTAGGTCAACATCGCTTGATATCTGGATTAACCAATCAGAGAAGAGTATTAGTATAGGAGGCGGGGCGAAGAAATGGCTGACAGGTGGATTAACCAATCAGAAAAGCGCGTTAGCCCAAGCGTAGGTAGTGGCTGTCGGGTCAGCAGTGGGGGAAAAATGCGGGGTGGTGGGTTACTTGAACTCGTTTTGACCCCTGAGGCAATTCCAGAAGAGTTCTATGACCTCATTTTGACCGCTGAAGGCTTTAATACCAAGGTTTCCCACTTCAACGAACGACATACATCATTAAAGGTGATTACTTCAGCTCTTAGACTTTGGAGTTCCATATCTTTATCACTTCAACGAATGACAGACAACAGTAAAGATGATCATTTCAGGTAAGAAAACTTAGTTCCAAACCCTAAAATTTTGGTTCATACTCACAAAGTTGAACACAAACTCTACAAATTTAGGCCCAAAGTTGTAATTGTTAGACACGAAAGTCGTAAATGTTATATGCAAAGTCCAAAAGTTTGTCAAAAAGACAACCCAAACTCAAAATAGTTAGATGCAAAGCTCAAAAATGTATATGCAAAGTCCAAAAAGTTACTCCAAAAGACAACTAATATAACACTTAACCCCAAAATTTCGTCTCATAACCAAAAAGTTGAACTCAAAACCCTAAAAATTTAGTCCCAAAGTGATACTAGTTCGACACAAAAGTCGTAAATGTTATATACAAAGTCTAAAAGTTTGTCAAAAAGACAACCCAAACTCAAAATAGTTAGACACAAAACCCAACAATTTATAGGCAAAGTCCAAAAAGTTACTCCAAAAGACAACTAATGTAACTCTTAATCCCATAATTTCGTCGCATAACCAAACAGTTGAACTCAAAAGCCTAAAAATTTAGTCCCAAAGTGATACTAGTTCGACACAAAAGTCGTAAATGTTTATGCAAAGACCAAAAGTTTGTCAAAAAGACAACCCAAACTCAAAATAGTTAGACACAAAGCCCAACAATTTATATGCAAAGGCCAAAAAGTTACTCCAAAAGACAACTAATGTAACACTTAACCCCAAAATTTTGTCGCATAACCAAACAGTTGAACTCAAAAGCCTAAAAATTTAGTCCCAAAGTCGTAATTGTTCGACACGAAAGTCGTAAATGTTATATTCAAAGTCCAAAAGTTTGTCAAAAAGACAACCCAAACTCAAAAGTTTGTCAAAAAGACAACCCAAACTCAAAATAGTTAGACATGAAAGGTCAAAAAGGTATACTCAAAGTCCAAAATGTTACTTCAAAAGACAACTAATATAACAACAAGCCCCAAAACTTCGTCTCATAACCAAAAAGTTGAACTCAAAACTCTAAAAAGTGTCCACTTATCAACCAAAGTCTTTAATACAGCTGAGAAAACCCTAATAAATAATTACAATTTACTAAAAATGTTGCCCTTGATGATAGTTGCGACTGTGTCTAAATCATTATTGAAAATATTCATAGAACTCTAGTAAAAACCAAACACACAAAAACACCACATTGAAAGAATGAACTTAAAGTTCACGCCCCTGTCACAACTCTGCTAAGAAAAGTACTGCAAAGCATGAAAGTTATGTCCCCTGCTATAACTCTACTAAACGAAAGTATTACCAAACACGTAGGTTACACTCCTACCATAACCCACTAAGAAAAACAAGATTTTGCTTAAAATACCACATTTATGATTGTTACGCCCCTTGTCCCTTTATGAGGGGACTCCCATGAAACTGTTAGAAATAGTAAATTTAACCTAGTGGCATACCCCAGATGTTATATTAGACATCCCCATAGCAAAAATTTACTTAAAACTCACTTTTATGGTGGTTACCACTGATGCCCGTGGAGTTTCTAAAATAGATTTTGACCTATGATGCAATACCAGGCGACTTTATAGGAGTTTTTCCCCTTGACCCTTTATGAGGGGACGCCCATGAAACTGTTAAAAATAGTAAATTTAACATCTAGACATACCCCAAACTTTATATTAAGCATCCCTGTATCAAGAATTTACATAAAAACAACTTTTGAAATTACTTCCCCTGTACCCATTTTTTGATGGTTACGCCCATGAAATCGATAAAAAATTGAAATTTAACACCTAGACATACCCCAAACTTTATAATAAACATCCCCGTATCAAGAATTTACTTAAAAACCACTTTTGAAATTACTATCCCTGTACCCATTTTTGATGGTTACGCCCATGAAACTGTTAAAAATAGTAAATTTAACCTCTAGACATACCCCAAACTTTATATTAAGCATCCCCATATCAAGAATTTACATAAAAACCACTTTTGAAATTACTATCCCTGTACCCATTTTTGATGGTTACGCCCATGAAACTGTTAAAAATAGTCAATTTAACATCTAGACATACCACAAACTTTATATTAAGTATCCCCGTATCAAGAATTTACATAAAAACAACTTTTGAAATTACTACCCCAGTACCCATTTTTGGCGGTTACGCCCACGAAACTGTTAAAAATAGTAAATTTAACATCTAGACATACCCCAAACTTTATATTAAGCAACCCAATATCAAGAATTTACATAAAAACAAAGTTTGAAATTACTACCCCTGTACCCATTTTTAGCGGTTACGCCCATGAAACTGTTAAAAATAGTAAATTTAACATATAGACATACCCCAAACTTTATATTAAGCATCCCCATATCAAGAATTTACATAAAAACAAAGTTTGAAATTACTACCCCTGTACCCATTTTTGGCGGTTACGCCTATGAAACTGTTAAAAATAGTAAATTTAACATCTAGACATACCCCAAACTTTATATTAAGCATCCCCATATCAAGAATTTACATAAAAACAACGTTTGAAATTACTACCCCTGTACCCATTTTGGCGGTTACGCCCATGAAACTGTTAAAAATAGTAAATTTAACAGCTAGACATACGCCAAACTTTATATTAAGCATCCCCATAACAAAAATTTACATAAAAACAACTTTTGAAATTACTACCCCTGTACCCATTTTTGACGGTTACGCCCATGAAACTGTTAAAAATAGTCAAATTAACACCTAGACATACCCCAAACTTTATATTAAGCTTCCCCATAACAAAAATTTACATAAAAACAACTTTTGAAATTACTACCCCTGTACCCATTTTTGGCGGTTACGCCCATGAAACTGTTAAAAATAGTCAAATTAACACCTAGACATACCCCAAACTTTATATTAAGCATCCCCATAACAAAAATTTACATAAAAACAACTTTTGAAATTACTACCCCTGTACCCATTTTTGGCGGTTACGCCCATGAAATCGATAAAAAAAATTGAAGTTTAACCTATTGGTATACCTCAAACATAATATTTGACACGCCCATGTATCAAATTTACCTGAAAAATCAATCAAAAATTAGTAGTATAGTATGTCAATTAGGACGGATAAAAGTGCCTTTGAAGGCACCTAAATTCTTACATAAATAGTCTACCCGTACATCGAGGCACATTTTTTGGTGCCGTTTTTCCTTATATGAGAGTCTACATTTTTTTCCTTATAGTCTATCCATCCTAAGTGCCAATCTATACTACTAATTTTAAAATAATTAGTAAGTAGTAATTTCAAAAGTTGTTTTTATGTAAATTCTTGATACAGGGATGCTTAATATAAAGTTTGGGGTATGTCTAGATGTTAAATTTACTATTTTTAACAGTTTCATGGGCGTCCCCTCATAAAGGGTCAAGGGGAAAAACTCCTATAAAGTCGCCTGGTATTGCATCATAGGTCAAAATCTATTTTTAGAAACTCCACGGGCATCAGTGGTAACAACCATAAAAGTGAGTTTTAAGTAAATTTTTGCTATGGGGATGTCTAATATAACATCTGGGGTATGCCACTAGGTTAAATTTACTATTTCTAACAGTTTCATGGGAGTCCCCTCATAAAGGGACAAGGGGCGTAACAATCATAAATGTGGTATTTTAAGCAAAATCTTGTTTTTCTTAGTGGGTTATGGTAGGAGTGTAACCTACGTGTTTGGTAATACTTTCGTTTAGTAGAGTTATAGCAGGGGACATAACTTTCATGC
Source organism: Megaustenia siamemsis (assembly GCA_032433765.1). Lineage (NCBI taxonomy): Eukaryota > Metazoa > Mollusca > Gastropoda > Stylommatophora > Ariophantidae > Megaustenia > Megaustenia siamemsis. The sequence goes on from JAVIAB010000001.1 coordinate 26,914,739, forward strand.
TTTGCAGTACTTTTCTTAGCAGAGTTGTGACAGGGGCGTGAACTTTAAGTTCATTCTTTCAATGTGGTGTTTTTGTGTGTTTGGTTTTTACTAGAGTTCTATGAATATTTTCAATAATGATTTAGACACAGTCGCAACTATCATCAAGGGCAACATTTTTAGTAAATTGTAATTATTTATTAGGGTTTTCTCAGCTGTATTAAAGACTTTGGTTGATAAGTGGACACTTTTTAGAGTTTTGAGTTCAACTTTTTGGTTATGAGACGAAGTTTTGGGGCTTGTTGTTATATTAGTTGTCTTTTGAAGTAACATTTTGGACTTTGAGTATACCTTTTTGACCTTTCATGTCTAACTATTTTGAGTTTGGGTTGTCTTTTTGACAAACTTTTGAGTTTGGGTTGTCTTTTTGACAAACTTTTGGACTTTGAATATAACATTTACGACTTTCGTGTCGAACAATTACGACTTTGGGACTAAATTTTTAGGCTTTTGAGTTCAACTGTTTGGTTATGCGACAAAATTTTGGGGTTAAGTGTTACATTAGTTGTCTTTTGGAGTAACTTTTTGGCCTTTGCATATAAATTGTTGGGCTTTGTGTCTAACTATTTTGAGTTTGGGTTGTCTTTTTGACAAACTTTTGGTCTTTGCATAAACATTTACGACTTTTGTGTCGAACTAGTATCACTTTGGGACTAAATTTTTAGGCTTTTGAGTTCAACTGTTTGGTTATGCGACGAAATTATGGGATTAAGAGTTACATTAGTTGTCTTTTGGAGTAACTTTTTGGACTTTGCCTATAAATTGTTGGGTTTTGTGTCTAACTATTTTGAGTTTGGGTTGTCTTTTTGACAAACTTTTAGACTTTGTATATAACATTTACGACTTTTGTGTCGAACTAGTATCACTTTGGGACTAAATTTTTAGGGTTTTGAGTTCAACTTTTTGGTTATGAGACGAAATTTTGGGGTTAAGTGTTATATTAGTTGTCTTTTGGAGTAACTTTTTGGACTTTGCATATACATTTTTGAGCTTTGCATCTAACTATTTTGAGTTTGGGTTGTCTTTTTGACAAACTTTTGGACTTTGCATATAACATTTACGACTTTCGTGTCTAACAATTACAACTTTGGGCCTAAATTTGTAGAGTTTGTGTTCAACTTTGTGAGTATGAACCAAAATTTTAGGGTTTGGAACTAAGTTTTCTTACCTGAAATGATCATCTTTACTGTTGTCTGTCATTCGTTGAAGTGATAAAGATATGGAACTCCAAAGTCTAAGAGCTGAAGTAATCACCTTTAATGATGTATGTCGTTCGTTGAAGTGGGAAACCTTGGTATTAAAGCCTTCAGCGGTCAAAATGAGGTCATAGAACTCTTCTGGAATTGCCTCAGGGGTCAAAACGAGTTCAAGTAACCCACCACCCCGCATTTTTCCCCACTGCTGACCCGACAGCCACTACCTACGCTTGGGCTAACGCGCTTTTCTGATTGGTTAATCCACCTGTCAGCCATTTCTTCGCCCCGCCTCCTATACTAATACTCTTCTCTGATTGGTTAATCCAGATATCAAGCGATGTTGACCTAGTCACTCGCTTATTGGCTAATTTATTTATTTCTTACCAGACTATATTTAAACTAGACGGCGTTATAAGTTTGGTTGATTCAAGGAAAGTTACTGTTCACACTAGCGGATTTTTGCACAGTAAGTTGGCTTGTTTTCTCTTAACGTATGTTAAGGCTTATCGATAACAGGTTATATTCGGTGTAGATGATTGAGACTATATTTTACGCTGTAAGTTTGAATGTTTTCTCTTAAAGTATGGTAAGACTTAACGATAACACGTTATTCAACTGTATTGATGTAAAGTAGTTAAGATAAGTAATGTTGAATGTAATGTTCCTTCATTTTTCTTATTGGTTGATTAAAGTATGATATACCAGACAACCGCCATACACCACACATACCACACTAGATGACCTCCATACACCCCTCACGACACAGTAGACGACCTCCATACACCCCTCACGACACACTAAACGCCCTCTATACACCCAATATGACACACTAAACGACCTACATACACCCATCATGACACACTAGACGCCCTCTATACACCCAATATGACACACTAGACGACCGCTATACACCCATCATGACACACTAGACGCCCTCTATACACCCAATATGACACACTAGACGACCTCCGTACACCCATCACGACATACTAGCCGACCTCCATTGACCCATCACGGCACACTAGACGACCCCTATACAACCATCATGACACACTAGACGACCCCTATACAACCATCATGACACACTAGACGACCCCTATACAACCATCATGACACACTAAACACCCTCTATACACCCAATATGACACACTAGACGACCTCCGTACACCCATCACGACATACTAGCCGACCTCCATTGACCCATCACGGCACACTAGACGACCCCTATACAACCATCATGACACACTAGACGACCCCTATACAACCATCATGACACACTAGACGACCCCTATACAACCATCATGACACACTAAACGCCCTCTATACACCCAATATGACACACTAGACGACCTCCGTACACCCATCACGGCACACTAGACGACCCCTATACAACCATCATGACACACTAGACGACCCCTATACAACCATCATGACACACTAAACGCCCTCTATACACCCAATATGACACACTAGACGACCTCCGTACACCCATCACGACATACTAGCCGACCTCCATTGACCCATCACGGCACACTAGACGACCCCTATACAGCCCTTATTACACACTAGGCGACCTCCATACACCCATCGCTGCGATGAACATATTAGCAAGACAGACTGTATAAACTGTAAGGGTGTTAAAGCGTACACCAAACGAACGCCTGGGCTTTTTAAACTAGAGTACGAAGGGACAGCTCTTGTTAGCTTATGTAGTAAGACGTACCATTGTAGTGGGGATTACGATAAAATCAGTTGTAAAGGGCTAAGCAAGCAACACAACAAATTAGATAAAGATATGTTTTTAGAGATTCTCGCTACGCAAAAGGCTAAGGGTGGGAAAAATGTAGGTTTCAAAGTCTTAAATAATTCTATATTTTCCTACAGTCAAACAAGAAATGCTCTTTCCTATTTCTATATAAAAAGAAAGGTAGCTGATGATAACGTCTCGACAACTCCTCTAGATATTTAACTCTTTACACTACCAGCTTAGACTACCCAGCAATCTCTAACAGTTTCACCCCTTATGATTCATTTATGACATAGAGCTAAGCAGACACCCAACTACATAGCTATAAATAATTGTTATCCTTGTACTATATATTTACTCAATGTACTGAATATGTTTGTAATGTTATATAATATCCACTGTATGTTATACACCTATTGAGATAATAAAAGAATAAAATATATCTTTGTCTTCTGTCTTATATTGATCGTTTTTCATTGATGTTGTATAATCTACTAACCTATCACTATCGCTCAAGAACTCCAAAGTCAGCTTACACCAAACATAAACACGTCACCTCCGGGGTCACCGACACGAAATGGCATGGTTAACTCCCCCTGCGCCGCACGCTTTATGCGCGCCGCGCGCCGCCCTATATATCTTTGTTAATTTACGGGCCAAATGCTAATCAAATGGACCCTTGTATACTACTCACGTGACGTATAGGGAATATGGTGTTAGTGACCATAATTTCTACAGACCTTCAGCACATGATTTTTGGGGTAATGTGGTCGGTATTACGCCCGTTCCGTTTACTTTCCCAGAAAAAATCCAGTACCCACATAAGGCTGGGTGAACCTGGCAGCCGTCGGTCAGGATCGAACCCGGCCTCTTGTCCTTACACCTAGACATATACATCATATTATTTTTTTTTTCCTTTTTCTTCTTTGCATGTCGCTATGGTAGGCTTGTGTTCAACATTTTGCAAGTTGTCTTGTTTTATGCCATTTTCTTAAAATCACTTCATATCTGCCTCATTTTTATCTCTTTCCACTTCTCCAAGTACGTTTTAATCATTCTTTTCTGTCTTGAAATTTCTAACAGGCACCAGTCACGTAGTACTCTCAGTTGGCTTCTGCAGTTCGCATCCTGTCCAACTTTTTCGTGTGTGTGGTATCCCTTTTAGCACAACCAGCTTAATTCACTACCTGTTATCAGCACTTATTTGGTCCGGTTGTGATTTTCTTCATCCAAAATATTCTGATAAATTACCTTGCAAATAAACCAAAGTTTAAACACGATCTATCGATCTCGAACAAATAAGTGCTCAAGGCAGGGTACATTTGACGGCAACGCGCAAAGAGCCAAATCGCAATGCAATCCGAAAATAATTGTGCCGGAGACAAAGAAGAAGAAATCAGATGAATTATCCAGTTCACAAGACGGTGCATATTTAACTCATTCACTTCATCGATCAATACGTCTGGCTCCCATTTTATTACTGTTATCTTTAAGAATAGACGAACAAGGCAGTCAATGGCCTGCTCGCCTTGTGAGTTCTCTAAGAAACTATACAGTTCCCTTTTTTCATCGTTTGTGGCAGTCCTTATTAGAGTGCTTCACAATTTGTCCTCATTTATTTCCACCGTTCTTCCTTAAACTGCCCTTTCTCTTCATTTTTTGGGCACCGTTTCCACATGAAAGGCTGACTACAACTCCATTGTACTCTCTTTCCTTGATAGTACACGATGTCATAGGTTCACCTTTCCATCTTTTGATGTTATCAATCCACATTAATCTTTGCCTGCCTCTCCATAATCTACCTTGCACTTTATCCTCCAAGATGATTTTTAGTAGGGTGTCATGCCCTTTTGTCTGCCTCTATTTTATTTTGTCTACAGCTTCTGTCATGTTGTATTGCTCATGTTGTTCAGTTATACAACCAACAAACAACTTTGCAAATACCAAAATCGAAAATGGTATCAAACAGAGCATTTATTTTTCTAAAGTTTTGATATTCTTCACATCAATGTTATATTCACATTATGATCAGCATTGTAAAGTATTTATCAGTGTATAAGTAAACGCGATCTTTGATTAAGAAAAAAATTACCCCTGATGTGGAAGAGAAGTCAGATCGTTTGAACCGGTGTAACCTCACTTAGAATGCCATTACTGGCTCGGCAACTATTAACATGATACTCTATTCCGTGGGATTGTGTGTGAGACGCTTTTATAAACTATTTTAAATTGACATATTTTCGTAGCTATAAACGATAACATCATCAAATAGCATGACATATCTTTCTTCTAAAAACATGTAATATACAAAATGTTTCTTTAAAATATTTTTTTGGGGTCCAAAAATTCTTTAAACTTTCAGCGGAAATTTTCATTAAATTACTAAATAAAATAAGTTTCAAACTTATAATGAAACAAAAAAAGCATTACCTATTCTTCTTCCTCTTCTTTTTTCTTCTATCTTTCAACTTCCATGTGGAGCATAGGTCTTCAACAAATACTTTCCATGCCATTTTGTTTCATGCCATTCCTTTAATATCATTCCATGTCTTCCCAATTATTTCAGCTCTGCTTCTACCTGTCTCCTCCAATAATACCTTTCCAACAATATTTCTGTTGTACCCCATGTTTCACAGCCATACAATAGGACTGATTTAACATTGTACCTATTAAGTAAAGTAAAGTAAAGTAAAGTAAAGTAAAATACCTCCGTCAGCCAAGTGGCGTATAGGGAATATGGTGTTCTTGACCATAAATTTTACAGACCTTCAGCACATGATTTTTGGGGTAACGTGGTCGGTATTACGCCCGTGCCGCTTTACTTTCCCAGAAAAAAATCCGGTACCCATTTAAGGCTGGGTGAACCCGGAAACCGTTGGTTGAGATCGAACCCTACTTCCATTGTACCTATTAACTCTTTATTTCAAAAGTTTATGTTTATATTTGACAGGTTTATATTTATTATAAACTAAATTTAGAAGAGCGAGTTACCCCAAAGCAACTGTTAACAGTGTATGCTCCGCTTTACTCGCCATATGGGCCGATAGGAGGATTTTTGGTGCCAGTAGTTAGATACCGTGAGAATCCCTGGGCATGATTAATTTGTCGTCCCTTGGACCTGGCGGGGAAGCGTTGAGGCGATAGTTGTACAGTTTATACTTGTCTCCTGGCCGTTTCATTTTGGCCAGCTTTTTGTGTGTCTCGTTTCCTGTTCTATCTGTGAGTCTGTCAAGCAACAGCAGTTACAATCATCATCATCGAGTGCCTTCTCCGCAACGAAGGTTGGCTACCATGGAGCGACATTCTGTTCTCTCTCTTGCTTTGATGGTGCAGGTTGTCATAGGCTGATTTGCCCATCTTTTGATGTTACTCGTCCAATTTAGTCTTGGTCTGCCTCATTTACCTTGTATTTTTCCACCCAGGATTACTTTTAGTAGGCTGTTGTGTCTTTTAACATGGCCCAAAAATCGCATTTGCCTTGTTTGAATTGTGCTTAGTAGTTCTCTCTTTATTTTTTGTTGTTTTAAGACTTCATCGTTAGTTTTCTTTTCCTTCCATACAATTCTACCTATTCTTCTATATATCCACATTTCAAAGGCTTCAATTCTCTGTTCTGTTTTCTTGTCTAATGTCCATGTTTCTGCACCATATAGGAATATTGAGAAGATGTAACATTTTGCTATTCTTAGTTTTAGCCCTGGTGTTTTTTGTTATGATGTTAGTATGTTCTTCATGACATTAAAATTACTTTTTGCCATTCCTATTCTTTTGTTTATTTCAGTTGTACATTTTCCATCACTGGTTATAGTATGTCCAAGGTAGTTGTAGTTCTGAACTGTCTCCAGGTCTATTCCTTCTATTTTGATATTCACTTATGGGTTTTGAGTATCTTCTTTGTTTATGATCATAGTTTTAGTCTTTTTGATATCATATCTAGTCAAAATTGTTTGCTTGTCGTGTTTATTTCATTAAATAATTGTTGTAGATCTTTAGGATTTTCTGCTATTTGTACAGTTTCGGCAGCATATCTTAGGTTATTGATTATCTTTCCATTAATTTGTAGACCTGGCATCTCTATGATGTTTTTAAAAATTTGCTCTGTGTATAGATTGAGCAAGCTTGGTGATAGGATGCTTCCCTGTCTTACTCCTCTTTTTATATCAATGGGTGTAGAGTTCTCTTTGTTATATTTTATTATTGCTGTTTGCTCCCAGTATAGATTACATATTAGTCGCATGTCCATGCCATCTAGATGTATCTCTTTCAGGCATTCTATAAGTTGTTTGTGGTGTATTCCACAAAATATGAAGAAAAAAAAGCGTTGGTGTAGTCTATGAAGCAGGCATATATTGGTTTGTTTACTTCTGTGTATTTTTCGATTAATGTTCTCATGCAGAATAGGGATTCTTTTGTCCTGCTATTTTTCCTAAATCCAAATTGCTGCTCATCTAATTCAGTATTGCTTTACTCTGAATCCTTTCTTGTGTAACTTTTAGCAAGATTTTTGTAACATGGCTCATTAGGCTTATTGTTCTAAAGTCACTGCATTCAGATGCAACATTCTTTTTAGGCAATGCAATGAAAGTTGATGTTTTTAATTCATTTGGTATGTATCCTGTGTGGTATATGTCGTTGCATATGTCTGTAATCACTTCAATGCCAAAATCTTCTAGTGCCTGTATCATCTCTATCTGTATGCTGTCAGGTCCTGCTGCTTTTCCAATTATTCAAAATGCATGAATATGCAGTTACAATAACATGATTTTAAACGCACTTGGATGGGTGAGTGAGTGAGTGGGTTTGTGGGTGAGTGAGTGAGTGAGTGGGTTTGTGGGTGAGTGCGTGAATATGTGGGTGAGTGGGTGGGTGAGTGAGTGAGTTTGTGTGAGTATGGGTGAGTGAGTGAGTGGGTTTGTGGGTTGGTGAGTGAGTGAGTGAGTGAGTGAGTGAGTGAGTGGGGGACTGAGTGAGTGAGTGAGTGAGTGTGTGGGTGCGTGAGTGAGTGAATGAGTGGATGGTTGTATGGGTGGTTGGATAAATGAGTGGATGGATGTGAGGATGAGTGAGAAAGTGGATGGGTGTGTGGGTGAGTGAGTGTGTTAGAGGGTGTGTGGCTGGGTGAGTGAGAGTGGATGGGTATGTGGGTGGGTGAGTGATTGAGTGGATGGGTGTGTGGATGGGTGGGTGAGCAAGTGGATGGGTGTGTGGGTGGATGAGTGAGTGTGTGGGTGGGTGAATGGATTGATGGTTGGGTTAATGAATGGACGGATGGATGGACAGAAGGATGGATGGATGAATGGGTTGGTGGGTGTGTGGGTGAGTGGATAGTTTGTGGGTGGGTGAGTGAATGATGGGTGGTTTGTGGATGTATGGATGAATGGGTATGTAAATGGATGGATGCAAGGATGGATTAGTGCTCCAACGAGTGGACAGGCTGTATAAGAGGCGATAGTTATACCGTTTATATTTGTCTAATGGGTGCTTAATTTTAGCTATCTTTTTACCTGTTTCTTGTACCAGCGGACAGATGGGCGAATGCTTCCACTGGTGGGCAGGTGAAATGAAAGACAGATTAATAGATGAATGGATGGATATATTTAAGGGGCGGGTTTTATATGGATGTTTGGGTAGTTGATGGATTAATGAATTGATGAGTTGTGGATTGATGGTTGTATTTAAATGAATTAATTAATGGGAGGTATGGTTGAGTGAAAAGATAAATGGTTGGATGGATATATATAAATGGATGGATAAATAGATTGGTGAATGGATTGATGGATAGGTCTATGGATTTATTGATGGGTAGGTGGGTGGGTGGTTGGGTGGATGGATGGATGGATATGTAAATGGATGGATTGATAAAAAAATAGATGGATAGATGTATGAGTGGATGAATGTATGGATAAATGGATTGATGGGTAGATATATAAATAGATGTATAGATACAGTGTTGAATGGATGGATTGATATATAAATGGGTGGATAAATAAATGTTTGAATGGATAAATGAATGGATAGATGAATGGATAGATGAATGGATAGATGTATAAATTGATGTGTAGATAATTAGGTGAATGGATGGATGAATGCATAAATGGATGAAGATATGTATAAATGGAATAATAGATATATAAATGGATGGATATTTATATAAATAGATAAATATGAGGATAGCTATATAAACGTATGTATATATATAGGTGAATAGATCCTGGATAAATGGATGGATAGATAAACGTTTGGATGGATGGATGAATAAATGGATTGATGGATGTATAGATATATAAATGGATGAGTAGATAACTGGATGGATGAATGGGTATATAAATGGATGGATAGATCTATAAATTTATAATGGATTATGGAACGATGTATGGATGATGGAACGATGTATGGATGATGGAACGATGGATGGATGAATGGATGTATGTTGGTAGTGGAACAATATGTGCGTACCGAGAACATCTCGCAAGTGCCAGAAATAAAAACTATTTATCTCCTTGGACGATATCTCTTTACAGGGAACAATGGAACCTAATTAAAGGGGAACTCTAAAACCTATTATGTCAAAGCATCACTGTTTTTATAATTACGGTACACTATCATTAAAGCACTTTTTTCGTTACGCTATTCATTTCTGTGCGAGTCTGGCGCATGTGTTGAGGATGTGCTTGAGGGATTATTGGTATACGAGAGCTGTCTCCGGAAATTGGAAATTATAAAAATTGCTATTTCTTGTCACTAAAGTTAGTCTTCTTTTTTTTTATTTTATGTTGAACATTTCATTTCAAGAAGAATGTAGAAGATGTGGAGTGGAAGTGTTAAATTAGTAGATTTATTTAAAATAAGCATCTAGATGATGAAAACCATTGTCAGAAATTATTTTTATTTTATAATGGAGGAATGGTCTATAGGTGATTTATAGAGGTTGAGATATTAGGAAAAAACAATCATTATTTTTTAGCTATGTAATAAGAAGAGAACAGCTGGAATATATTTTAACAACTAGGAAAATTGAGGGAGGAAGAGATATAGGGAAGAAAAGAGAAAAGATACCAGGCAGCTTAAGAGAATGGCTTTGGCAGAAGGTCAACAACAAAAATGGTAAATAACTGTCGAGATCGAAAGTTGTGGAGAGACATGATCACCTGCGCCAGCAGGCCCAGTACTTGATGATGATGATAGAGATTGAAATTACATTAAGGATTCGAATAATTAAAAATGGACACGCAATCAGTAAACTGATTTGTGTCAATGCAGGTGTGGCTTAGGAGATTTGCTCCGTGTATTGTGGGCTGCAAAATAATGAAATAAATAGTTCATGTAAGAAAGTTAGCAGGAAACTAGTAACCGTAATACGGAATCAAGGCAAAGAAATGCATATAAATACATGAATATGCGAACTGCAGTAAAGCTGAAATTAAAGGAGAAATTTAAAAAATCGAAGAAAATGGTATGGTGAAAGCTTTACGTAATTAATGGTCCCATTAGGAGAAATACCTCTACTAGACGTACAATCTGATATATATCTGGGTAGTAATATAGATAAAGAGAGGGGAACAGAAAATGATACCAGAATAAGGATATCAAAAGCAAGAGGAGCTTTTGTTGCACTGCGAAACATATGGAAGTCCGAATAAATTAGGTTAAATACAAAAATAAAAATTTTCAATTCAGATGTTAAGTCAGTCCTATTATATGGCTGTAAAATATGGAGAACAACAAAATTGACAATCATGAAGATACGAACTTTCATTAATGGATGCTTACGCAGAATAAAAGGATGGAAATGGCAGGACAAAATCACTAACATAGAATTATGGAAATGTACCAGTCAAATACCAGTGAATAAAGAGATACAGCGAAGACGATGGCGCTAGATATGGGACACACTGCGGAAGCCAACTGAGAGTATTACACAACAGCCCCTTTTTGGAATCCCCAGACTAAAGGCAAAGAGGAAAACCAAGGAATTCTAGGAGAAGACAGATAGAAGCAGAGATTAAGATGGTGGGAAAGACATGGAATGATCTTAAAAGAATGGCAAAAAACAGAACGACTTGGAAAGTGTTTGTTGAAGACCTATGCTCCACAGGGAGCTGAAAGTGTTTGTTGAAGACCTATGCTCCACAGGGAGCTGAAAGTGTATTTTGAAGACCTATGCTCCACAGGGAGCTGAAAGTATTTGTTGAAGACTTATGCTCCACAGAGTGCTGAAAGTGTTTGTTGAAGACCTATGCTCCACAGGGAGCTGAAAGTGTATGTTGAAGACCTATGCTCCACAGGGAGCTGAAAGTATTTGTTGAAGACCTATTCTCCACAGGGAGCTGAAAGTGTTTGTTGAAGACATATGCTCCACAGGGAGCTGGAAGTTTTTGTTGAAGACCTATTCTCCACAGGGAGCTGAAAGTGTTTGTTGAAGACATATGCTCCACAGGGAGCTGGAAGTTTTTGTTGAAGACCTATGCTCCACAGGGAGCTGACATTTTTTGTTGAAGACCTATGCTCCACATGGAGCTGAAAGGTATTTGTTGAAGACTTATGCTCCACAGGGAGCTGAAAGTGTATGTTGAAGACCTATGCTCCACAGGGAGCTGAAAGTATTTGTTGAAGACTTATGCTCCACAGAGTGCTGAAAGTGTTTGTTGAAGACCTATGCTCCACAGGGAGCTGAAAGTGTATGTTGAAGACCTATGCTCCACAGGGAGCTGAAAGTGTTTGTTGAAGACCTATGCTCCACAGGGAGCTGAAAGTGTTTGTTGAAGACCTATGCTCCACAGGGAGCTGAAAGTGTATGTTGAAGACCTATGCTCCACAGGGAGCTGAAATTTTTTGTTGAAGACCTATGCTCCACAGGGAGCTGAAACTGTTTGTTGAAGACCTATGCTCCACAGGGAGCTGAAAGTGTATGTTGAAGACCTATGCTCCACAGGGAGCTGAAATTTTTTGTTGAAGACCTATGCTCCACAGGGAGCTGAAATTTTTTGTTGAAGACCTATGCTCCACAGGGAGCTGACATTTTTTGTTGAAGACCTATGCTCCACAGGGAGCTGACATTTTTTGTTGAAGACCTATGCTCCACAGGGAGCTGAAAGGTAGAAGAAGAAGAATTACGTAAATTTTAACCAAACCATTTTCCCCTCTTTTCTAACAGTGACACGAACGTAAATTAATCGGAAAAGCATTTGAAGGGGAAAGTGTAGAAACCATGTAACCAGACAAAAGAAAGCCTACAGGACAAGAAAAGTCAAGGCAGACAGACAATAGATTACAGAAAAAAAGGAATAAAGTAGTTTTAAAAAACCCAGCTTCATATTAAGAGTTACCTCCTCTTGGACGGACTATCTTCCTTTAAAATATAATTCTCCTCCTGTGTGTGTTTTTTTTCCCACTGCTGGATATTTTTCCCCATGCTTTTTTTTTATTAAGATGTTTCCTGTGCAAGGTCTTGATGTGAATATATTTTAGAGCCATTAAAAAAAAAGTGCCCCGTCACGCCAAGTGGCGTATAGAGAATATGGTGTTGGTCATCGTAATTTGTATAGACCTTCGGCACATGATTTTTGGGGTAATGTGGTCGGTATTACAACCGTGCCGCTTTACTTTCCCAGAAAAAAATCTGGTACCCATTTAAGGCTGGGTGAACCCGAAAGACGTCGATTGGGATCGAACCCTACCACTTGTCATTTGTAGTCCAGTTCACTAACCACTGAGCTATCGCGGTTCTTTTAGAGCCATTAGGTATGGGATATCTGAACAGCAATTATCTTCATGTGTAAGATAATTACATTTTATTTGCATTTTTCGAAAGTCACAGCTTTCTCAAGGGGGAAGAAACGAGAATTGTTTTGAAAGTAAAAATGGCCCGCTTTAACACAAGAATTCTATTACACATTCAAAATAGAATGTAAACACGTTTCTCATGGGGCGGGTTTTGGTTAGGAATTAATGTAATGGCACTTAAAGTAGCATTTTCGATTTGTAATTCCCTTGACAGGATCAGAAAACAAGAGAGAGCACTCTAGACATTGACGTAGGATTTTTGTTCCCTCCTTTTTCAGTTAAAAAGAAAAAGCGCCAGTCACATCACGTGACTCATTTAAGGAATATGGTACTTGTGGTCATATTATTTTAATCACTTACCATCGGCACACTTGTAGGCAATGTAATGAACGTATCAGACCAAGGGGGAAATTCTCAAAGAGACCAATACAAAAAGAGGACTCCTAAAAAACATCAGAAAGAAACAATCAACATTTTTCTGGCACATCATGAGAAGAGGAAAGATGGAATACTTGGTTACAACTGGCAAAATAAAAGGAAATAGAGATCGCGGACGACAAAGAGAGAAAATACTGGATAGTTTGGTGTCATGGCATGGAAAACAGTCAACAACAGAACTGATACGATGATGCACTGTAGATAGAAGATTGTGGAGGAACGTGATCACCTACGCCAACCGGTATGGCACATAATGATGATGATGATGAATGAACATATTAGTCTTTCCATTACCAGGAACAGTCTGATACCCATTTATGACCGAGTGAACCCAGAAGCCGACCTTTTGCCCTGTATAGTCCAGTTGGTTAACTATTTCTTCACAGCAGCTCTATCTAATTAATTTTTTTTTTCATTTTAAATAGTGAATCGTGTTGGGGAGATTATTCCCCTCGCCTGATCCGCTTTAAACGCTCACGTTAGACAGCACTCGCATTCTCCTCGTGTCAAGGAAGCTGTTTTCCAATATAAGATATGCCCGACCAGGAGGTGCTGCTATATAACTGATTTGTTGTAGACAGGAGTGTAGCGCATATACGGTGTTTGATTTCAGAGTGAGTGAAGAGGAAAAAAGAGGAGAGTTAAAGGAAATAACATGAGTTCGGAATTGATCAAATTAGTTTTGAGCCCATCGCAAACCCACACGGTGATCTTTGGGGTGTATCCAGCCTTAATTGGGTACTGACCTTCTTTTTTATTATTCTTGTTAACGTTAACCCGTTAAGTGAAAGAGGATGTATTATGTCGCTTCTTCGTCTTATCCTTGTTAACGTTAACCCGTTAAGTGAGCGAAGATGTATTATGTCGCTTCTTCGTCTTATCCTTGTTAACGTTAACCCGTTAAGTGAACGAAGATGTATTATGTCGCTTCTTTCTTTTCTTATCCTTGTTAACGTTAACCCGTTAAGTGAAAGAGGATGTATTATGTCGCCTCTTCGTCTTATCCTTGTTAACGTTAACCCGTTAAGTGAGCGAAGATGTATTATGTCGCTTCTTCGTCTTATCCTTGTTAACGTTAACCCGTTAAGTGAACGAAGATGTATTATGTCGCTTCTTTCTTTTCTTATCCTTGTTAACGTTAACCCGTTAAGTGGACGAGGATGTATTATGTCGCTTCTTTCTTTTCTTATCCTTGTTAACGTTAACCCGTTATGTGGACGAGGATGTATTATGTCGCTTCTTTCTTTTCTTATCCTTGTTAACGTTAACCCGTTAAGTGGACGAGGATGTATTATGTCGCTTCTTTCTTTTCTTATCCTTGTTAACGTTAACCCGTTATGTGGACGAGGATGTATTATGTCGCTTCTTCTTATTATTTCATTTGCTGTTATATTTCCTAGTGTTTCTAATATTCCATTAATCCATCTTTCTTGTGGTCGGCCTTTGGGTCTGGTATTCTTACAACGTTTTTTTTTTGAGGGCTCGTTGTGTTGTGCTTTGATCACTCTGCATTGTCACGTGGCCAAAACATTGTATCTGTTGTTCCTTTGTATATTCTATGTTGGGGGTTATTCCTAGCTTATTTTTGAGTTCTTCATTTATGATCTTGTCACTCATGCAGTTTTCTGTCATTCGTCTAATATTTAATCTCAGTAAAGGTTATTGTTCTTATTGTTCTTGCATCTACGGTCCAGGTCTGGCATTGGTAGCACAACGTTAGGATGAAGATTGAATTGTATAGTGCCCGTTTCGCCTCTAGAGTTATTTCCTTGTTGGACAATGGTGGTGATAGCTGTCCATTGATTAAACAAGCTTTATTTGCATCTTGAGTTTATTTCTGTTGTTTGTGAATTGTATTTTATCACTAGACTTCCTAGATATTTAAATTACTCTGTCGCTAGTTTACGGTATTCCGCTTTATCTGAACGTTTCGGCCCTAAACATCCGGTTTCGGATCGGGTAGAATTATTTCACAATTGTTGCCTGGGCAGCGGCCATCATGGCCTACTCTTTTCTATTTTAACTGTCAAAGTTTCTTTAACGTGCGCAAGTGCACACAAAACGTCATATTTTTCACTGTTATACGAGGGCTAGAAATATATGATGTCATTACCCAAAGACCGAGGAGCGGATAACGCCACACGAAACTCTCTCTTCTTCTCTCTTTTACATTTCAGTTCCCTTTGGAGCATAGGTCTTCCACAAACACTTTCCAAGTCGTTCTGTTTCTTGCCATTCTTTTAAGATCATGCCATGTCTTCCCCATCATCTTAATCTCTGCTTCTATCTGTCTTCTCCTAGAATTCCTTGGTTTTACTCTTTGCCTTTTTCCCTGGGGATTCCAAAAAAGGGATGTTGTGTAATACTCTCAGTTGGCTTCCGCAGTGTGTCCCCTATCCAGCGCCATCGTCTTCGCTGTATCTCTTTATTCACTGGTATTTGACTGGTACATTTCCATAATTCTATGTTAGTGATTGTGTCCTGCCATTTCCATCCTTTTATTCTGCGTAAGCATCCATTAATGAAAGTCTGTATCTTCATGATTGTTAATTTTGTTGTTCTCCGTGTTTCACAGCCATATAATAGGATATATAATATTGTATTAATATATTGTATTAATATATTGGATTCACAGATTGTGAAAAGGCATTTGATAGTTCAGAAAGAAGAATGCTTTGGAAGTTGCTAAGTCATTACGGAATCCTAATAAAGTTTATTAACCTGATCAAAAACAACAACAACAAAGAAACTACTAGTCCGAAAAGGATTCTCCCACACCCCTCCCCCACGCTTTCCCCTGTGGCGTCATTGTAGCTCGGGATACTCTTGTCTCATCATCATGTGCCACACCGGTTGGCGTAGGTGATCATGTCCCTCCACAATCTTTTATCTACAGTGCATCGTATCAGTTCTGTTGTTGACTGTTTTCCATGCCATGACATCAAGCTATCCAGTATTTTCTCTCCTTGTCGCCCGCAATCTCTCTTTCCTTTTATTGTGCCAGTTGTAACCAAGTATTCCAACTTTCCTCTTCTTTTTATGTACCCGAAAAATGTTGATTGCTTCTTTCTGATGTTTTTTAAGAGCTCCCTTTTTGTGTTGGCCACTTACTCTTGTCTAGATATATAAAATAAACATAAAAACGTGTGGGACAGATCATCATCAAATATCATGCCTGCTGGCGTAGGTGATCATGTCTCTCCACAACTTTCAATCTCGACAATTATTTATCCTTTATGTTGTTGACCTTCTGCCAAGCCATTCTCTTAAACTGTCAGATATTTTTTCTCTTTGCTTCCCTCTATCTCTTTGTCCCTAGATTTGTCCAGTTGTTACAATATATTTCAGCTGTTCCTTTCTCATGACATGGCCAAAATATGATGATACAGCTAAACTAATAGAAAGACAAAACAAACTACGTTTCTGCAAAAGCCTTCATCAGGTCGATGACTTACGACTAGACTACTTTGATGCACTAACATAAACTGACCACTTTGATGCACTGACATGTGTGAGTAATTAGAAATGGCCGATTACGAATAAGAAAATAATGATGATGATAGTGATAACGATGGTGAAGATTATTGTGATGATGATGACGATAATGTCGATAATAACAGTGATGATGATGTTAATGGTGGTTGTGGTGGTGATGGTAGTAATGATGACAATTACGATGTTGATGATGTTAATGGTGGTGAGTTTTTGATGGTGATAATCATGACAATGGTGATGATGATTTGATGGTAGTGGCGGTAATGATGATGATGATGATGATTGTGGTGGTAAGTAAAAAAGAAGTAAAGAGCCACCGGATTCCCGTATAGGGAATATGGTGTTAGTGACCATAAATTTTACAGACCTTCAACACATGATTTTTGGGGTAATGTGGTCGGTATTACGCCCGTGCTGCTTTACTTTCCCAGAAAAAAAATCCGGTACCCATTTAAAGCTGGGTGAACCCGGAAGCCGTCGGTTGGGATCGAACCCTACCTCTTGTCCTTTGTAGTCCAGTTCACTAACCACTGAGCTATCACGGCTCCCGATTATGGTGGTGGTGTTGGTTATTTTTCATGATGATGATGGTAGTGGTTGTGATCTGTGTATACATGTATACATTTCGAAGGACCATATATCGCTTTTAAACTGACAAGAAATAAAGTGAGAGAGTAAATGAGACAAGATGAATTAGAAGAAGATGAAGAAGAAGAAGAAGAAGAAGCAAAAGGAAAAGAAGGAACATTCTAATTGACAAGTTCTGTAATCGTCTTGTGTATACACGCACAGTTTAGCGTTGGGGCGTTTCCTCGCGTAACAAATTGATGCTTGTCTTGTCCAGAAACGCAAGGAATCGATTCACCAAACGAGGCCCATAAATCTGACCAGGCCACTCTTGCCTCCACTGCCCCACCTTCCCCCTCCCCTTACCCGCTCTGTTATTTCAGACACCTCACAACAAATTGATGGGCAATGGTAATTTCTCACGCGCACTTCAAGCAACGCGTTTCCATGAGGCTCGTGCTGGCCGATTTACATGAGTAAGTTCGTAGTTCACATATTTTTGTTTTACATTGAAGATTTTTGCCTACGCGGTGTTCTCTCCTTCTCTTTATTTTACGTTCCTCATCATCATCATGTGCCATACCGTTTGGCGTAGGCGATCATGTCCTTCCACAATCTCCTATCCAACGTACATCGTATCAATTCTGTTGTTTACTGTTTACCATGCCATCACACCAAGCTATCTAGTATTTTCTCTCTTTATCGTAAACGATCTCTCTTTCCCTGTATTTTTCCAGTTGTAACCAAGTATTCCAAATATTCTCTTTTCATGATGTGCCCGAAAAATGTTTATTGTTTCTTTCTGACGTTTTTTAGAAGCTCCCTTTTTGTGTTGACCTCTTTGAGAATTTCCCCATTCATCGTTTTACTTTCCTATAGACTCCGTATCAATTCCGAAGGAGGAAAAAAACCCGATGACTTTGTTGCAATATGAAATATCGGCTAGAATAGCACAAACTACAGCATCCCTTGCAATATGAAATATCGGCTAGAACACCACAAACTACACCAGCTCTTGCAATATGAAATATCGGCTAGAATACCACAACCTACACCAGCTCTTGCAATATGAAATATCGGCTAGAATACCACAACCTACACCAGCTCTTGCAATATGAAATATCGGCTAGAATACCACAACCTACACCAGCTCTTGCAATATGAAATATCGGCTAGAATACCACAAACTACAGCCGCCCTTGCAATATGAAATATCGGCTAGAATACCACAAACTAAACCAGCTCTTGCAATATGAAATATCGGCTAGAATACCACAACCTACACCAGCTATTGCAATATGAAATATCGGCTAGAACACCACAAACTACAGCCGCCCTTGCAATATGAAATATCGGCTAGAATACCACAAACTACAGCCGCCCTTGCAATATGAAATATCGGCTAGAATACCACAAACTACAGCCGCCCTTGCAATATGAAATATCGGCTAGAACACCACAAACTACAGCCGCCCTTGCAATATGAAATATCGGCTAGAATACCACAACCTACACCAGCTCTTGCAATATGAAATATCGGCTAGAATACCACAACCTACACCAGCTCTTGCAATATGAAATATCGGCTAGAATACCACAAACTACACCAGCTCTTGCAATATGAAATATCGGCTAGAATACCACAACCTACACCAGCTCTTGCAATATGAAATATCGGCTAGAACACCACAACCTACACCAGCTCTTGCAATATGAAATATCGGCTAGAACACCACAAACTACAGCAGGCCTTGCAATATGAAATATCGGCTAGAATACCACAACCTACACCAGCTCTTGCAATATGAAATATCGGCTGGAATAGCACAAACTACAGCAGCCCTTGCAATATGAAATATCGGCTAGAATACCACAACCTACGGATTATTCGGATTATGAAGAGTCACACAATGAAATGGTATGGCCACGGACTTCCGGTCAATATGGCGGATAGGCGGCAGTGAACAATTGAGGCACTGTCAGAAAGCTTCAATGTTACAGTTTTCTCATATTCCAAGTCTGGCTTGCTGCAGGAGCTACTGAGATTATTGTTCTGTGCACACTGTGAGCTGTGTGTTTTCATCGGATGGTGTTTCTATATTCAGATTGCTAACGATGAATGATGATATCATGTGACGAAGGACTGTTCAGCTGTGTTCACTATCGGTGCTACTACGCCTTATGTCTTTTGACATGTGCTATGTTTGCTACGGTGGGGACTGCAACTTCTTTTTTATGTTTGGATATTCAATGAAATGTTATTTCTGATGATCCCACTGGCACGGGCGGTTGAGCAATTATGGATTTTAATTCGTTTGCAGTGACACCTGGGCCTTCGACTAACTAAAACTATTTCTTTGGTTAGGCCACATATCTGTCTGGTCTCATATAGTCTGGTCACAGTCAACTAAATAGATGGCGCATCGAAACAACATAAAACCGGAAAACACTCCTACAAGAGTGACGTTTTCAGCTCCACGAGAACAGGGACGGGTATGGGTAGAGTGACGTCAGCCGTTTATAGTTCCTATAGCTGAAAACATCACGCTAGTTGGACAATTTTCAGATGTTATATTCTGCCTGTGTGTCACCTATATAGCTGGCCTATTGGTCTGGCCTATCACAAACCATTCTGCAAGGTATTGTGGAAGGTGCTCTTAAGGTTATAGGATGATGAAGTTAACAGACAGGCAGGCAGGCAGGCAGACAGAGAGACATACAGGCAGGCAGACAGGCAGGTAGACAGAGAGACATACAGGCAGGCAGGCAGATAGAGAGACATACAGGCAGACAGGCAGGTAGACAGAGAGACATACAGGCAGGCAGGCAGACAAAGAGACATACAGGCAGGCAGGCAGTCAGACAGAGAGACATACAGGCAGGCAGGCAGACAGGCAGACAGGCAGGTAGACAGAGAGACATACAGGCAGGCAGGCAAGCAGATAGAGAGACAAAGAGACGTACAGGCAGGCAGACAGGCAGGCAGACAGAGAGAGAGTCTTACAGGCAGGCAGGCAGGCAGAGAGAGTCATAAAGGCAGGCAGACAGACAGAGAGACATACAGGCAGGCAAACAGACAGGCAGACAGAGAGACGTACAGGCAGGCAGACAGGCAGGCAGACAGAGAGAGAGAGTCATGCAGGCAGGCAGGCAGGCAGAGAGAGAGTCATAAAGGCAGGCAGACAGGCAGAGAGACATACAGGCAGGCAGGCAGACAGACAGAGAGACATACAGGCAGGCAGACAGACAGACAGAGAGTCATACAGGCAGGCAGGCAGACAGAGAGACATACAGGCAGACAGAGAGTCATACAGGCAGGGAGGCAGGCAGACAGAGAGTTATACAGGCAGGCAGGCAGACAGACAGAGAGTCTTACAGGCAGGCAGGCATACAAACAGAGAGACATACAGGCAGGCAGAGAGACATACAGGCAGGTAGGCAGACAGAGAGAGACATACAGGCAGGCAGGCAGGCAGACAGAGAGTCATACAGGAAGGCAGACAGGCAGACATAAAGAGAGTCATACAGGCAGGCAAACAGAGAGACATACATGCAGGCAGGCAGACAGGCAGAGAGTCATACAGGCAGGCAGGCAGACAGACAGAGAGTCATACAGGCAGGCAGGCAGACAGACAGAGAGACATACAGGCAGGCAGGGAGACAGATAGAGAGTCATACAGGCAGACAGACAGAAAGTCATACAGGCAGGCAGGCAGACAGACAGAGAGACATACAGGCAGGCAGGCAGGTAGAAAGGCAGACAGACAGAGAGACATACAGGCAGGCAGGTAGAAAGGCAGACAGACAGAGAGTCATGCAGGCAGGCAGACAGACAGAGAGTCATACAAGCAGGCAGGCAGATTGACAGAGAGACATACAGGGAGGCAGGCAGACAGATAAACATACAGGCAGGCAGGCAGACAGACAGAGAGACATACAGGCAGGCAGGTAGACAGAGAGTCATACAGGCAGGCAGGCAGACCGACAGAGAGACATACAGACAGGCAGGCAGGCAGACTGGCAGGCAGAGAGACATACGGGCAGGCAGGCAGACAGACAGACAGACAGAAAGAGAGACATACGTGCAGGCAGGCAGACAGAGAGACATACAGGCAGGCAGGCAAACAGACAGAGAGACATACAGGCAGGCAGGCAGACAGACAGAGAGACATACAGGCAGGCAGACAGAGAGACATACAGGCAGGCAGGCAGGCAGACAGACAGACAGAGAGACATACAGGCAGGCAGACAGAGAGAGACATACAGGCAGGCAGGCAGGCAGGCAGACAGACAGTGAGAGATACAGGCAGGCAGGCAGAGAGACATACAGGCAGGCAGGCAGACAGACAGAGAGACAGGCAGGCAGGCAGACAGACAGAGAGAAGCATACAGGCAGGCAGACAGGCAGTCAGAGAGAAATACAGGCAGGCAGGCAGACAGACAGACATACAGACATACAGGCAGGCAGACAGAGAGACATACAGGCAGGCAGACAGACAGAGAGACATACAGACATACAGGCAGACAGACAGAGAGACATACAGGCAGGCAGACAGAGAGACATACAGACAGGCAGACAGAGAGACATACAGGCAGACAGACAGAGAGACATACAGGCAGGCAGACAGACAGAGAGACAGACAGGCAGGCAGACAGACAGAGAGATACACAGGCAGACAGACAGAGAGACATACACGCAGACAGACAGACAGAGAGACATACAGGCGGGCAGACAGACAGAGAGACATACAGGCGGGCAGACAGACAGACAGACAGAGAGACATACAGGCAGACAGACAGAGAGACATACAGGCAGGCAGGCAGACAGGCAAGCAGACAGGTAGGCAGACAGATAGACATACAGGCAGGCAGGCAGACAGACAGAGAGACATACCGGCAGGCAGGCAGACAGGCAAGCAGACAGGCAGGCAGACAGATAGACATACAGGCAGGCAGGCAGACAGACAGAGAGACATACAGGCAGACAGACAGAGAGACATACAGGCAGACAGACAGAAAGACATTCAGGCAGACAGACAGAGAGACAGAGAGACAGACAGGCAGGCAGACAGACAGACAGAGAGACAGGCAGGCAGGCAGGCAGACAGACAGAGAGACAAACAGGTAGACAGACAGAGAGACATATAGGCAGACAGACAGAGAGACATACAGGCAGACAGACAGAGAGACATTCAGGCAGACAGACAGAGAGACAGAGAGACAGACAGGCAGGCAGACAGACAGACAGAGAGACAGGCAAGCAGGCAGGCAGACAGACAGAGAGACAAACAGGTAGACAGACAGAGAGACAGACAGGCAGGCAGGCAGACAGACAGAGAGACATAATGACAGACAGACAGAGAGACATACAGGCAGGCAGACAGACAGACAGATATGCGGTGTTTCGTCGTCAATATGAAAATAGAGTGTACGAACCGATGCCAGGCTGTGGATGTGCGTTGTTCCCTTGATGTGTAATTTTGCAAAAATACTTGTATTTGTGGTCATCATCATCATCATCATCATCTAAATTGTCCCTCGTGGAATGTTATTTCTCACGATAGCTACCCTGTACTGTGCGGCATGTCCAGCGCCTGCAGCAATCAATCCCAGCTCGTCTATGATATCCTGTACCCGCCTTTTTTTATATATTACTATGTAACCATATTTCTATTTCTCTATATCTATCGATTTCTTTTTCTCTGTATCTCTGTCTTTTAGTACTTTTATATCTCTCTAGCTCTCTCTATATCTCTCCATTCCTATTTCTATTTCTCTCTATTTATCTCGTTGATGCAGTAAACCAGCTAAAAATCGAGATAGAAAGAAAACGAGTAATCGACGTGGCACCTGAAGAAAGTCATTTGAGTACAACGTCGAAACGTTTTTGTACCGTCTTCTCATCATCATCATCATCATCGAGTGCCTTCTCCGCAACGAAGGTTGGCTACCATGGATCGCCATTCTACTCTGTTTCTTGCTTTGATGGTGCAGGCTGTCATAGATTGACTTGTCCATCTTTTGATGTTACTCGTCCATGTTAGTCTTGGTCTGCCTCTGCCTGTTTCACAATGTATTTTCCCTTCCAATATTACTTCAGTAGGCTGTTGTGTCTTTTAACATGCCCCAAAAATTTCATTTGTCTTGTCTTAATTGTATTTACTAGTTCTCTTTTTTTTCAGTTGTTTTAAAACTTCATCGTTTGTTTTCTTATCTTTCCATCCAATTCTACCTATTCTTCTATAAATCCACATTTCAAAGGCTTCAATTTTCTGTTCTGTTTTCTTGTCTAATGTCCATGTTTCTGCACCATACAGGAATACTGAGAAGATGTAACATTTTGCCATTCTTAGTTTCAGCCCTGCTGATATTTGTTTTGTTGTTAGTATATTTTTCATGGCATTAAAATTACTTTTTGCCATACCTATTCTTTTGTTTATTTCAATTTTACATTTTCCATCATTGGTTATAGTATGTCCCAGGTATGTCTCTGGACTGTCTCCATATGTATTCCCTCCACTGTGATATTTAAGTGTAGGTCTTGAGAATTTTCTTTGTTTATGATTTGTTAATACCGTCTACTATCACCGAAAAACTGCGTCCATATATTTTACTTCTCTTCTACTGTGTCATCAATGCTTCTAGGTCTACCTTTTCTCTTTTACTTCTTAACATTATTGCTCTCTAGGAACTGAAGAGGAACACTGTGCGGTGATGGTTGTATTGCATTTTCAATCAATTCCATAATTCCATTCGTTGTTTCCTTATATGATCTAGTTCAGATATAGGCATAACACTCTTACTTATATCGCTATTACTAATTTGTTCACTTCTTGTCACTCTCAGTATTATCTCAATTAGACTGGGTGGAGACATACCGGCAGGCAGGCAGACAGGCAAGCAGACAGGCAGGCAGACAGATAGACATACAGGCAGGCAGGCAGACAGACAGAGAGACATACAGGCAGACAGACAGAGAGACATACAGGCAGACAGACAGAAAGACATTCAGGCAGACAGACAGAGAGACAGAGAGACAGACAGGCAGGCAGACAGACAGACAGAGAGACAGGCAGGCAGGCAGGCAGGCAGACAGACAGAGAGACAAACAGGTAGACAGACAGAGAGACATATAGGCAGACAGACAGAGAGACATACAGGCAGACAGACAGAGAGACATTCAGGCAGACAGACAGAGAGACAGAGAGACAGACAGGCAGGCAGACAGACAGACAGAGAGACAGGCAGGCAGGCAGGCAGACAGACAGAGAGACAAACAGGTAGACAGACAGAGAGACAGACAGGCAGGCAGGCAGACAGACAGAGAGACATAATGACAGACAGACAGAGAGACATACAGGCAGGCAGACAGACAGACAGATATGCGGTGTTTCGTCGTCAATATGAAAATAGAGTGTACGAACCGATGCCAGGCTGTGGATGTGCGTTGTTCCCTTGATGTGTAATTTTGCAAAAATACTTGTATTTGTGGTCATCATCATCATCATCATCATCTAAATTGTCCCTCGTGGAATGTTATTTCTCACGATAGCTACCCTGTACTGTGCGGCATGTCCAGCGCCTGCAGCAATCAATCCCAGCTCGTCTATGATATCCTGTACCCGCCTTTTTTTATATATTACTATGTAACCATATTTCTATTTCTCTATATCTATCGATTTCTTTTTCTCTGTATCTCTGTCTTTTAGTACTTTTATATCTCTCTACCTCTCTCTATATCTCTCCATTCCTATTTCTATTTCTCTCTATTTATCTCGTTGATGCAGTAAACCAGCTAAAAATCGAGATAGAAAGAAAACGAGTAATCGACGTGGCACCTGAAGAAAGTCATTTTAAGTACAACGTCGAAACGTTTTTGTACCGTCTTCTCATCATCATCATCATCATCGAGTGCCTTCTCCGCAACGAAGGTTGGCTACCATGGATCGCCATTCTACTCTGTTTCTTGCTTTGATGGTGCAGGCTGTCATAGATTGACTTGTCCATCTTTTGATGTTACTCGTCCATGTTAGTCTTGGTCTGCCTCTGCCTGTTTCACAATGTATTTTCCCTTCCAATATTACTTCAGTAGGCTGTTGTGTCTTTTAACATGCCCCAAAAATTTCATTTGTCTTGTCTTAATTGTATTTACTAGTTCTCTTTTTATTTTCAGTTGTTTTAAAACTTCATCGTTTGTTTTCTTATCTTTCCATCCAATTCTACCTATTCTTCTATAAATCCACATTTCAAAGGCTTCAATTTTCTGTTCTGTTTTCTTGTCTAATGTCCATGTTTCTGCACCATACAGGAATACTGAGAAGATGTAACATTTTGCCATTCTTAGTTTCAGCCCTGCTGATATTTGTTTTGTTGTTAGTATATTTTTCATGGCATTAAAATTACTTTTTGCCATACCTATTCTTTTGTTTATTTCAATTTTACATTTTCCATCATTGGTTATAGTATGTCCCAGGTATGTCTCTGGACTGTCTCCATATGTATTCCCTCCACTGTGATATTTAAGTGTAGGTCTTGAGAATTTTCTTTGTTTATGATTTGTTAATACCGTCTACTATCACCGAAAAACTGCGTCCATATATTTTACTTCTCTTCTACTGTGTCATCAATGCTTCTAGGTCTACCTTTTCTCTTTTACTTCTTAACATTATTGCTCTCTAGGAACTGAAGAGGAACACTGTGCGGTGATGGTTGTATTGCATTTTCAATCAATTCCATAATTCCATTCGTTGTTTCCTTATATGATCTAGTTCAGATATAGGCATAACACTCTTACTTATATCGCTATTACTAATTTGTTCACTTCTTGTCACTCTCAGTATTATCTCAATTAGACTGGGTGGACACAAAGTCAGGTTTCGACCAGTGAACAAGAGGCTCCCAGGTTTCAAACCCGATCCGTACAAAGGGAAATTATTATTTTCTATTTTTTAGTTTCTTCGTCGCTTTATCTATCTCTGGTCTCTTGATAGTGATAGCCATTGTCTAGATCTAGAGGATGACCAGTGAGCACTCTGCACACGTTAAAAAACTTGTAGCAGTTGAAAGTGGCATTAATATGCCAAAATTGTCACTTTCCTGGACAATTTTTTTGTTAAATCTACCCAAGACGAAGAGCACATGATTTTTGGGGTAATGTGGTCGGCATTACGCCCGTGCCGCGTTACTTTCCCAGAAAAAAATCCGGCACCAATTTATGTCTGGGTGAACCCGGAAGATTTCGATCAGGATCCAACCCGACTTCTTGTCCTTTCTAGTCCAGTTCACTAATCACTGAGCCATCGCGGCTCACCGGAGACAGATATGCCAAGCCGAAAAGCCGCGATTAGCTGTAAATTAGCAACATAATGCGACAATGCCTCGCGTAAAGGATAAACGCTGAAGGAGTATTCTTCTTTGACACCTCATTTCAGTTATGACATTTTCTGTTTCCTCTTTTTATCTGTTAGTTTCCAGCTTTGGTCTTAGCAGCAGGATTATTTCCAAAAATTACATGTTATTTAATGATCTTTTGTTTTGTGTGTCAAACATGGCTAGTTCGTTGTGTAATATTGAAATTTAACTGCCGTAGAAATATCGGTGAGAATAACACAAACAGTAGACTTTGCAAGGATAAAACTTATTTGGAAAGATAGAAACATCACTCCTGACTCTGAAATTAAACTGATTCATGCCCCAGCGATAGTTAATTTTCTTGTGAAATATAGGCCCTAACAGCAGAGCTACAGATGAAAATACAAGCTATGAAGATGAAATGATATCTTAAGGTTTTGGGCATCTCTTACTTAGATCGTGTCACGACTGGGATAAAAGAAACAATCGAAATGCATGATGGGAGATGAATAAACGACAAATGAATAAATAAAAAATGAATAAACGACAAATGAATAAACAACAAATGAATAAACGACAAATGAATAACCAACAAATAAATAAACGACAAATGGAATGGTTTGACCAATAATTACGATCATCTGATCAAGCAAATACCCAGTTAGCAGAGAAGTGTTAAAAGAGGAAGAAGAAGAAGTTGACAAACAAGAGGTGGGAAGATATCAAAATGAGGTGTAGGTGGTGGGGGTGTGTCAATTATTTGCCTCTTCCCTAAAACAAGTTAACAGAGTCCCATAGAATAAATGAGGATAGGACAGGTTTGATGGAGTCTGTCAGTAGATAGATAGAGATATATGGTGAGATTTTATGAAGTCTGTCAGTAGATAGATAGAGATACATAGAGAGATTTGATGAAGTCTGTCAGTAGATAGATAGAGATATATGGTGAGATTTTATGAAGTCTGTCAGTAGATAGATAGAGATACATAGAGAGATTTGATGAAGTCTGTCAGTAGACAGATAGAGATATATGGTGAGATTTTATGAAGTCTGTCAGTAGACAGATAGAGATATATGGTGAGATTTGATGAAGTCTGTCAGTACACAGATAGAGATATATGGTGAGATTTTATGAAGTCTGTCAGTAGACAGATAGAGATATATGGTGAGATTTTATGAAGTCTGTCAGTAGACAGATAGAGATATATGGTGAGATTTTATGAAGTCTGTCAGTAGACAGATAGAGATAAATGGAGAGGTTTGATGAAGTCTGTCAGTAGATAGATAGAGATACATAGAGAGATTTGATGAAGTCTGTCAGTAGACAGATAGAGATATATGGTGAGATTTTATGAAGTCTGTCAGTAGACAGATAGAGATATATGGTGAGATTTTATGAAGTCTGTCAGTAGATAGATAGAGATATATGGTGAGATTTTATGAAGTCTGTCAGTAGACAGATAGAGATATATGGTGAGATTTTATGAAGTCTGTCAGTAGACAGATAGAGATATATGGTGAGATTTTATGAAGTCTGTCAGTAGACAGATAGAGATAAATGGAGAGGTTTGATGAAGTCTGTCAGTAGATAGATAGAGATACATAGAGGGATTTGATGAAGTCTGTCAGTAGACAGATAGAGATATATGGTGAGATTTTATGAAGTCTGTCAGTAGGCAGATAGAGATATATGGTGAGATTTTATGAAGTCTGTCAGTAGACAGATAGATATATATGGTGAGATTTTATGAAGTCTGTCAGTAGACAGATAGAGATAAATGGAGAGGTTTGATGAAGTCTGTCAGTAGACAGATAGAGATACATGGAGAGGTTTGATGAAGTATGTCAGTAGACAGATAGATATACATGGAGAGCTTTGATGAAGTCTGTCAGTAGACAGATAGAGATACATGGAGAGGTTTGATGAAGTCTGTCAGTAGACAGATAGAGATACATGGTGAGACTTGATGAAGTCTGTCAGTAGATAAATAGAGATACATGGAAAGGTTTGATGAAGTCTGTCAGTAGACAGATAGAGATACATGGAGAGGTTTGATGAAGTCTGTCAGTAGATAGATAGAGATACATGGAGAGGTTTGATGAAGTCTGTCAGTAGATTAATAGAGATACATGGAGAGGTTTGATGAAGTCTGTCAGTAGATTAATAGAGATACATGGAAAGGTTTGATGAAGTCTGTCAGTAGATTAATAGAGATACATGGAGAGGTTTGATGAAGTCTGTCAGTAGATTAATAGAGATACATGGAGAGGTTTGATGAAGTCTGTCAGTAGACAGATAGAGATACATGGAGAGGTTTGATGAAGTATGTCAGTAGACAGATAGATATACATGGAGAGCTTTGATGAAGTCTGTCAGTAGACAGATAGAGATACATGGAGAGGTTTGATGAAGTCTGTCAGTAGACAGATAGAGATACATGGTGAGACTTGATGAAGTCTGTCAGTAGATAAATAGAGATACATGGAAAGGTTTGATGAAGTCTGTCAGTAGACAGATAGAGATACATGGAGAGGTTTGATGAAGTCTGTCAGTAGATAGATAGAGATACATGGAGAGGTTTGATGAAGTCTGTCAGTAGATTAATAGAGATACATGGAGAGGTTTGATGAAGTCTGTCAGTAGATTAATAGAGATACATGGAAAGGTTTGATGAAGTCTGTCAGTAGATTAATAGAGATACATGGAGAGGTTTGATGAAGTCTGTCAGTAGATTAATAGAGATACATGGAGAGATTTGATGAAGTCTGTCAGTAGACAGATAGAGATACATGGAGAGGTTTGATGAAGTCTGTCAGTAGACAGATAGAGATACATGGAAAGGTTTGATGAAGTCTGTCATTAGTGCCCAAAAGACACCCCTGAGTAAGAAGGAAGAGGAAATGCTGAAAGAGGAAGGAGGAGGAAGAAGAATAAGAGAAAGAAGAAGGAAGAAGAAGAGAAAGAAAAGAAGAGGAAGGAAGAAGAAGGATTGTCCAATAACCTGACGTATTTTCCAGCATTTGTTTTGAAATCTCCCTTAATTTACCTATGGGGTGAAGTAATGATATTTAACTTTTTGAAGTTAATGGATTATTTAGCACATGTACACGTACGATGACGTAAGTGATCTAGTGTGTAGTGTGTTTGACTTGTGCAGAACATGGGAACACGGATACACGCGATGCACAGGGCAGAAAAATAACAGAAGATGCCTCATTGTTGCAACATTCGGAATACATAAGACTCTAGCTATTTTATTTGATTGAATGTTCCATTTAAGCTGGTGAAGGAAGCGTGATTCAAATACACTTGAACAAATTACCATCATCATGTTCCATACCAGTTGGTGTAGGCGATCATGTCCTTCCACAATTTTCTGTCCACAGTGCATCGTATCATTTCTGTTTTTGATGTTTTTTCGTGTCACAACACCAAACTATACAGTATCTTCTCTCTTTGTTGTCGGAGATCTTTTTTTCCCTGAATTTTGCCAGTTGTAACCAAGTATCCCACCTTTCCACTTCTTAAGATGTGGCCCGAAAAATATCGATTATTTCCTTCTGGTATTTGTTAGGAGTTCTCGTTTTTTGTTGGTAAAAAAAAAAGTAAGGTACCCCCGTCACGCCAAGTGGCGTATAGGGAAATATGGTGTTAGTGACCATATATTTTACAGACCTTCAGCACATGATTTTTGGGGTAATGTGGTCGGTATTACGCCCGTGCTGCTTTACTTTCCTAGAAAAAATCCGGTACCTATTTAAGGCTGGGTGAACCCGGAGCAGTCTGTTGAATTCGAACCCTACCCCTTTTCCTTTGTAGTCCAGTTCACTAACCACTGAGCTATCGCGGCTCGTTTTTTGTTGGCCTCTTTGACAATTCCCTTGTTAGTCTTATTAGCTGTCTAGGAAACTCTCAACATTCTTCTCAGAAATCCCATTTCTGTGACTCCTACTCGTCTTTTTATTTATTCGCATCCATAGGTCAGCATTCAACAATGATAATTACATTAAAACACAATGTTGGATATTTCAACTTTTTAGATAACATAACCAACATACGTTTCGACTCGGAGTGTCTTCATCTAAAGAAAAAGTATTTTAAAAAACAGAAGTCAAATCTAAAGAAATTCTAAGAAACGTAAATAACCACTGACATTACTCTAACCTTTCCAGAATTGTTACTTTTCTAAAACGCATTAAGTGGACATCTTAAATTGCTCTCTTAGTAACTATAACGTCAATCCAGTTGCGTTTTTTAGCAAGAAAGACCTGAAGATTAGTAATTGGTTATCCTGTGGATTCCCTAACCATTTATTGAGGTGGACAACTGAGACGGGAATGGATAAATTATATAGAGACTTTAAACCTTCAGGGAATATCATTGATGTACTGCCCTGGGCATGTAAGAGAAAGGGGCAGTATGAGAGTTGGCAGGTAAGCTATTAAGGGCACCAATAGTGACAGTATTAATCAAGAACAAATGGAAACTACTGAGCTCGTTCAATCACTGGTATTTAGTTGATGTCGATGCTGTTGATATGACCTCAATCATGAGTTGTTCGGTGTTTTCGGGAATATTTGTAATTAACTATGTACAAGCGTGTGCAGTAGATAGTAAATATACAGCAATTATGTCTATAAGATAGCAAGAAATACAGAAAAGTAAGGGAGAAAAAGAAGGATGGACGGAAGGAAGGAAGGAAGGAAGGAAGGAAGGAAGGAAGGAAGGAAGGAAGGAAGGAAGGAAGGAAGGAAGGAAGGAAGGAAGGAAGGAAGGAAGGAAGGAAGGAAGGAAGGAAGGAAGGAAGGAAGGAAGGAAGGAAGGAAGGAAGAAAGGAAGGAAGGAAGGAAGGAAGAAAGGAAGGAAGGAAGGAAGGAAGAAAGGAAGAAAGGAAGAAAGGAAGGGAGGGAGGGAGGGAGGGAGGGAGGGAGGGAGGGAGGGAGGGAGGGAGGGACTGCAACCCGCCTGGAGTATGACTCATACAAGATATGGGGTTAATTAATTGTTATTTTTTATCTTTAATTGTTATGACGATTGAAACATGTTTGTGCAACGTGGTCAGCAATGCACCAACGCGCCTTTACCAGAAATAAATCTCTAATACAAATTTAAGGCTGAGTCACCCTAGAAACTAGTCAGTATTTGAATAGAATCTAATTTCTTATCATCATTAATCTACTTCCTGAACCATTCTTCTACCCTTCCATATCTATTCCATAACAAAATATTATTAATTGTATTGCTACTGTTCAGTTAATTATTTGTATTATCTGCTTTATTATTTAATAATTATTACATATGTTTTATGTGCCTTCAATGTTGGTTTTTTTTTTTTTACCGTAGCTTTCGAATTTGTCCTGTTGGTGTATCCATACATTTTTTTTTGTTCCCTTCACTTTATTCTTCAATCGATACCTTTCGACAGCACCACATTCCCTATGTTAATCTCCACAAGATTGAAACGATGGCAGAGGCTTGGTTTAACGAGCCAGCTGCTGGAATTATGAGTTTCTTTTTGTTTCAATTCTCGCGTGAATCAGTAAAAAGATATGTTCGTTCGTGACTACCGACGTACTGCTGTGTTGGTACATCTAACCAACAAAATCAGCCAAGCAATTATCGTGTAAACAATTAAATCAGTCAATCAATTATCGTGTTTAAACAATTAAATTAGCCAAGCAATTATCGTGTTTAAACAATTAAATCAGCCAATCAAGTATAGTGTTTAAACAATTAAATCAGCCAAGCAATTATCGTGTAAACAATTAAATCAGTCAATCAAGTATAGTGTTTAAACAATTAAATAAGCCAATCAAGTATCGTGTTTAAACAATTAAATCAGCCAATCAAGTATCGTGTTTAAACAATTAAATCAGCCAATCAAGTATCGTGTTTAAACAAATAAATCAGCCAATCAATTATCGTGTTTAAACAATTAAATCAGCCAATCAATTATCGTGTTTAAACAATTAAATCAGCCAATCAATTATCGTGTTTAAGCAATTAAATCAACCAATCAATTATCGCATTTAAACAATTAAATCAGCCAATCAATTATCACATTTAAACAATTAAAGAGTAAGATCTTCAGCAGGCTACTCTAAACATTTCACCATTAACTCCGGAGTAAGACAAGGCTGCGTGCGTGCTTTCCCCTTTACTTTTCTTCACATATATGGTGACAATATATGCAAATTAGCATGCCCAATCAAAGGAAGTATACCAGCAAGGAAGATAACAAGCGATAACACAAAAGAGAACGAAATATACGTACCAGAAAACAGCAGAAGAGAGGAAGAAATAAATGAAATACTATTTGCAGACGACCAAGTTCTGATACATGAAACAACTGAGAACCTGCAAGAACATATTCACAAGCTAAACAACACTTATAAACAATACAACATGAAGATCAACATAAACAAAACCGAAGTAATGGCAATAGCGAGAAAGAAAGAAAAACGAAACATCATAATAGATAATACAACTCTGAAGCAAGTAGACAATTTTAAATATTTGGGTAGCACGTTAACACAAGATAATAACCAAGAGACAGAGATAGATATAAGGTGT
Organism: Megaustenia siamemsis; assembly: GCA_032433765.1. Lineage (NCBI taxonomy): Eukaryota > Metazoa > Mollusca > Gastropoda > Stylommatophora > Ariophantidae > Megaustenia > Megaustenia siamemsis. The sequence continues at coordinate 26,947,929 of JAVIAB010000001.1, forward strand.
AACAAAGCTTGCCAAATTATAGGCCAAGTATCAACACTATTGAAAAACAAAGCAATAACTACGGAAGCAAAAAGGGCAATATACAAATCAATTTTTCTACCAACGCTGTGCTATCAGTGCCAGAATTGGACTCTGGACTCTAGAACAATAAGAAAGATAACGACCACCGAAATGAAATGTGTCAGAAGAATGACAGGAAACAGCTTAAGGGACAGAGTAAGAAACATCGACCTGAGGAAGAAACTCGAAATTGAACCAGCCATCGAATACATAAAGAAACAACAGATAAATTGGTTCGGCCACATAACAAGACAAAAAGAAATAACAATGACTCAAAGAGCCATAAACAAACGCTACGAAAACGCCAGATTAAGAGGAAGACATACAAAGAGATGGATAAAGGGAATACTAGAGTCACAAGGAGGGATAACACAAGAAGAGGCCAACAGAAGAGCAAAGAATCACAGATTGTATCTCGGATGGGGAAGGATAGAAGAAGAAGAAGAAACAATTAAATCCGCCAATCAAGTATCGTGTTCAAACAGCGATCATGTAATTAATTAAATAATCAATCACCATCTAATTAAATAAAATAACCAGTCATCGTGTAAACAATTAAAGCAATCTAAACATTAATCACGTGACCAATTAATAAACCCACCAATCATATTTAACAGATGGAATTAAATAACAAATCATCATCTGACTAATCATATAAGGTAGGGTGACTATTCGTCCCCGATTTTCGGGGACAGTCCTCGAAGTGTAGAAGTTGTCCCCGAAAGATATTTGTCCCCGATTTTGTCCCCAATTTCAGTGAATAAATAAATGTTCATACACGGAATCGGCTCTCTTTTAAAATAATCACTAGGATTCAGGACGTAACTGAGTTGTGTTTCTTTATCCCAGACTGAGCGGCATTAGCAGGAAGTTAAAAGAGAAGACTTGGACGCGTTGTGTCGGAGATAGCTCTTTGAACTCTCGAAGCGCGGTGCTACGTCACTTCTATTCCATCCACTGACTTCTATTGGGATGGGTTTAATTTTTTTTTAAAAGCAGACACACACTCTCTCTCCCCCCACCCCTGCCTTTCAGGACATCTCCCGCCAAAGTGTCTTTCCCGACCAATTTTCAAATCAGTCCGAATGTAATGAAAGTACAGTGCAGTCGTGTTTTCTATTTGTGATCAGTGGACGTCTGTTGCATAAAAACAATGCTTTCCAAAAAACGTGTCATTTTAGTGATTCGCTGAAAGCTGAATTTCCGTTTATTATACAAGCAATTTTAGAGGATGGAACGCTAGTGAAATGTAATATGTGTAATTCAAATTGTTCTATAGCAAGTGGTAGAAGGACATCAATAACTGATCATCTACAGGCAAAAAAGCATAAGGATGCGTTGCTTTGTAAGTCTCAGTATGGGTGTATGACAAATTATTTTTGTAAAACAGAACCCTCAAAAGATGAATACACTCTAGCTGTTCATGAAGGAACCTTCGCATATCATACTGTACTTCATAATCATAGTTTCCCCAGTATGGATATGGATTGTACAATAATTTTACAAAAAAAATATTCAACGAAACAATTTTCCTGTGCAAGAACAAAGTGTGAATCCATAATTACCAATGTTTTTGCTCCTTGGGCTATTGATGAACTAAAAAATGACGTCAAATATGTCAGCTTGGTAACATTGTCTTGCGATACATCTAATCATAAACATGTTAAGCTACTTCCTATTTTAGTTCGTTATTTTCAGGCTTATGAGCTGGAAACTCCAGTAAAGACCAAACTGATTGCTTTCATAGATATCCCAGGAAAATGTCCGACATAATATCTGAACAATTGTTGAAAGCAATTGATAATTTTGACTTAAACAAAAAGATTGTTGGACTCTCAGCAGACAATACAAATACAAACTTTGGAGGCTTGTTGAGGAAAGGGAGAGATAATGTCATAACTAAAATAAAGTCCAAGTTAAACAGACACATAATGGGTCTTGGTTGCAACGCACACATAATTCACAATTGTGCAAAAACAGCGTTTGATTCCATGCCTATGGATATGGAAGTGATTGTAACAAAAATATTTGGATACTTTCACATTTACACGGTTCGTGTAGGACGCCTAAAAGACTTCTGTGAATTTGCTGGACAGGAGTTTAAGCAATTATTAGGTTATTCGAATATAAGGTGGTTGTCATTACTTCCAGCCTTGGAAAGAATATTGAAACTATCAATCACTGAGATCTTTCTTCTTGTCAGAAACACACTGTCCTACAATATTGAAACAATTCTTTGAAAACAGTGAATCAGAGCTTTGGCTCAGCTTTGCTCATTCTCACGCAACACTCTTCCGTGAAACAATTAAGGCGCTTGAAGGCGACGACAAGAATGCAACAGAATCAGCACTAGCTGTGAACAATCTCATTATAAAATTAGAAACTCGACGCGATGAAAATTTCATCCCACACGTGGTAAAGTGGTAGAAAGTTGTGACATCCAAATGGAAAGGTATTTCCAAATAAGTAAAGAATTCTATAATACTGCTGTACATTACTTGCAGTCTTGGAACAAGCACAATGAGGACTTGTCACAACTGAGCTGCCTTCTCTTGGATAACGTGCCTGAAAGGAAACATTTTGATAATGCAGTAGAACAGATATCTTCAAAGTGTCATGAAGTTGTAAACGTCAATCGTGATGAGCTCTTTGATGAATTTACTTATTTGCGAGGCCATCTGTTGCAAAAAGAATGTGAGTGGTTCAGTAACAAGCCCCCATGTAGAAAATGGAATGAAGTACTCAGGTACTTGAAAGAAAATAATGTACCACATGCTAATGTGAAGAGAATTCTTGAACTTTTTATGTGCTTGCCTGGCAGCAATGCATCCGTAGAAAGACTATTTTCTCAAATGAAATACGTCTGGTCCGAAGAGAAATCACGGATTAATGTGAGCAATGTGCAAGCCATGTTAACAGTAAAAACTAACATTAATTTATCGTGTAAAAGCTTCAGTGAAAAACTTGCTTCAAATCATGAGATCTTGAGAAAGATAAACTCAAAAAACAAGTACCACGCCGAGGCAACAACCTCTTCAGTACAAATAAGGTACTGTAAACATTACTTTAATATTGCAATTGATATATATATATATATGTTGTTTAATTTTTTTTATACTAAACTTTTTTTTTTTTTTGTTATTGAGAAACAAAACTAGCTATTGTAATTTCATTAAGTGCGTGTATCGCATAAGTACCGTGAATATTAACAAAAATAAAATCAAACAGCAAATAAACACAGTTATTATGAAATTTAAAGTTATCTTTTTTTGCATCTGCAAAATTTCTTGCGCACACACAGTCACACACCCACACACACATATTATAAATATATGTAAATAAAAAAAAAATATATATATATATATATATATTAATTTATATTATCGTTCGTCCCCGATTTTGTGGGACAGTCTCAGAAATAAGCTAAAAAATCCTCTGAAATGTAACAAATATGACAAATGTCCCCGAAAACAATGGGGAAAAAGATGGTCACCCTAATATAAGGCAATCAATCGATTAATTTCAATAAAGTAAGGAAACCAACCAATAGTCATTTAACTCATTAAATAAAACAACAAATCAACTAAACCATCTATGCAAAATAACACTATGCAAAATAACACTATACAAAATAACACTATACAAAATAACTCTATACAAAATAACACTATACAAAATAACACTATGCTAAATAATTCTATACAAAATAACACTATTCAAAACAACACAGTGCAAAATAACACTATACAAAATAACTCTATACAAAATAACACTACACAAAATAACACTATGCAAAATAACACTATGCAAAATAATACTGTACAAAATAACACTATACAAAATAACGCTAAAAAATAACACTATAGAAAATAACACCATACAAAATAACACTAAAAAAATAACACTATACAAAATAACACTATACAAAATAACACTATAGAAAATAACACAACAACCATTTGTTATTATGAAAAATAGCAAACATATGATATGATATGCCAGTGTTCTTTATGTACTAGCTAAGACAGGATGTCGTGTATTATGTGTGGTTTCTACCAGATACTGCGTAGAGGAACAGCTTCGTGCTTGTTTCCCCCAATATTTGATTGACATATCTGGCTGCAGAATGAACAAATCTAATTGCTGCTGTAAGGTTTCGCATCATACCTTTTTTGCGTCTGTTGATTTTGACTTCATTTCATTTTCCAATGTTTTTGTTTCGTTCGGAGTCTTATTCGCCTTTTGCCATGATCTTCGATGCTATTTTCCCAGTCTTTTATTCTACAGCTGAAAAAGCAACAATGTACTTCTCTAATAAAACTGTATATTTATGTTTACCTTGTTATTTTCTCTTATTTTCTTACAAAATACTTTATGTTACTTCGCTATGTCCTGTATTTTTAATACAAAATATTTAATATTTTTATCTCGTTATTTTCTGTATTTTTCTTACAAAATTGTATATGTTTGTTTTGTTATTTTCTGTATTTTTAATACAACATATTGTATATGATTGCCTCGTTATTTATGTACTTCTTGCCGGATTACTGAAATCGATCTCGCGGCATTCTAAGCAGAGTACTGGGTACTCATTCATTTCTAACATAATCATCATCATCGAGTGCCTTCTCCGCAACGAAGGTTGGCTACCATGGATCGCCATTCTACTCTGTTTCTTGCTTTGATGGTGCAGGCTGTCATAGACTGACTTGTCCATCTTTTGATGTTACTCGTCCATGTTAGTCTTGGTCTGCCTCTTCCTCTTTTACCTTGTATTTTCCCTTCCAATATTACTTTTAGTAGGCTGTTGTGTCTTTTAACATGCCCCTAAAATTTCATTTCTCTTGTATTTAGTAGTTCTCTTTTTATTTTTAGCTGTTTTAAAACTTCATCGTTTGTTATCTTTTTTTTCCATCCAATTCTACCTATTCTTCTATAAATCCACATTTCAAAGGCTTCAATTTTATGTTCTGTTTTCTTGTCTAATGTCCATGTTTCTGCACCATACAGGAATATTGAGAATATGTAACATTTTGCCATTCTTAGTTTCAGCCCTGTTGATATTTGTTTTGTTTTTAGTATATTTTTCATGTCATTAAAATTACTTTTTGCCATACCTATTCTTTTGTTTATTTCAATTTTACATTTTCCATCATTTCTAACAGATGTATGTATATACAGTTTAAGTAGCTATTTTACATTTCTAGGTCCAAGATATCCAACATCATTTGAGCTGAAAGCAATCAGCGACACATAGGTGGATGTTTGCGTCGGGATCAGTCACTCAAAAGTGATAAAGATCTTCCTCTTCTACCCCTGGTTGATGTGAAATAAACTTAAAGGTCTAATCAAATGACCAAAGAAGAAAAGAAACACGGTACTAAAAAATTCCTCGCTGAAAGGAAAGACAGAGGTATCCAACTTTCCTATATAATATAAATAAACGCCGGGGGATGGGGGGGGAGAGAGAGAGAGAGAAATTGGTTGGTCACGAGGCAAGACGTCGGCCTCGAGACAGAGAGGTTGTAGGTTCAAATCCCGGCTGCATCAGTTGGGATTTTTATTTATAATTTCTCTCTGCGGCAACCACCCCTGGTCTCAGCTGCGAGGCCCGGTAGTTATCTGCCTGTGCGGCGAAGGACACCTGTGCACACGGCTGCCAGGGAAAAATGGATTAGCACGCAAAATTCAGTTCATAGTCTCTAAGGACTTCGTCAGAGGTAAAAGCTGGCGAACGAAAAAAAAAAAAGAATAAAAAAATGAAATATATACTACGCCACAACGTAAAAACTTGCCGTAACTCCATTTTACAAGCGGGCGGGGAAGAAGAGCGGTGAACGAGAGAACACAAACAACCTAAACATCACAAACAGATCACACATATTAATAGTGTTATGATTGACGTGATGTTGTCCTAGATGTAAAACATAATCCTGGTCGAAAGATAACAGAACAACATATGGCAAAAGAGGTTTGAGGAAAAGTATGTCACCGGAAGTGACAAAACTAAAAATGATGACGTCAGAAGCAATATTAAAACAACACTCGACGTCAGACAAAGTTTTCAAACTCTGAGTACCAGAGATTTTTTTCTGGTAATGTGGGACGGTCGGGTCTGTTGCCGTCTATATTATCCACAAAATGTTCGGTTGATCATTGAATAGTATAAATACGAACACCATGTTCCCCGTACCTCTATAGACCAACTGCGGACAGTGAATTCGAAACTTGAGGAGGCAGTGAAATAAGACCGAAATTAGGGTCGATCTTTAACCTGATAATTTCCGATATTACAGCAATTTACGCTATGTAAAATATGAGGGGAGGTCAAAAAGTAATGCACACCAATTTTTTTCTCGGCTAATAATAAAGATAGGAATATGAAATTTTGCACACTTGGAATATGACATGTTCCAATTATGTGTACCAAATTGCACAGCATTCTGATAAATATTACGCAATCTATGAATCGTTAAAATGGAGCTTGTCAACAATGTCCGTTACAAACAGCGAATTGTCATAGAATTTCTGGTTGCGGAAAAAGAAACTGTGGCAAACATTCATAAACGACTGTGTGCAGTGTACAAATGTTCTGCAGTCGATAGGAGCACAGTTAGTCGCTGGGTTCAGAGAATTAAAGCTGCAGAAAGTGTACGAGTGGAGCTGCATGATTTACCGCGTTCTGGACGTGTTGCCTCGGCTACCAGCACAGACATGTTAAACCGGGCTGGTGCCATTATTCCTAAGGATAGGCGTATCACTAGTCAGCAATTGGCATTGCAGCTTACAGTCAGCAAGGGAAGTGCAATCGCAATTTTTAAAACTCTCGGATATTCAAAGATTTGCGCTCGATGGGTTCCTCGGTGCCTAACAAATGATCACAGAGTTCAAAGGAAAACATTCTGTTCTGAATTGTTTGAGCGTTTCGGTGTTGAAGGAGAGATGTTTTTGCCAAAAATTGTTACCGGGTAACGAAACGTGGGCACATCATTATGAGCCTGAAACAAAAATGCAGTCAATGGAATGGCATCATCCGCAGTCACCAAAAATTAAAAAAATTCAAAACATCTCCATCAGCCGGAAAGGTGATGATCACTGTCTTCTGGGACATTGATGGTGTGATTCTTGTTGATGTAATGACAAGAGGTGAGACAATCAACTCGACAGCTTACATCAATACACTGACAAAACTCAAAAATCGGTTCCACAGAGTTCGGCCTAATAAGCCATCTGCAGATTTGTTGCTTCAACATGACAATGCACGCCCTCACACAAGTCTGGTAACACGGGAAGCAATCAACAAATTTGGTTGGACTGTACTGCCCCATCCTCCTTACAGCCCTGATCTGGCTCCCTCAGATTTCCATCTGTTTGGACCACTCAAAAAATTCCTGCGTGGGACACACTTTGACAATGATGAGGATGTGATCCGTGCAGTTAAAAAATGGCTACGCGAGCAGGACAAAACTTGGTACAAACGAGGCATTCATGACCTAGTTTCGCGTTGGCGTAAGGCAATACGCTTGGACAGAGATTATGTTGAAAAATAGGTAGTGTAAAGGGGATGTTCAGCTACAATCTGTGAAAATTTCACACATTTTGCCCGAATAGTTTCCGAGAAAAAAATTGGTGTGCATTACTTTTTGACCTCCCTACGTAGTTCCTTTATTACTGTCCTAAATTTACATAATTATAATTGCATCATAATACTTAGTTATTTTTATTATAAGTTATTAGGGGAAAAAAATGGTTTTGTTGTTAATAAACATCCCTCACAGTTTCGTTCAAGTTATTATATACAGACTCAGCGCATTGATCTTAAGGTGGCTCTAGATAAGGTCACCTCCTATTGGCTATACTTCTATGTTTCAATAAAGAGACAGAACGCCAATCTTAAAAGTTGTTCTTCTGTTGTCATGACAACGAGGAGCTGATTGTAAGAATGGCCTACTAGTTTTTATGCACATTGGAAGGTCGATATATGTCGTTGTACTGGTTTAGTATGTTAGACTTCCATATACATTGGTGCCTATTTATTAGTAACAGCTTAGATTACTTGAACTCTGTCACGGCTGTACTCTGTCACAGCATCGACATCAACTAAATACGAGCTAAGATTGAACGAGCTCAGTAGTTTCCATTTGTTTTTGATTAATACTTTCACTATTGGTGCCCTTAATAGCTTACCTGCCAACTCTCCTACTGCCCTTTTCTCTTACTTACCCAGGGCAGTACATCAATGATATTCCCTGACGGTTTAAAGTCTCTATATAACGGCTGTATTAAGGAATACGGTAGCTAGTTGTACGTTGACATTTAACTAATTGAGCTAAAATGTGATGGTGCAGTGTGTTCTGATAAACTATTAGAGGTGTCGTGATCTCCGTTGCTCCTCTGAATATCCGTCCGTGTTTAAGACGTGAAGGACGCACTTATTTTACTTACATCAGACACACAGACATTAAACAAATTTGCAATTAGCGTTTCAACGATCAGTGACATGGTTTCATGTGGCTATGAAAAACTAGAAACCAGATATTTTATTTAAAAATATTTCAGCGGTGCGGGTTAACAACTACCATTGTGAGAAATCATCCAGTGAGGCTACCGGGGTTCTGCCCACAGCCAGGGGGTGAAAAGAATAGAGCCCCCGTCACTTGCCACGCTTGTCCTAAGAGTTGACTAAAGACGTGGGAGTCAAGGTCTTCGTCAATGTTACGGAGTTCGTGCATCTGACTTCAAAACATTGTCTGTGCTTTCGCTAGTGTGTGTTGATCGTTCTTCATTCAGGGGAACGTAAAAAGTAAAAAAAGTAAAGTACCCCCATCACGCCAAGTGGCGTATAGGGAATATGGTGTTAGTGACCATAAATTTTACAGACCTTCGGCACATGATTTTTTGTGGTATTGTGGTCGGTATTACACTCGTGCCGCTTTCCTTTCCCAGAAATAAAAATCCGGTACCCATTAAAGGCTGGGTGAACCGGAAGACACCGGTTGGGATCGAACCCTACCTCTTGTCTTTTGTAGTCCAGTTCACTAACCACTGAGCTTATCGCGGCTCCCTTCACCGGAACGTGTTGAGGTGGAATCTGAGCGCTCTAAAGTTGTCCGATGAGCTATGAAGATGACCTGTCGACAGAACTAATCTAGTGTGAGATCAGAGTAACACGGATGCTGCTCTTATTAAATCTTCATGTGTCCTTGTTTTCCATACACGATGATCTAGAGAAGATAATTATAGAGGGCATAGTTGCAGATAAACGGTGAGAGGAAAGCGTGGAAGATGGTGGGTGAAATATGTCACAAACGAGCTGGGATGGACTGCTGCAGGCGCTGGACATCTCGCAGAAGATAGAGATAGACTTCAGAGTTACTATCATGGTGGCCTGGTTCCAACATGGACGTATGATATGATGATGATGAAGACAACGATGAAGAAGATGATGGTGGTGGTGATGATGACGATTATGATGATGATAATGATGATGATAATGATGAAGATAAAGATAATGGTGGTGATGATGATTATGACGAAGATGATGATGATAAGATGATGATGATGACGACGACTAAGAAGAAGATGGTGGTGGTGATGATGATGACGATGATGATGATGATAATGATGATGATGATGATGAGGATGATGATGACGACGACTAAGAAGAAGATGGTGGTGATGATGACGATGATGATGATGATAATGATGATGATGATGATGATGATGAGGATGATGATGACGACGACTAAGAAGAAGATGGTGGTGGTGGTGATGATGACGATGATGATGATGATAATGATGATGGTGATGATGAGGATGATGATGACGACGATGTATAAATAAGATGATAAAAAATATGAGATAAGAGTAAAAAAGATGACAGTTCTCGACAACCAACCCACGATACGAAAGTGGTTTATTATTTTATAATCTAATGTTCATTTCCATACATTAACTGTCCATTATGTTTGTAACATTGGAAATTAGCAACAGGAAAAAATACAGGAAAAGAAAGAAATGAAGATAGTGACAAAACATGCTAGCTAGTTCAACTTGCACTGGGAAGATAAAAACTGATAAGAAATACACGCAAAAATTGTGAGGTATCCTTCCACATCTATAGTGTTGGAAAAAAGTGTCAATTGTATTTTTAATTGTCCGTGGCATATTTGTAAGTAGTATAACACTATACAAAATAACACTATACAAAATAACATTATGCAAAATAACACTATACAAAATAGCACTATACAAAATAACATTATACGAAATAACACTATACAAAATAACATTATGCAAAAAAAACACTATGCAAAATAGCATATACAAAATAACACTATACAAAATAACACTATACAAAATAACACTATGCAAAAAAATATTATGCAAAATAACACTATACAAAATAACACTATACAAAATAACACTATACAAAATAACATTATGCAAAATAACGCTATACAAAATAGCATTATGCAAAATAACACTATACGGAAAAAACACTATACGAAATAACACTATACAAAATATCATTATGCAAATAACACTATACGAAATAACTCTATACAAAATAACACTATACAAAATAGCATTATGCAAAATAACACTATACAAAATAACACTTTACAAAATAGCATTATGCAAATAACACTATACGAAATAACTCTATACAAAATAACACTATACGAAATAACACTATACGAAATAACGCTATACAAAATAACTCTATATAAAATAACACTATACAAAATAACTCTATATAAAATAACACTATACAAAATAACACTATACGAAATAACGCTATACAAAATAACTCCATACAAAATAACACTATACAAAATAACACTACACGAAATAACACTATACGAAATAACTCTATATAAAATAACGCTATACAAAATATCTCTATATAAAATAACACTATACAAAATAACACTATACGAAATAACACTATACAAAATAACTCTATACAAAATAACATTATACGAAAAAACGCTATACAAAATAACTCTATACAAAATAACACTATACGAAATAACACTATACAAAATAACTCTATACAAAATAACTCTATACAAAATAACACTATACAAAATAACACTATACGAAATAACACTATACGAAATAACTCTATATAAAATAACGCTGTACAGAATAACTCTAAATAAAATAACACTATACAAAATAACATTATACGAAATAACGCTATACAAAATAACTCTATACAAAATAACACTATACAAAATAACACTATACGAAATAACACTATACAAAATAACACTATACAAAATAACGCTGTACAAAATAATAGTATTGGAAAAAAGGTATCAATTGTTATATTTTCAATTGTCCGTAGCATATTTTTTTTATGTGTGATGTGGTCGATATCACGTCAGACCGCTATTTTGTCCATAAAAAAGCACATAGTATCTATTTCTAGAACCCCGATGTCGTGTCTCTAAAAAAAAACAAAAAACTTGCAAAATCGAAGAATTGAAACCAGACTAGCTGAGCATATTAGCCACTCATCCATCTTGGTTATATGGAATACCAGTAATAGAAATATGTTAAGGCATATGATCATGTATGCCTGTTGAAATGACACATGATGATGATGATCCATTCTAAGATAACCTTGTATTGTTCACAGCTGTATATTTTCCTAAACAATTTTTTTTTAAAAGACGTAATATAATTTTGTTTATGTCTGATGGCGAGAATCTTCGATAATCAATCACAGAACAGCAAAAATTGGATGCGTTTACTTGTCTGGTTCGCGGGGCACAAAATAAAAGGGATTGGACACAAGACGACGCCATTGTCCGTTAAATCGGCGGTTTTAAAAATGGGTTTTATCGGCCCCTAGACTTGACATTTTTTTTTACGGATATCGGTACCACACAAACAATAAAAGGCGCTGAGATGTTCACTAAAGGCGTTGAAATAAAAAAAAACGAATAATTTATTTGTGTTCATTATTTGCAAGATTAAAACGTCGAATTTATTGAATAGGAAACGTTGCTGTTGCGTCATAAGTTCATGGGATTATTATGGTTTTTGCCTTCGTATTCTTGTATTGATTTGTGTCTCTTTTACTAATAGCAGAGGGGTCGTGACAGTCTCAATAGACAAACGGTTTAATGGTTGTGTTAGGAACCTGACAGAAGTAATTTTATCTTCATTTTTGCGTGTCTAGAATCGACAGTATTTTTCAAAAGGATTTCTGCTTTCAGACCAGAATGTACTGTCTCTGCTTCTAGGTCAACCTGTCTGTAAAGAATTTGTTTTCTTTTCCACAGGGTTATTCTTAGGTCCGCATCAAGCGCCTTCATGACACGTTTACAGATATCTTTGTAGGGTAGAAGGGGTATTTCATTGTTTCTTTTGCCGAAGTCTGTATCTTCATTTAGAATGCCTTTGGGAATTCGTCCGTCTTGAATTGCCTAGCCATAAAGACATGGATTCTGGAGAAAAGTAAGCATGACTGACGTCCCGTCACGAAGCAGCGCATCATATTTGCCACTTTATCTTTACATCTGCTTGAAATTCCAACACTGGTAATTATTTTTGTGTAAATATTTATAATTCTATACGAACTTAATTGTGAAAACTGGCCTCCTTCATTTCAACGAATATTTCATAATTTGAAACACCTGGGAGTCAGTTGCAATCACAGTCAATAGTTCAAGTATCATCTTATCTTAAACTACATATACCGGTCACAGATTATATCACTGATATTCTAGTTGTTTTGTTTATCTGCTCATTTCGGTAACATAAATTATGTATGATTCTCCCATAGCACCACCAACCTGTCTAGAAGAATCTATAGTTCAAATTGTCTACACATTCATGGTTAAAGAATTGAATATTTTACACCAGAAAGTGTCACATTATTACATCTTTCATGTGGCTAATTATAGAGGCTATTTCTATAAGCTATTTCTATCAGCTATTTCTATCAGCTATTTCTATAAGCTGTTTCTATCAGCTATTTCTAGATGCTATTTCTATAAGATATTTCTGTAAGGTGTTTCCAAAAGCTGTTTCTATCAGCTAATTCTATCAGCTATTTCTGTTAGGTATTTCTATCAGCTTATTCTAGAAACAATTGTTATAAGCTATTTCTGTTAGGTATTTCTATCAGCTTATTCTAGAAACAATTGTTATAAGCTATTTCTGTTAGGTATTTCTATCAGCTTATTCTAGAAACAATTGTTATAAGCTATTTCTGTTAGGTATTTCTATCAGCTTATTCTAGAAACAATTGTTATAAGCTATTTCTGTTAGGTATTTCTATCAGCTTATTCTAGAAACAATTGTTATAAGCTATTTCTGTTAGGTATTTCTATCAGCTTATTCTAGAAACAATTGTTATAAGCTATTTCTGTTAGGTATTTCTATCAGCTTATTCTAGAAACAATTGTTATCAGCTATTTCTGTTAGGTATTTCTATCAGCTTATTCTAGAAACAATTGTTATAAGCTATTTCTGTTAGGTATTTCTATCAGCTTATTCTAGAAACAATTGTTATCAGCTATTTCTGTTAGGTATTTCTATCAGCTTATTCTAGAAACAATTGTTATCAGCTATTTCTGTTAGGTATTTCTATCAGCTTATTCTAGAAACAATTGTTATCAGCTATTTCTGTTAGGTATTTCTATCAGCTTATTCTAGAAACAATTGTTATCAGCTATTTCTGTTAGGTATTTCTATCAGCTTATTCTAGAAACAATTGTTATCAGCTATTTCTGTTAGGTATTTCTATCAGCTTATTCTAGAAACAATTGTTATCAGCTATTTCTGTTAGGTATTTCTATCAGCTTATTCTAGAAACAATTGTTATCAGCTATTTCTGTTAGGTATTTCTATCAGCTTATTCTAGAAACAATTGTTATAAGCTATTTCTGTTAGGTATTTCTATCAGCTTATTCTAGAAACAATTGTTATAAGCTATTTCTGTTAGGTATTTCTATCAGCTTATTCTAGAAACAATTGTTATCAGCTATTTCTGTTAGGTATTTCTATCAGCTTATTCTAGAAACAATTGTTATCAGCTATTTCTGTTAGGTATTTCTATCAGCTTATTCTAGAAACAATTGTTATCAGCTATTTCTGTTAGGTATTTCTATCAGCTTATTCTAGAAACAATTGTTATAAGCTATTTCTGTTAGGTATTTCTATCAGCTTATTCTAGAAACAATTGTTATCAGCTATTTCTGTTAGGTATTTCTATCAGCTTATTCTAGAAACAATTGTTATCAGCTATTTCTGTTAGGTATTTCTATCAGCTTATTCTAGAAACAATTGTTATAAGCTATTTCTGTTAGGTATTTCTATCAGCTTATTCTAGAAACAATTGTTATAAGCTATTTCTGTTAGGTATTTCTATCAGCTTATTCTAGAAACAATTGTTATAAGCTATTTCTGTTAGGTATTTCTATCAGCTTATTCTAGAAACAATTGTTATAAGCTATTTCTGTTAGGTATTTCTATCAGCTTATTCTAGAAACAATTGTTATAAGCTATTTCTGTTAGGTATTTCTATCAGCTTATTCTAGAAACAATTGTTATAAGCTATTTCTGTTAGGTATTTCTATCAGCTTATTCTAGAAACAATTGTTATAAGCTATTTCTGTTAGGTATTTCTATCAGCTTATTCTAGAAACAATTGTTATCAGCTATTTCTGTTAGGTATTTCTATCAGCTTATTCTAGAAACAATTGTTATCAGCTATTTCTGTTAGGTATTTCTATCAGCTTATTCTAGAAACAATTGTTATCAGCTATTTCTGTTAGGTATTTCTATCAGCTTATTCTAGAAACAATTGTTATCAGCTATTTCTGTTAGGTATTTCTATCAGCTTATTCTAGAAACAATTGTTATCAGCTATTTCTGTTAGGTATTTCTATCAGCTTATTCTAGAAACAATTGTTATCAGCTATTTCTGTTAGGTATTTCTATCAGCTTATTCTAGAAACAATTGTTATCAGCTATTTCTGTTAGGTATTTCTATCAGCTTATTCTAGAAACAATTGTTATCAGCTATTTCTGTTAGGTATTTCTATCAGCTTATTCTAGAAACAATTGTTATAAGCTATTTCTGTTAGGTATTTCTATCAGCTTATTCTAGAAACAATTGTTATAAGCTATTTCTGTTAGGTATTTCTATCAGCTTATTCTAGAAACAATTGTTATAAGCTATTTCTGTTAGGTATTTCTATCAGCTTATTCTAGAAACAATTGTTATAAGCTATTTCTGTTAGCTATTTCTATCAGCTTATTCTAGAAACAATTGTTATCAGCTATTTCTGTTAGGTATTTCTATCAGCTTATTCTAGAAACAATTGTTATCAGCTATTTCTGTTAGCTATTTCTATCAGCTTATTCTAGAAACAATTGTTATCAGCTATTTCTGTTAGCTATTTCTATCAGCTTATTCTAGAAACAATTGTTATAAGCTATTTCTGTTAGGTATTTCTATCAGCTTATTCTAGAAACAATTGTTATCAGCTATTTCTGTTAGGTATTTCTATCAGCTTATTCTAGAAACAATTGTTATCAGCTATTTCTGTTAGGTATTTCTATCAGCTTATTCTAGAAACAATTGTTATCAGCTATTTCTGTTAGGTATTTCTATCAGCTTATTCTAGAAACAATTGTTATCAGCTATTTCTGTTAGGTATTTCTATCAGCTTATTCTAGAAACAATTGTTATCAGCTATTTCTGTTAGCTATTTCTATCAGCTTATTCTAGAAACAATTGTTATCAGCTATTTCTGTTAGGTATTTCTATCAGCTTATTCTAGAAACAATTGTTATCAGCTATTTCTGTTAATTTATTTTTCCAAATTAAAACCACTTCTCTGAGAGCATGTGTTCTTCTCATATCAACATGCGGTTGTCAATTGTGAACAATCTCGTAAACAGCAATGAAGAAAACTGGTCCATTCTGAGCAAAATGTTTCACAATAATAGTTCAGATACCTTGAAAAATTAAAAAGAGCAATGGACACATAATAAATAACTTAAATATCGAGAAGAACAGTTTTATAAACAATATCTTACGAGGAAATTAAATGTCACGTCTACGTCAAAAGACACAATGAGCTGGAAAGAACAATAATGGTAGAGCATGGCTCCAGGAAGACGAGACAGGGCAGATAAAGAAGAAGTTGGTTTCAAGACATCAAAGAGACCCTGGACATGACAATTGAAGAAGTGGGAGATCTGGCTAGAGACAGAGATTCTTTCAGCAGGGCTGTGATGGAGTGCAACATTTTATAAAAGATAAGCAACTCGATGATATTAGCATTGATATCTTTTTTATTTTAAATGCAACTGCTATTAAATGCAACTGGTATTAAATGCAACTGCTATTAAATGCAACTGGTATTAAATGCAACTGCTATTAAATGCAACTGCTATTAAATGCAACTGCTATTAAATGCAACTGCTATTAAATGTCAATTTCTTGATGAACGAGAACGTAAAGCCTTGGTGGCTAAGTTATTAGCGGTTAAGTTCTCATTGGTGTTTTTTTCCCTTGCCTTGTCTCTAAATTCCATGACATGACAGATCTTGATATTGTTTCTGAATATCTTCTGAACCTGTGACTTCCGGTTCCAAAATGGTGGAATTGAGTTTATGTTCCATTAACTGCTGCGGGATTTGTATTTAGAGACTGATTAATTTCAGCTCTGTAATGCAGTTTTCTGCATTAAGAAAGACCAACAACGGAATTCAACTTAACGGTTTCGCGCTGATGCTACGGAGTCCGTGTTTCTGGCCTGCGGGCCTGTTTTTGGCAAACCAGGTGGTGTGAATGCTTCCTTTCCCCCGTCGTGAAGTCGATATGCATTTTACGTGATGACAGTGGCAGCTGTTCAATAACCGTTGTTGGATTTGTTCGGCGCCAATTACATTCAGTTCCTGATACGGATTTTTGAGCCAAGTGAACCGAAGGTTTCACTTTAGGGATTCTGCGCCGTCGCTACAATGTTCGTGTGAAATGCATGCATTCTTTGGAGTGAATCAAGCGTTGTGGGTGCATCCATATGTGTGTATCTGTGAGTGTGTTCCGCCACCGTCATTGTCGATCATAAATCCCTAACCGCATGCTCGAAATAAAGGACGAAATGATTAAGATTTCAATAATGTCCGCGAACCTGCAGCCCTGGTGGGGCTCCAAGGTCTCCGTGTTAGTCAAGAGGGATGTTTTCTCAATTCAAGAGAGCTACCAGCAGATCGGGGGTAGATGTTTGAACCAGTTTATCGTTACACACGGCCAGATTTGCTGGAGAGATGATCTAAGCGCTTATGGACAGTTGTTCGATGTGCAATGAGAGTAAACCGACGACTAAACTAAACTAACATTCTGAACCTGCCAAACTCCATCGTTTACCTGTTCTCATTGTGGGCATCTCCAATGGAATGAATTTGAATTAATTTAGATAATTTGATTTGGGTTTTGAGTTCATTGAGAAAACGGGATTTGAGCTTGATTTAATTGAGAAAACAGGGCTTGAGTTAATTGAGAAAATGTGCTTGGAATTTGATATAATTAAGAAAATGGAATTATAATTAATTTGAGCAATTAGATGTGTAGTTAATCTACGCAGAGTCTTTTGAGGGGAGCATTAATTTGAGCATTATCGTTCGTGGTGAAGATTAATTTTAGTTATTACTTTTGTGGTGAAGATTAATCTAAGCAGCGACGCTTGAGGTGGGATTAACGTGACCGCTAACATCTATGGGGAAGATTAATTTGAACAATAACGTATTGGTGAGGATTACTTTGAAAAATAAACTTTTGTGGTGATGATTAATTTTAGTAATAACTTTTGTAGTGATGATTAATGTGAGCAGATAGATTGATATTTTCACAATTAGATTATGAAAGCAAATAACGATGAGGGAAAAACGAGGTATCTCAGAGAATAAAGATTGTGTAATAATATACCTACGAGATTCATCATCATCATCAAGTACCATACCTGCTGGCGTAGGTGATTATGTCTTTCCACAACTTTCGATCTCGACAGTTATTTATTATTTCTGTTGTTGACCTTCTGCCAAGCCATTCTCTTAAGCTGTCTGGTATCTTTTCTCTTTCCTTCCCTCTATCTCTTCCTCCCTAAATTTTCCCAGTTGTCACAATATAACCCATCTGTTCCCTTCTTATTACATAACCAAAAATTATGATTGTTTCTTCCTAATATTGGAAGTTAGCTCTCTCTTTGATATGGTCTCTTTCAGAAATGGTTCATTAATCTTCTTAGCTGTCCATGGTATTCTCAACATTCTTCTATAAAACCACATTTCTACAGCCTCCAATGATTTTCTTGTCTGTTGTCTTATTATCCATAATTCACATCCATCTATTAAAACTGGCTCTACATAACATTTAAGAACTCTTTTTCTTGTTTCTATTGTCAAAAATGGATTGCACAGTATCTTCCTCATTTTTGAAAAGCTGTTTTTGCCTGAGCCATTCTGCATCTCACCTCTGTTGTACATCTACCATCTGAGGTAAAACTACGAGATTGTAAAGATGATATTCAAATGTAGCTAAGATTGTAAGGTTAATTTTATAGAGCCTGAGGGCTGTGACTATATAATGGTTGAAAATCACTGTGCTGTTGAATAATTTAAGACCAGTGACGTTATTAACACGCATTAATAGAAATCGAAATCAATGCACTCTCCCCAAGAACACGCAAAGTTCTGAAATTGAACACATGCGTCATCATTAGTTACATGCATCGCATTGTAAAAATTACACTGCACTTATTTTGTCCCATTCCGGAATTTAGTATTCTTTTCTTAAATTTATTATTGCTTTGCCATACGCCATTCTGGAATGAGACGAAGGAAATAGAACCAAAAAATGGGCGCTAATTTGCCTGAAGTCTTGAGATTGCTGCTTTTTTTGCGTGTAGCTTGGAGTAAATACTGGGCCGAAGCGAGGGCTCATCGATCGGTCTTAAGATATTGTGTGACTAGATTTTTATTCTCGTCTGCATAAAATTCTCTTTAGTTCCCTGCGGTATCTCTCTTTCTTCGTGTATAACCATTGCTTCTCCGATACAGTTTCAACATTACTGCACTCTGCTGGTATTTGTTTTACTCTTTTGACATTCCTACATTAAATAAATTCATTTTTTTGGATTCTATTCTTCAATTTAGCTTGAATTGTCAAAACTGGAATTAAAAGTCTGTGTCAGCTAACAGAATGGTCCCATCAAATTGTCCATATTTATCTTTTTCGTCTTCATCTTCTTCTTTTATTTATTCTGATTTTGTCATACAGTTATACTTCTTGTTTTACTTCTTATTATTTTTCTCCTCCTCCGCTTTATTCTTCTGAATGTTGTTCTTTCTCTTGTTCTTCTTCTTCTTGTTCCTTTTCTTTTCATCTTCTTTTTTATTGTTGTTTTGTTCTTCTTTCTTCTTTCTTCTTTCTACTTCCTCTTCTTATTCTTCTTCATGTTCTTCTTCAGATTCTTGTTATTGTTCTTCCTCTTGTTCTTGTTCTTTTATTCTTTTTCGTCTCTATCTTCGTGTTCTTGTTCTTCCTCTTGTTCTTGTTCTTCCTCTTGTTCTTGTTCTTCCTCTTGTTCTTGTTCTTGTTCTTCCTCTTGTTCTTGTTCTTCCTCTTGTTCTTGCTCTTTTCTTCTTTTTCTTTTTCATTTAAAAAAAATCATTATTCGTCATCTTCTTCTTCATGTCCACTTCTGTTTCATTGACCACTGATCGACAAAAGAGTCAGTGGCTGCTACACTTGTCTAATCAAGTTTCTCATTGACCACTGATCGACAAAAGAGTCAGTGGCTGCTACACTTGTCTAATCAAGTTTCTCATTGACCACTGATCGACAAAAGAGTCAGTGGCTGCTACACTTGTCTAATCAAGTTTCTCATTGACCACTGATCGACAAAAGAGTCAGTGGCTGCTACACTTGTCTAATCAAGTTTCTCATTGACCACTGATCGACAAAAGAGTCAGTGGCTGCTACACTTGTCTAATCAAGTTTCTCCATTCCGTGTGATATGTGGCTATCCTATACACTTACTTTATGTCTGGCCTACACACACTAAACCACATTTCTACAGCCTCCAGTGATTTTCTTGTCTGTTTTCCTATTGTCCATGGTTCACATCCATATGTTAAGACTGGCTCTACATTAACATTTAAGAACTCTTTTTCTTGTTTCTATTGTCAAAAAAAAGGATTGCACCCGTTTCTTCTTAATTTTTTTTAAAGCTGCTTTTGCCTGAGCCATTCTGCATCTCACCTCTGTTGTACATCTACCATCTGATGCTAACATTGTTCCCAGATAATTTAAATTCCTTTACCTGTTTTAATATTGTTCCACTTGTCTTTACTGTGCATTGCGGTGATGTCTTTTTCCTTTTTGCTGCCATTACTTCTGTCTTTGTGTTATTAAGGCTGAGTTCTTTATTTTTGCTGTCCTTCACTATAATGTCCTACATATCTTGTAACTTATTTTCACCCCTTTATTCTCAACATTGCTGTATGGTGCAGAAACATGGACATTAGACAAGAAAACACAACAGAAAATTAAAGCCTTTGAAATGTGGATTTATTAGAGAACAGGAAGAATTAAATGTCAAGAAAATAAAACAATTGATGAAGTAAAAAATCACATAAAAAGGAAAAGAGAACTCATAAACACAATTCAAACAAGACAAATGAAATTTCTTTGGGCATGTTGAAAGACACAGTATCCTACCAAAAGTAATCTTTAAAAGGAAAACACAAGGTAAAAGAAGCAGCGGCATGCCAAGACTAGCATGGACGAGAAACATCAAAAGATGGACAAGTCAACCTATGACAATCTGCACCATCAAAGCAAGAGACAGAGTGGAATGACGCTCCATGGTAGCCAACATACTATGCGGGGGCGGCACCCAGTGATGATGAAACCCACGAATAATCTACGGATTTGAAGTAAACAATTACCACCGCTGTTGCCGAGATCCAAACCTGGGACGTTCATATCATCAAGATGAGATTCCCAGCTCTACACCACCATGTCCACTAATAATGAAAGGACATTGGTATATTCTAGTCTTGCAGTGGTAAAAACAGTTTGCACTATGTTGTTCTTGGCGTTATTGACTTAATGTCACAAGTTGATGCTGGCAGGGTGCCCATCTGACTCAGAATGTGGCGGGTCGTAATGGCTTTCTTGAAATTCCCGGCTTTTACTGGAGACGTTTGAATTCGTCTAGTCCCAGGCTTTGCTGAACTACCAGTCCAGCTTAGAGGAGCTACAATACTAGGTCTTCTATATCAGTAAGTGCCACCGCTATAATACTAGGTCTTCTATATCAGTAAGTGCCACCGCTATAGGAAACACGGCGATCCTAGCTTCTGTTAGCCAGCCTGTTTTGACGAAGATTGTTTCCGGGGGAGACTAAGAGGAGATACAAGTCTTGGTCAGCTAAAGGTCCCGCCAACCTTGCTGTTGCTACCAAAGGTTGCATATGCTTCCGTGTCCTGTGTCCGTATAATCAGGAGGGAAAAAAAACAAAAATAGAGGGAAAAAAACGCTATGGTTAAAGCTTCACGTAACAAGTGGATAACACAAACCAGAACGACGTTTCGGCGCAGTAGGCCTTCAACTGGAACAAACATGCAACACACATACACATTTTTTCTAACTGAAAAAAAAAATTATTGCAGCTTCACATTTTGATCTGTTTGCATTTCTTATGTGCATTATTATTATTATATTATATTATATATATTATTATATATATATATACATTATTATTATTATTATTATTATTATTATTATTATTATTATTATTATTATTATTATTATTATTATTATTATTATGCATTTCTTTGCCTTGTCCATATAATCACCCAGTCGATAAAAACCAAAACGAGGTTGGTTGTTGTCTTTCACTGAACTAATCAAATGAGAAAGAAAATTCACGCAATCAAACTGTTATTGTCCATCTCCGGAAAACTCCACCCCAATCGATATATCGTGTGTGCATGTGTGACTGTGTGTGCATGTGTGACTGTGTGTGCTAATTTCAACCAGATGTCTTGTTTATTAACGAGATGTTCTCTAAGGTGCTATTTTGAGTCTCCGAAATATCTTCAACAACGAATATGACACGTCTGGTGCTGGGTTTTGTGTATTTCTTCTCGTTTGCTCAGTCACGTGGGAAATTAGCAGCCGGTCGATTCTGTGTGCTGGGTAATTTTTTTATTCCTTTGAAATGAACTACAATCTCTGGAGTTTTTAACTAAAAAATATGAAATCATACGTATGTAACTGTTAATATATTCTTGACCTCATATTACAGCAAAATAAGCGGGACAAATCTGAAACCAGTTCAGAGTCGCAACTAGTTAGGCACAATTATAACATCAGACAGAAGATGCGCCTTAGGAAAAAAAGCAGAACTGCACAGACCAAAGTACTTGTAGCATTTCAGAAAATAAAATATAAAAAAGCATCTTGTGCAATAAGATATGTCTATAGAGGTAAGAAAGAAAGTTCCTCGGTTGCTAATTCCACTAAGTTATAACTTATGTAAGCAAAATATGAACAATAGACGAGCAACTGAAAAGATGATTAGAAGCCACAAAGATGGGATTTCACAAAATTATTGAATTTTATTTTAGAGTTCCCAGGACAGCTAAAAATACCTACAAGAAAATTCTCTTAGAGACCAACACAAAAAATAGAGCTCATAAAAAAGCATCTCACAGAAACAACATTTCTACAGACTCCAGTGATTTCCTGTAAGAAGAGTAATGAAAATGTTCTGAAAGAGGTCAAAGCAAAAAGAGCCAGTCTTAACATATGGATGCGAATCATGGACAATAGGACAACAGATAAGAAAATCACTGGAGTCTGTAGAAATGTGGTTTTACAGAAGAATGTTGAGAGTACCATGGACAGCTAAGAAGAGTAATGAAGATGTTATGAGAGAAGTCAAAGCAAAAAGAGAGCTAATTTCCAATATTAGGAAGAAACAATCATTATTTTTTGGCCATGTAATGAGAAGAGAACAACTGGAATATATTGTAACAACTGGAAAAATTGAGGGACGAAGAGATAGAGGGAAGCAAAGAGAGAAAATACCAGACAGCTTAAGAGAATGGCTTTGGCAGAAGATCAAGAACAGAAATGATAAATAACTGTCGAGATCGAAAGTTGTGGAGAGACATGATCACCTACGCCAGTATGCCCGGTACTTGATGATGATGATGATCTTTAGACTTAAAACGAGATATATTTCCCTGATCTGACATCTACACCCTATCAAATGTAACACCGCGGCAACTCTGGTTATTGGGGCACAAACTACAGGCTTGGTCAACCTTCTCCAGTTATCTCTAACTAATTGCCTGTTATATCCTTTTACGAACTTTTCTAATCGTGATACGAATTTTTCCACCCATGATACGAACTTTTCCATTCGTCGTTTATATTTCTGGTACGAGTTTTTTTTTTCTGTTCGTGATACGAACTGTTCCATTCATGGTACAAACTTTTCCATTCTTTTTTTCCTCCCTGATATGAACTTTTCCATCCGTGATACGAATTGTTCCATTCATGGTACAAACTTTTCCATTCTTTTTTTTCCCCTCCCTGATACGAACTTTTCCATCCGTGATACGAATTGTTCCATTCATGGTACAAACTTTTCCATTCTTTTTTTTTCCCCTCCCTGATACGAACTTCCCCCTCCCTGATACGAACTTTTCCATCCGTGATACGAATTGTTCCATTCATGGTACAAACTTTTACATTCTTTGTTTCCCCCTCCCTGATACGAACTTTTCCATCCGTGATACGAATTGTTCCATTCATGGTACAAACTTTTCCATTCTTTTTTTCCTCCCTGATATGAACTTTTCCATCCGTGATACGAATTGTTCCATTCATGGTACAAACTTTTCCATTCTTCCCCCCCCCCCCTCCCTGATACGAACTTTTCCATTCTTTTTTCTCCCTCTCTGATACGAACTTTTCCATTCTTTCCCCCCCCCCTCCCTGATACGAACTTTTCCATTCTTTCCCCCCCCCTCCCTGATACGAACTTCCCCCTCCCTGATACGAACTTCCCCCTCCCTGATACGAACTTCCCCCTACCTGAAACGAACTTCCCCCTCCCTGATACGAACTTCCCCCTACCTGAAACGAACTTCCCCCTACCTGATACGAACTTCCCCCTCCCTGGTACGAACTTCCCCCCTCCCTGATACGAACTTCCCCCTCCCTGATACGAACTTCCCCCTCCCTGGTACGAACTTCCCCCTCCCTGATACGAACTTCCCCCTCCCTGATACGAACTTCCCCCTACCTGATACGAACTTCCCCCTCCCTGATACGAACTTCCCCCTCCCTGATACGAACTTTTCCATCCATGATACGAATTGTTCCGTTCACAAGACGATGCAAGTAAAAGTTGTCCGGAATCTACCGATCACATTTCACCTCAGTAGCTTGTATTTCTATTCGCAATACTAAAAAAAAGAAGAAAAAAGTGGTATGGTGACAGCTTTACGTGGTAATGAACGAAACAAAAGTCGGCGTTTCGGCCAAGTAGGACTTCATCTGGACGAACAACAAACACAAAAAATATATATATAAGGATATATTAACAAATCTAACAACATGGCGATAATATGTTAGATACTCAAGAGAGGAAAATAAAAAAGAGGTCACTTCCCTGTGTTCCTGAGCTTGATCAGTCTTCAAATGAACTAAATTGATACGGCAGGATGACCAACAATAAATCTCACTGACCAGGCTGTCAAAATGGCCAGGCTGTATTTCTATTACATGGTTCAGCTCTAGAACCGCATTATATCCCAAAAACTCCCTCGACACTGGAAATATTGAGTGAATGGGAAGATGAAGCAGCGGTATTGTGATGAACTACAAAAGGGAAGACTATTGAACGGCACACGAAAGACCTCACAAATGAAAAGGTACTGTTGTAATCCTGATAATTGGGAGATTAATAATTATATCAGCTGGGGCTTGTGCAAGAGGACTGCTGATGGTAATGAAGGTGGTAAGAAAGGAAAAGATTAATTTTAATCACATTAAATTATTTGATTGTGAAGTTAGAGAAAATGGATTTATTTTATTTGAAACATTTTTTTTTAATTCTCACACAAACTGAGCGTGATTTGCTATGTGGTGATCGTTGGCTTGGCGTTAAATTGGGCGTGGGTTCAACATTTGTGACATGGTTAGTGCGTTAACATGGCGTTAAATTTAGCGTGGGTTCAACATTTACGACATGGTTAGTGCGTTAACATGGCGTTAAATTTAGCGTGAGTTCAACATTTGCGACATGGTTAGTGCGTTAACATGGCGTTAAATTTAGCGTGGGTTCAACATTTGCGACATGGTTAGTGCGTTAACATGGCGTTAAATTTAGCGTGAGTTCAACATTTGCGACATGGTTAGTGCGTTAACATGGCGTTAAATTTAGCGTGGGTTCAATATTTGCGCGGTTATTGCACTAACATGGCGTTAAATTGAGCGTGGGTTCAATATTTGCGACATGGTTAGTGCGTTAACATGGCGTTAAATTTAGCGTGGGTTCAATATTTGCGCGGTTATTGCACTAACATGGCGTTAAATTGAGCGTGGGTTCAATATTTGCGAGGTGGTTAGTGCGTTAACATGGCGTTAAATTTAGCGTGAGTTCAACATTTGCGACATGGTTAGTGCGTTAACATGGCGTTAAATTTAGCGTGAGTTCAACATTTGCGACATGGTTAGTGCGTTAACATGGCGTTAAATTTAGCGTGGGTTCAACATTTGCGACATGGTTAGTGCGTTAACATGGCGTTAAATTTAGCGTGGGTTCAACATTTGCGACATGGTTAGTGCGTTAACATGGCGTTAAATTTAGCGTGCGTTCAACATTTGCGACATGGTTAGTGCGTTAACATGGCGTTAAATTTAGCGTGGGTTCAACATTTGCGACATGGTTAGTGCGTTAACATGGCGTTAAATTTAGCGTGCGTTCAACATTTGCGACATGGTTAGTGCGTTAACATGGCGTTAAATTGAGCGTGGGTTCAACATTTGAAAGATGATTAGCGCATTGGCTTTGGCGATAAAGTGAACGTGGGTTCAATCCCAGCTTAACGAGCTCAATTTGACAACGTTAAACATGTAGACGTGTGCTTGACTCACTGAGTTCTTAACTTTGGAACATTTCTTACCCGTGTAACCATTACTAATGTGTCCGTGTTTAATTTGTACTTTCTTAACATGATTTTCTTGATCTGCGATATTTGCTTCATGTTCTTGTATACAGTGTACTTCATCTTTTACCATTCAGTTGTCTGTGGAGTATAGTTCTTCAATAAACATTTTCTAATCCCTTCTGTTTCTTGCCATTCTTTTAAGCTCATTCGATGTCTTCCTGAACATCTTCATCTCTGCTTACACCTGTCTTTTTCAAGAATATTTTGGTTTTCCTCTTTGTCTCTTTCCTTGAAAATTAAAAAAAAAAGTATGTGATGTAAAACTCTCAGTTGGCTTCCGCAATGTGTCCTATCTAGGGCCTTCATCTTCTTTGTATTTTTTGATCCACTGGTATTTGACTGGTACTTTTCCGTGATTCTACGTTAGTGACTTTGTCCTGCCATTTCCATCCGTTTATTCTGCTCAAGCATCATTAATGAAACGTCTGTATCTTCGTGATTGTCACGTTTGCTGTTCTCCATGTTTTACAACCATATAATAGGAACGGTCTAATATTGGAGTTGAACATTTTTATTGTTGTATTTAACCTAATTTCTTTGAATTTTCATGTTTCCTAATGCAGCTAAGTCGCCCTTGTATTTTGTTTTTTTTTAAAATCCTTTTCTATTTTTAAAAAATCTTTTTCTTTGTATCATTTCTGCTCTTCCTTCTTTGACTATATTACTGCCCAGATATATATATAAGATCGCACGTCTAGTAGAGGTATTTCTCATAATGTTATTTGGTTTTTGCCAACTGCATTAATTCAGTAATGATTAATTCTCATAACGTTGGTCTTTTCTCTATTTATTTATAGCCCCAGCTGATGTAATCTCTCATGAAGTATGCTCATTTTATCTTGCATCCGTTGGTGATTATTTTATAGGAGAGCTATGTCATCAGCAAATTCTGAGTCATCAAATGGCATAGTCGCTGACCACTGAATTATGTTTCTGTTGTTCTGAGTTATTCTCATAATCCAGTCTATGGCCAGTAGAAAAAGAAATGGAGATAGAAGGCAATCCTGCCTTACTCCTGATCTTATTTCAAATGTTTCCTGTAAGCTGCCCTTGATTCATGATTGTACAAAGAAATTACAACGGTGATTTTCTGTTGCCTTCCGTCGGTTTCTATACGGTTGGCTCCGCTAGCCTTTGACTAAAACGTCTCACGCACAAGGCAGTGGGGTTGTTTTATTTCAGGGTACCCTTCCTTAGCCTTATACCCTCCCGAGCATGCCTGCAAGGCAGCAGCCCAGCCGCAGGTTGTACTGTTTACTGCATACAGTAGCAGGTAAATTTACCCGACCTGACACTTATCTTACACTTATCAGACACTTACAGGAAATCACTGAAGTCTGTAGAAATGTGGTTTTACAGAAGAATGTTGAGAATACCATGGACAGCTAAGAAGAGTAATGAAAACTTTATGAAAAAGGCCAAAACAAAAAGAGAGCTCATTTCCAATATTAGGAAGAAACAATCATCATATTTTTTGGCCATGTTAAGAAGAGAACAGCTGGAATGTATTGCAACTGGAAAAATTTAGGGACAAAGAGATAGAGGGAAGCAAAGAGAAAAGATACCAGTCAGCTTAAGAGAATGGCTGGGCAGAAAGTCAACAACAAATGATAGATAACTGTCGAGATCGAAAGTTGTGGATAGACATGATCACCTGCGCCAGCCGGCTCGGTACATTGATGATGAAGCTGCCTTTCGTGCACAACACTATCATTCATTCCTTTATACATTATTCTGATCAGGTCAATAAACGTTATGGGGATTCCGTAATGACTCCGGAACTTCGGAAGCATTCCTCTGTCTAAACTATCAAAGACCATTTCGTAATCTATAAATCCGATATAAAGTGGGGATTGTAGTTTTCAAAGCTTTCTCCAACTGTTATACGTAAGGTAGTTTGTTGATCAGTAAAAAAAAAAAAAAGTGAAGTGCCCCCGTCACGCCAAGTGGCGTATAGGGAATATGGTGTTAGTGACCATAAATTTTACAGACCTTCGTCACATGATTTTTGGGGTAATGGGGTCGGTATTACGCCCGTGCCGCTTTACTTTCCCAGAAAAAAATCCGGTACCCATTAAAGGCTGGATGAACCTGGAAGCCGTTGGTTGGGA
Organism: Megaustenia siamemsis; assembly: GCA_032433765.1. Taxonomy (NCBI): domain Eukaryota; kingdom Metazoa; phylum Mollusca; class Gastropoda; order Stylommatophora; family Ariophantidae; genus Megaustenia; species Megaustenia siamemsis. The sequence continues at coordinate 26,976,389 of JAVIAB010000001.1, forward strand.
TCGAACCCTACCTCTTGTCCTTTGTAGCCCAGTTCATTAACAACTGAGCTTTCACGGCTCCCGTTTTGTTGATCAGCGCATGGTCAATATGGCGTATAGGCGGCAGGAACCATTATAGGCTGTATCTGAAAAGTGTTCCTTGTTGCAGTTTCCTCATATTCCAAGTCCGCATTGCTGCTTCAGCTACTTACTGGGTTAGGTGCTCTGTGCACACCGTGAGCTCTGCGTTTCATCCGTTTTAATTGTGTTTCGATATTCCGATTGTTTACGATGAATGATGATATCGTATGACGGGGAACAGATGGCTATGTTCACTTTCTGTGCGGTTTCGCCTTATGTCGTTTGGCGTGTTCCGAGACTGATATGATGGCGAGACTACAACTACCTTTCTTTGTTTGGGAGATGAGATAGTAATTCGGATGATTCCACAGGCACGGACGGTTGAACAATTATGGATTTTAATTTGTTTGTAGTGGTACCGGGATCTTCGACTAACCATCCATAACTATAACGGTGACACGTTTTAATTATGAATAAAAATGATAGACAAGTTGCAACTTTAAGAGCACTTTATAGTTTACAGTTTTACCCAGGGTACTTCTGTTCAATTGAACAAAGTAATCACATAATTAGAAAGCTTGGAAAGTACACTGCCTCCATTCCAAATGGTGTGGACAAGTATGGTTGCGTTTAATACTTCACTTACCTAAGACATTATGGAATATCCCTTACCTTTAGTTTATCGACAAAAGAACGGGCTTATCCCATTTCTGGAGTCTACTTGCGTCGGGGGTGGAGGAATTAACTGACCGACTAATGATAATAAAGACAACATGCCTTGAAGTGGTCATGTTAGTTGTACGAATAATAATTATACAACTTCTTGACAACAAAGTAAATCAATAATTTCAAATAAAGTAAATTATTTGAACTGTTTAAATTTTAACATGGGATGTGGTGGACAGGGAAGAAAACAGAAGTGTAACAACTAAAAGTGAAGACAAAGCATTGAACACATTTCAAACGAGATAAATGATATAATTTTGGGGACATAAAAAGACACGAAACCTACTTAGAATAATCTTACAAGGGAAAATAGAAGGTAAACGAGGTAGGGACCGACAAAAATTTAAATGGACTAGTATCATGAAATGATGGACAGAAGAACATACGACTCAGTGTACCATTTGAGCAGAGTTAGATAGCACTATTGAAAAATCCGGCTTGTTCCCGAAGTAACTGAGTTTAGTGCTCTATGCACACCGTGAATTATGTTTTTCATCCGGATTGTGTTTCGATATTCCGATGTCTAACGATGAATTATGATATTGTATGAGGTGGGACAGATAGTTGCGTTCACTTTCGGTGCGGCTTGGCCTTATGCCTTTTGGCGTGTGTTGTGACTGCTATATTGGAGACTGTAGCTGTCTCTCTTTGTTTCGATCCTTCAATAAAATGAGATGTAATTCTGATGATTCCACTGGCACGGGCGGTTGATAATTATTTATTTTAATTCGTTTGTAGTAATTCCTGGGGCTTCGACTAACTACAACTAACTAGTTAAAGAGCTGCCCATGGCTGCAAACTGTCTGTGGTAAACGGCACGTGATGATAATTAAACTGAACCGACGTCCACCCAACTGGTGTATCACATTCCTATCTTCTAAACGACGGTTGCCAAAAGAAACGATTTCTTTCTTGAAAAGAACAAGTCTGTATGCTTTCATTTACGTTTAAATGAGATCCGGTTCTTTATTTTCTTTAAGATAATATCACAAGCAACTAAACACAAGTGTCCATGTGTTTTCTGTGGACAATGTCAATCATTTGACATATAATGTCATAAATGACTCTTGCATTAAGTCAAGTGATGTTTCTACATCAAATATTAGCTACAATTGGATCTGCCACATTCTGTCGTCACAAACTGCAATACTTTTATTCTCAAGTCTCTTGACTCTCCACTTCCATTGAACAGCTCACGCTATCTTCTGTTATGTTGCCACCAATCATTCACTTTTGAATGTTCTTCAGAAAATCTTTCAATATTCCAGAATTTCCTAATGTGTTCTAGAACAGAGAATTGAAGATCTTTGAAATGTGGATTTATGGAAGAATAGGATTAATTGGATGGACAGAAAGAATACAAATGATGAAATCTTAAAACAACTAACAAGGAAAAGGTAACTAAAAACACTATTCAAACAAGAAAAATGAGATTTTTTGGGAAGCATTTTAAAAGACACAGCAGCCTACTAGCAATCTTGGAAGGGAAAATACAAGGTAAAAGAGACAGACAGAGACTAACATGGACGAGTCACCTCAAAAGATGGATATGTCAGCAGCCTATGACGACCTGCACTATCAAAGCTAGAGACAGAGTGAAATGCCGCTCCATGGTATTCAACCTTCGATACGGAGATGGCACTCAGTGTTGATGGTGCATTTTTTTATCTTTTTTAGGATCTCTCATTTTGTTTCTTTTAGAATTTATCATTTGCTTAATTATACGACCGGGTATAGACCGTCACACACACATCAAAAGATGGACAAATTAGCCTATGACAACCTGCACCATCAAAGCAAGAGTCAGAGCGGCATGGCGCTCCATGGTAGCCAACCTTCAATGCGGAGGCGGCACTCAATGATGATGATGATGATGATGATGATGATGATGATGATGATGATGATGATGATGATGATGATGATGATGATGATGATGATAATGATGATGATGATAGACCGTAGATTCAACTAGAAGTGTTGCGTAGAATAAGTGCAGTTATTATTTGTCGAAAATACTGCAAGCGTAGAGTTCAATGCAGCAGGAGGTCGACGCTTGGGAGTCATGACAGTGGTGAGCCCACCTCCTTTAGAGCGTCAAGAAGCTAAAGAGTCGAAACACTTGATCAACGTGGCCTACATCTCAGGATCAGACTGCCGACTGCTACGAAGCTCTGTATAAACATGCTCTTATAATAAATATATATTTATTTTGGATGAGGAAGAATTACTTGGAGTCTGTTTTTAAACATGGTGTGTATATTAGTGCGTTCATATTAAACGGAAAGCTCGAACTATGCATTTGTGTGCGTGTGTGCGTGCGTGCGTGCGTGCGTGCGTCTCTCACGCAGTAGAGGTTATTTTTCATATTTTTCTTGCATCTAGGGTCCAGGTCTGGCATTGGTAGCACAACGTTGGGATGAAAATTGTATTTTATAGTGCTCGTTTTGCCTCCAGAGTTATTTCCTTGTTGGACAATGGTGGTGATAACTGTCCAATGATTTGACAAGCTTTGTTGCATCTTGATTCTAGCTCTGCTGTTTGTGAATTAACGTTTGTCACTAAACTTCCTAGGTATTTGAATTCCTCTACTTGTTTTAATAACTTGTTTTTCCAGTGCTAATAAGAGTGAAATGAACATAAAAGAAATAACCCAGTGCTAAAAAGAGGAAACATTTATACAATTTAATGTTTTAGTGCTAAAAAGAGGGAATTTTGTTTTAAAAAGGGGTGATTAATTAAGAAAATATAAATTGAGGGCATAAAATCGAGAAATTGAGTACTGAAAAAGAAATGTGAACACTAAAAAAAGTGTGAATTCAGAAATAATTAGAGGCGAATGAGTGTACTAAAAGAGGGAATTGATTCGATGCTCAAAAGATATAATTAAACGTTGAATGTTGACAAATCTGAGTGCTGAAATGATGAAAACATTGGTAAAATAATGAAACCATTGGCAAAATGATGAAACCATTGGCAAATTGATGAAACCATTGGCAAAATGATGAAACTATTTGCAAAATGATGAAATCGCTGTTAAAATGTTGGGATTTAATGCTTACAAAGAGGGAACCCGAGTGCAAAATAGAACTGAATAGAAAACAAAATTAAATAAAATCAGCGTCAAAGAAAGTGCACTCCCCGGGCGCTAATACCCCAGACTCGCAACTGCAATCATCTTTCTGTTCTCTTCATGCGATGAGCCTACATGTATTTAATATCCCTGGCTTAATTTTTATTTATTTATGTTTCATTTTGATGTCAGTTGTGATAACAATTTATCGTGTCTTATACACAGCGTGATTTATAAATGACGTGGGACATTCAAATAGGACGCTTCTTGTGTTGCTCAGTGCATGCAATTGATATCAAACGGCATGACATGTTTTGATATGGGTAATGCGTTTGTTTGGGATATAATCTTATAAATGACGATTTTTTCCATTTTCTTAGGATCTAATGTTTTTTTTAGTGTAATAATTAACATGGAAATCAATAGCTGATTGATTAAGGCAAGTTTTTATTTTGTTAATCAGATGGGAGCGGCTCAAATCTTTGTAACAAATAACCGTTTTCTTTTAAATCAAGTATGCTTTGGGAAGGAGACGTTGTGAAATACAAAAACACTGACCTTTACACATCATGTGATTTCACTGGATCATTTGACGTCACTGGATCATGTGACTTTACTGTATCATGTGACTTTACTGGATCATGTGACTTCACTGGATCGTGTGACGTCACTGGATCATGTGACTTCACTGGATCATGTGGCTTTTACTTACTCCAACCTTCGCCCCACCCAGATTCTCCACGAAAAACCTCTAGAAACTAGATAAATGTCCTGGGTAAATGTTCTGGTTATATATCTAAGAGAATAAGAGACAGCATCGATGGAGTAGTATTTAGCGAATTTATAAGAGACACAGAGAGAGATAGAAGCAGACAGACAGCATAAGTGGTGAAGTGGTTAGCCAACTTAAGAGACAGAGAGAGAAAGAGAGAGAGAGGGAGAAGCAGACAGACAGCATCAATGGTGAAGTGGTTAGCCAACATAAGAGACAGAGAGAGGGAGAGAGATAGAAGCAGACAGACAGCATCAGTGGTGAAGTGGTTAGCCAACTTAAGAGACAGAGAGAGGGAGAGAGAGAGAAGCAGACAGACAGCATCAGTGGTGAAGTGGTTAGCCAACTTAAGAGACAGAGAGAGGGAGAGAGAGAGAAGCAGACAGACAGCATCAGTTTTGAAGTGGTTAGCCAACTAATAAGAGAGAGAGAGAGAGAGAGAGAATCAAACAGGCAGCATCAGTTTTGAAGTGGTTAGCCAACTAATAAGAGAGAGAGAGAGAGAGAAGCAGACAGACAGCATCAGTGATAAAGTGGTTAGCCAACTAATAAGAGAGAGAGAGAGAGAGAGAGAGAGAGAGAGAAGCAGACAGACAGCATCAGTTTTGAAGTGGTTAGCCAACTAATAAGAGAGAGAGAGAGAGAAGCAGACAGACAGCATCAGTGATAAAGTGGTTAGCCAACTAATAAGAGAGAGAGAGAGAGAGAGAGAGAGAGAAGCAGACAGACAGCATCAGTTTTGAAGTGGTTAGTCAACTAATAAGAGAGAGAGAGAGTGAGAGAGAGAGAGAGAGAAATAGACAGTCAACATCAGTGATAAAGTGGTTGGCCAATTAATAAAAGAGAGAGAAATAGACAGTCAACATCAGTGATAAAGTGGTTGGCCAATTAATAAAAGAGAGAGAAATAGACAGTCAACATTAGTGATAAAGTGGTTGGCCAATTAATAAAAGAGAGAGAAATAGACAGTCAACATCAGTGATAAAGTGGTTGGCCAATTAATAAAAGAGATAGAAATAGACAGTCAACATCAGTGATAAAGTGGTTGGACAATTAATAAAAGAGAGAGAAATAGACAGTCAACATCAGTGATAAAGTGGTTAGCCAACTAATAAAAGAGAGAGAAATAGACAGTCAACATCAGTGATAAAGTGGTTGGCCAATTAATAAAAGAGAGAGAAATAGACAGTCAACATCAGCGATAAAGTGGTTGGCCAACTAATAAAAGAGAGAGAAATAGACAGTCAACATCAGCGATAAAGTGGTTAGCCAACTAATAAAAGAGAACACAACACAATGCTGACGTTTCGGCCTGTGGCCTTCTTCAGAATACAGGGACAACGACAACAAACGGTGAAGCACAATATCTATAACTACATGTTAGATGATCAGGAGAATGGAGAGGTGGACAGAAAAGAAGAAAGTAGGATGTTGAAATAAGAAAGGAGGCTACATGAGGGGAGGTAGAATGAGTGTCGAGATGTGTAAAATAGAAAGATAGAGATGTAAATTGTAAAAAGTGAATAATGTATCATAAAACGTATATGAAAATCACTTAGCTCAAACAACTTGTCTGTCCGCCGTGAAGAAATTGGAGTGAATGACTATAAGTATGACACTGCCCGGAGAGCATCACGTGACGGAGTCACGGAAGAACGCGAGGAAGAGATCGTGGGAAAACAATTTAGAGGGGAGGACAGGGGGTTTATTAGGGGGGGGGGAAGAAATAGCGGGTCAGCCAGACTAGTGTGAAAACACCGGTCGAAATAAATAGAAACCAAAACAATAGCTCAGGTAAGGCATGTCTGCGAGCAGGTAAAGAGCGGAAGAAGGAGAAGATAATTGGCCTCATAAAACTAGAAGGACCTAACGGTGGGGAGGAGCGGGGGGGGGGGGGGGGGTGGTTAAGCAAATCAAAGGAATCGAAGAAGGGGTGAAACAAAAGACAAGGGAGTAAACTGGAAGATGAGCAAGAGAGATAGTCTATGGGTGGGCTAAAAATGGATGAATAGAGAGGTAGGGAGAGGGAGGAAAAAGCTTTACTTTTTACAATTGACATCCCTATCTTTCTATTTTACACATCTCGACACTCATCCTACCTCCCCTCATGTAGCCTCCTTTCCTATTTCAACATCCTACTTTCTTCTCTTCTGTCCACCTCTCCATTCACCTGATCATCTAACATGTAGATATAGATAATTGTGCTTCATCCTTTATTGTCGTTGTCCCTGTATTCTGAAGAAGGCCACAGGCCGAAATGTCAGTATTGTGTTGTGTTCCTTCCTTGTAAAGCTTTCACCATACCTTGGAGTGTTTAACACTCCCCGCCACTGGCTTCTTGCTACCAGCTTTACCGCAGCATTGCAATTATTTGCCTGTTCCCAGTGCAACTAAAATATTAATGTTAAACCAATGATTATTTGTATCAATCGGCAGGTATTTTAACGAACAGGATTGTCTGTGCACGATATGTCAGTATTCTGTGTTATCGAGTTATTTGCGGGTCGGTATCATTGCACTCCGAACTTGTCCACAGGTTCCCTTTTTAGCAAGTCTCACAGCGTCCAGTGATTGACGACTCCAGTTCTGTGTTGGTTGATAAGTCTTCTTACACGCCCACTAAGTTTCTCATTTCTGACTGTGCCCATCTTAACTCCCATCTCTATCGTCCGAAGAAGTGACGTGGATTTGTGTTTGTTGAAGTCCTGCGCTCTTCTCACATATCGGAAGGCATTGATGACGTCCGCCCGATCCATCGGTTGACCGTCTTCAACGATAGCAAAGCAAGCCAACCTGCCCGCTATTTCATTTACCCGTACCCCGGCATGTCCAATGGCGTAGACAAAGATGACCCTACGTATATTTTGACTTCTGCAATGACTCTACCCATTGCCTGTATACAGAGCCCACCTCTACATTTCTTTAAATGCTTATCGAATCGCTTAGTATGCAGGGGTGAGTGTAGCCTTGTGACTCTAACTAGATGAATGCCCTGGTCACTGCCATCACCTCCATCTAGTTATATATGTTATTCTGTGTGCATTTGAGTAAACACGGACACACATTCTAACAACATAAACACTACGACTCAATCCTATCTTTACGTTATCCCATCACTGTGGTCTGCTGGAGGGGGACTTATGTTACAGGAGAATATAGGAAGCTTGTCCTGAGCAGTCGCTACGAGGTGTTCAGGTTTGATATTTCTTTTTCTTTACTCTCCCCTTCCCCCTCCCCCTCCCTTCCTCCTCCCCGGCTCCCCGCTCTCGCCCCTCCCCGCGCTCCCCTCCCCTCCCCGCTCTCGCCCCCCTGCTCCCCCGCCCCCCTATCCCCCTCCCCCCTCGATATAAAAAAAACATATGACCTCACCGATATTCGAACACGTGATCACCTGGGTTAGACCCCGAGGAGTTATCGATTCGGTCACTCAATCTCCATAATTCAATCATGATTGAATCAATTGGTTATTTTAAAAGTTCTAAACCCAGTTTTGAAAAAATAATAAAAAAAGAATTAACTACACACGTGCCTGCATTCAACGTTGTGGCCATTAAAACCCCGCTGCTAATTTAAAAGGATCACGTGTTGTTAACTGGCCAATAGGCTTAATTAACTTAATTTTTGTGTCGAAATGTGATTCGCAGTGTTAGCTCCCTTCTCAGAATGACCTTCTAATTCGAAGGTTATTTTCTTTTAAGAAGGTTACTTTACAGGAACTGACAGCTTCAAATGTCGACAGCCTTAGTTCTATGGGACCAGTGATGTATTTAATCAGCAAGGTATTGCTGCGTGTTCAGTGTTACTGTGTGGAGAAATGTGACCTTAAGGCGGAAGTGAGGAGTGGTTTTAAGATGGTCACTGTCAAAGTCAGAGTTGGTTAAAGTAAATGCTAACGATTTATACGTTAACTAAAGTAGATGTTAACGATTTATACGTTAACTAAAGTAGATGTTAAATAAGTTAAATGAAGTTAAATATCTGGGAACAATGTTAACATCAGATGGTAGGTGTACAACAGAGGTGAGATGCAGAATGGCTCAGGCAAAAGCAGCTTTCTAAAAAATGAGGAACATACTATGCAATCCATTTCTCACAATATAAACAAGAAAAAGAGTTCCTAAATCTTATGTAGAGCCAGTCTTAACATATGGATGCGAATCATGGACAATAGGACAGCAGACAAGAAAATCACTGGAGTCTGTAGAAATGTGATTTTACAGAAGAATATTGAGAGTACCATGGACAGCTAAGAAGAGTCATGAAAATGTTCTGAAAGAGGTCAAAGCAAAAAGCGATCTAATTTCCAATATTAGGAAGAAACAATCATCATTTTTTGGCCATGTAATGAGAAGAGAACAACTGGAATATATTGTAACAAGTGGAAAAATTGAGGGAGGAAGAGATAGAGGGAAGCAATGAGAAAAGATACCAGACAGCTTAAGAGAATGACTTGGCAGAATATCAACAACAGAAATGATAAATAACTGTCGAGATCAAAAGTTGTGGAGAGACATGATCACCTACGCCAGCAAGTCCGATACTAGATGATGATGAAAGTAGATGTTAACGATTTATACGTTAACTAAAGTAGATGTTAACGATTTATACGTTAACTAAAGTAGATGTTAAGGATTTATACGTTAACTAAAGTAGATGTTAAGGATTTATACGTTAACTAAAATAGATGTTGGTTCTATTTATTCATTAGTAATGTAGACGTTATGTTAATTAAAGCCAAATGTTGCTATAAACTTCATGATAGCTTAGTTTAGTAGAAAAATCATCGTCATTACACATCGGACATTAATCGGTGATCCCCGCTCCTGCACCGCTGTCACACACTAACGAAAGCACTGAAGATGGTTTTGGCTTCTTTGCACGAACATCGTAACACCGGCGATGACCTTGAAAATCGACACTTAGACTTTCATCTCTTGTGACATGTGACAGTGACAGACATGTGGCAGTGACAGACATGTGACAGTGACAGACATGTGACAGTGACAGACATGTGGCAGTGACAGACATGTGGCAGTAACAGTCATGTGGCAGTGACAGACATGTGACTGTGACAGACATGTGGCAGTGACAGACATGTGGCTGTGACAGACATGTGACAGTGACAGACATGTGGCAGTGACAGATATGTGGCAGTAACAGACATGTGGCAGTGACAGACATGTGGCAGTGACAGACATGTGGCAGTGACAGACATGTGGCAGTGACAGACATGTGACTGTGACAGACATGTGGCAGTGACAGACACGTGGCAGTGACAGACACGTGGCAGTGACAGACACGTAGCAGTGACAGACACGTGGCAGTGACAGACATGTGGCAGTAACAGACATGTGGCAATGGCAGACATGTGGCAGTGACAGACATGTGACTGTGACAGACATGTGGCAGTTACAGACATGTGGCAGTTACAGACATGTGGCAGTGACAGACATGTGGCAGTGACAGACATGTGGCAGTGACAGACATGTGGCAGTGACAGACACGTGGCAGTGACAGATATGTGGCAGTGACAGACATGTGGCAGTGACAGACATGTGGCAGTGACAGACATGTGGCAGTGACAGACATGTGGCAGTGACAGACATGTGGCAGTGACAGACATGTGGCAGTGACAGACATGTGACAGTGACAGACATGTGGCAGTGACAGACATGTGGCAGTGACAGACATGTGACAGTGACAGACATGTGACAGTGGCAGATATGTGGCAGGGACAGACATGTGGCAGAGACAGACATGTGGCAGGGACAGACATGTGGCAGTGACAGACATGTGGCAGGGACAGACATGTGGCAGAGACAGACATGTGGCAGTGACAGACATGTGACAGTGACAGACATGTGACAGTGACAGATATGTGGCAGAGACAGACATGTGACAGTGACAGACATGTGGCAGTGACAGATATGTGGCAGTGACAGATATGTGGCAGTGACAGATATGTGGCAGAGACAGACATGTGACAGTGACAGACATGTGGCAGTGACAGACATGTTACTGTGACAGACATGTGGCAGTGACAGACCACATATATTCATCTATCAGCAAACACATCATAGGAAGAGACTTCCAAAATTGACCAGCATCTCTCCTACCTCAGACTGGTTCGCCGACAGGCACGGGACAGACACACAATCAATCCTTCGGACTGCAAGCACTTGGTCAAATCAGGAACATGAAGCCCACAGGACAGTGACAAGATTCATGCCATCCACGTGGGCAAAGTAGAACAAGAATTTTTCGTTATTGTGAAAGATCAGCCTTATTATAAACAGCTCAGTCCGGCCAAACCACGGTCTATAACAGCTTGTGCGTGGCGACTACATTGTGCAGGTGACCTTTATTCTCAGGTACTATAAGTCCCCCTGGTCATGTATGGTCTGGATATATTTGTGGTGCCCTTCCTTGTCTCCTTTCTCTGGCTCCTTTTGTCTTCTGATTTTCACATTATCGCTCCTTCGAATTTAGCTGTACCGTTCTTTATTTTTGTTCTCCATGTGCTACGATCTGGTTTCCGTTTTCTCCCAGTTTCTTTCATTGATAGAGAATTCAGCTAAGAAAGCCCAACAAACGTCCTTATATCTTATCACTGGTCTGTCCTTTGGTCTGTTTCCACTCTAAGTTCGCCATAGCATATATGTTTTGGAATACGATTGTTTTCCATTCTTCTTACATGACCCAGTCACCTTAGTCTCCGACTCTTAAGTGTTGACATGATGTTTGACTCGTTGCAAGACATTAGAGGTTCTTACTTTGTCTTGCCATTTGATGCTCATTATCTTGCGAAGGCAACAACCAATAAAAGTTATCTAACCGTTTCTCCTGCCTGGCAAAGGTAGTCGCAGTTTTAAAGCTGTATAAAAGTGTACTAAGCAGGCAACTTTGGTAAATTAGGATCCCAGACCTGAGTGTTAGTTTGGTGTTGGCATATGCTCTATCTTTAGGTATTTTATACAGTAAAAGAAAATACCCCCGTCACACCAAGTGGTGTATATGAAATATGGTGTTAGCGACCATAAATTTTACAGACCTTCGGCACATAATTTTTGGGGTAATGTGGTCGGTATTACGCCCGTGACGCTTTACTTTCCCAGAAAAAAATTCGGTATCCATTAAAGGCTGGGTAACATGAAAGCCGTAGGTTGGGATCGAACCCTACCTGTTGTCCTTTGTAGTCCAGTTCACTAACCACTGAGCTATCGCGGTTCCATTTTATACAGTAGGTGATAGCTAAAATTGGTGGTACCAATATGCATGGTAATTGAGTTAATGAGTTATTTGCGGGTCATCATCATCTTTGCACTTCGAACATGTCCATAGTTGCTCAGATCCCCACCTCAGCAATTCTCGCAGTGTCCAGCGGCTAACGACTCCAGTTTTGTGTTGGTTGATTAGTCTTCTTACACACCCACTAAGTTTCTCGTTTCTGGCTGTGCCCATCTTAACTCCCATCTCTTTCATCCGAAGGAGTGACGTGGACTCATGGTTGTCGAAGTCCTGTGTCCTTCCTACTTCCCGGACGGCATTTATGAAGTGCGCCCGATCCATTGGTTGACCGTCCTCAACAATAGCGCAGCTAGCCAACCTGTCCGCTCTTTCATTTCCCCTTACTCCCGCATGTCCTGGGTTGTAGACAAAGTTAACCTTACGTATTTCTTTTTACTTCTGCAATGATTCTACCCATTGCATACGTACAGAGCCCGCCTCCACTTTTCTTATCATGCTCATCGAATCACTCAGTATACAAGCGTGGGTGTTGTCTTGTGACTCTGACCAGATGAATGCCCTGGTCACTGCCATCACCTCCTTCATCATGCTACTCGTGGTCATAACGTATGCACCACTGCCCTCCTTGACTATTCTGCCTACCGAGCGTGCTGTAAATGTCCTTGCACTCCTTTGGTGCCGTATTACAGATTCGTCTGCATCTTTCTCATTGGTGTTATCCCAGATGAGACCGTTGACCTCCACATTGACAACGACTGTGTCCGGTCCCCCTCATTTCTTATCAAGTGTGAGAATGTCCTCCTGAATGACGTAGGCACCGGTATAACTCCTCGCCAGCGTTGATGTTGGTAAGCCCACAGGCCTGTTTGCTGACATCTTCTGCTTGTCCCTCCCATGATTTGCTTCTTCTTAGCCTGGCACCTTTCCCTGTGTTAAGCTCGTAATGCAATACACTTATCTTCAGGTATGCTTGTGCCCTCCAGATCTTGATTTTGTCATCCATGTTTGGGAAGTCAAGAAGATACTTCATTGCTACACAGGGAGTGTCCCTCGTACACCCCAATATAATGTGCATAGCTTCATTCTGTATTTTCTCCCGCTTGTCAATTTGCGTCTTACTTACTGTAAGTACTGCCAGGGCATACTTGATTGGTGTTAGGTCTAGTCCCTAGAATAGAAGAGTAAGTAGCCTCTGCTCGATGTTGGCAGCTGCCATGACCTTCAAGGCGGCTAATCCTTTGCGGGATTTTGTTATCACATGGTCGACGTGGTCCCGAAAACACAGGCTGCGATCAAACTTAACTCCGAGGTATGTCATGACCCTGTCCCTGGTCACATCATCAGCTCCCATTCGTACCACCGGTGTGGTCGTATTAACGATATGATTGTTAAGGGAGAACCATGAAACTGATGCTTTATTAGGATTAATCAAGGCACCTGAAACCTCACACCAGGAAGAAATACGATCGAGTTCGTCTTGCATTGTGGAGGCGATTTGACTTCTGTCTCTTCCCTGTCGATATACCATAATATCATCAGCAAAAGTTATAGCTCTTACCATCCCATCCAGCTGTTGGGCCGTGATCGTTATTGTGTACACGTTAAATAGAACTGGTGACTATGGTGAACCTTGTGGCAGCCCTGGGCAAATGGATGTTGGCTCGGAAGACCAACTTCCACATCTGAGTGTCACCTTCCTTTGAAACTGTGCAGCAACGATCCATCTAATGAGGAAGGGGTGCACCGCCAGTTTGAGGAGCATATGCATGAGATATTCAAATGGTACTCTGTTATATACATCTTCCAGATCTATAGCAGCAGCACATGTCTCCTCTCGTCTATGGAAGCCTTCGAAGACGTCATAGGTGGAAACTGCCGCATTGAGTCATGCCTCTTTCTTATATATATAACCCCCGAGTGTGGGAGGGAATGCGCTCTTCTGTGCAAGGCGGCAGGTGACTATGCACGGTAATTACAAATGATGGTTCTAATGTGCATGGTAACTACAATTATGGGTACCGAAGTGAATGGTAACTAAATTTGCTACTACTACAGTGGGTTGTATTAATTGATACATTTATTATAAACATTTGATGGTATAGTCTATAACAATTTAGATATTAACTTCTGTTTAGATTTTAAAGAAAATCATTGTTATTTAGTATAAATAAGTAAAGTAGATGTCGGCTTAAGTAGTAGTTGTAGTTAGTCGAAGGACCCGGTATCACTCCAAACGAATTAAAATCCGTAATTGATTAAACGCCCGTGCCAGCGGAATCATCCGAATTAAAACTCATCTCATTAAAGGGTCCAAACAAAGAGAGGCAGCTGCAGTCTCCAACATAGCAGCCACAGCACATGCCAAAAGACATAAGGCGTAACCGTACCGAAAGTGAACGCAGCCAAACTGTCCTTCGTTTTACTATATCATTCATCGTAAACAATCGGAATATTAAAACACGATCCAGATGAAATACACAGCTCACGGTGTGCACAGAGCACTGAACTCAGTAGATCTTAGCTGGAGTGTTGGTGGCTAAAACCGTACTGTTATTTCCAGTTTATTCTTGAAAGTGTTCCCTTTTTCTACTTTTCTTCTTATTGTAAATGTACGAGTATTAAGTAAGTAAAAAGTAAAGAGCTCCGTCACGTCAAGTGGCGTTTAGGGAATATGGTGTTAGTGACCATACAGTTTACAGGACTTCCGTTGTAAAGATGGTGGGATCTAGGTCATGTTCTCTTGATCGCTGCAGTAAGTGCATTCGGAATCTGATTAATTTCGGTTCTCCGTTGTACTTTTCTGCGTTAAAGTAAAAGTGATGATCTTCTTATTACATCTGTGCCTCTAAAGCGATGTTGTACGCCGGCAACAGTCCATTTTTGACAAATCAAGTGTTGTGAATGCGACCTTCCAACGTCTAGACTTGATCTGCGCTTTATGTCACATTGGTGCTTTTCATGGCCGTTGTTGGAATTCCTTGACGCAAGTTATTTCCATGTTACTTATCAATGTAAACTACTTCGTCAGCAGCAGTTTTATCTCTTTACGGAACTTGCACAGTGTTTTGTTCGCCTTAGGCTGCTTATACTAGAGTAATCAGAAATCGAAAGGGAGCGAAATTGTGTGTACGACTTATTTTGTGTGCTACGTCATCATAATGGTTCATCGTATATCCCTAGACTCTAAACCGGCTAATCTTACGGTCGGTTGTTTGATGTGCGACGGGGATAATCTGACGACTAACTGTGTGTCTATATGTTCGGAATTGTAGTCAACAACGATGGCCTAACTTCATCAAGCGCTCTACATTTTTTTTTAAAATATGACGATCATCATTTTCAAGAGAACGTGAACTCCCGGTATATGGTGGATAGGCGGCGGAAACAATTGAAGGACTTTTGAGACTGCTCTGATGGGGACTATAGTTATCTTTCTTTGTTTGGGAGATGAGATTCGGATGATTCCACTGGCACGGACGGTTGAGCAATTATGGATTTTAATTCGTTTGCAGTGATACCGGTGCCTTCCATAACGAAATACCCAAATAACAGTTTACAGACGTGATTCAGCACATGATTTTTTTTTTGTAATGTGGCCGGTATTACGCCCGTGACGCTTTAGTTTCTAAGAAAAATTAATCCGGTACCCATTTAAGGCTGGGTGAACCCGGAAGCCGTCGGTTGGGATCGAACCCTACCCCTTGTCCTTTGTAGTCCAGTTCACTAACCACTGAGCTATCGCGGCTCTCCATACGAGTATTAAGGGTCGGGAAACTATTTTAATTTATTACAATCATTTTTGCAGGAGAGTGAAACACAACTATCTACAGTGGTAAGGCCAGTGGGTACAAAGGTAAATCCATCTAACAAACCCCCCCCCCCCCCCCCCAACATTCGTGACGCCTGCATCTACGCGATTTATACACAGTTGACGTAATTCTACCCACAATCAAACCACGCTCCCAAAACTGAAATCGCTATAAAATTGGGGTCATTTCCTTTCTGCCCGCTGGATTTATGCTATAGATTGTTGTGGTTGAACTATGAGTGTTTTCTACTCAGTTTTTGTTGTTGTTTAATTTTAGTTTGGCCACAGAAGTGTGTCGTAAGCTCCATGGTTGCTTTTACAGGGGGTCACACGTGACCTAGCTGTTATTAGAGAGAATCGTAGGTTGGAGTAGAGGCATACAGGTCTGAGGATGTTGTAAAGCTGATGATAAGGATGAAGACAAAAACATGATATGTGGGTAAAGAAGGTATGGTATGCGCTGATTACTTGAATGTTTAAAAAATGGTGGGCGCTGATTACTTGACTGTTTAAAAAAGGTGGGCACTTATTACTTGACTGTTTTAAGAATGGTGGGCGCTGATTACTTGACTGTTTAAAAAAGGTGGGCACTTATTACTTGACTGTTTTAAGAATGGTGGGCGCTGATTACTTGACTGTTTAAAAAAGGTGGGCACTTATTACTTGACTGTTTTAAGAATGGTGGGCGCTGATTACTAGACTGTTTAAAAAATGGTGGGCGCTGATTACTTGACTGTTTAAAAAAGGTGGGTACTTATTACTTGACTGTTTTAAGAATGGTGGGCGCTGATTACTTGACTGTTTAAAAAATTGTGGGCGCTGTTTACTTGACTGTTTAAAAAATGGTGGGCGCTGATTACTTGACTGTTTAAGATATGGTGGGCGCTGATTACTTGACTATTTAAGAAATGGTGGGCGCTGATTACTTGACTGTTTAAAAAACGGTGGGCGCTGATTACTTGACTGTTTAAGAAATGGTGGGCGCTGATTACTTGACTGTTTAAGAAATGGTGGGCGCTGATTACTTGAATGTTTAAAAAAATGGTGGGCGCTGATTACTTGACTGTTTAAGAAATGGTATGCGCTGATTACTTGAATGTTTAAAAAATGGTGGACGCTGATTACTTGACTGTTTAAGAAATGGTGGGCGCTGATTACTTGACTGTTTAAAAAATGGTGGGCGCTGATTACTTGACTGTTTAAGAAAAAGGGGGCGCTGATTACTTGACTGTTTAAAAAATGGTGGGCGCTGATTACTTGAATGTTTAAGAAATGGTGGGCGCTGATTACTTGACTGTTTATGAAAAAAGGGGTGCTGATTACTTGAATGTTTAAGAAATGGTGGGCGCTGATTACTTGACTGTTTAAGAAATGGTGGGCGCTGATTACTTGAATGTTTAAAAAATGGTGGACGCTGATTACTTGACTGTTTAAGAAAAAGGGGGCGCTGATTACTTGAATGTTTAAAAAATGGTGGGCGCTGATTACTTGAATGTTTAAGAAATGGTGGGCGCTGATTACTTGACTGTTTATGAAAAAAGGGGTGTTGATTACTTGAATGTTTAAGAAATGGTGGGCGCTGATTACTTGACTGTTTAAGAAAAAAGGGGCGCTGATTACTTGAATGTTTAAAAAATGGTGGACGCTGTTTACTTTAATGCTTAAAATAGGTGGGCGCTGATTAATTGATTGTTTATAAAAAAAAAAGGTTGGTGCTGATTTAAGGCTTAGTGAACCTAGAAGCTGTCGCTATGAATCAAACCCCAACCTATTGCCCACAGTAGCCAAGTTTACTACCTGCTGCTGCTGCTTTTTGAAAGATATAACATGGCACAAACAATTATTGAACTGACAGAAAGAGAGACAGATAGAAAAAGAAAGAAAAGGAGGGAGGAGGCGTTGTCGAAATAATAATATCCCATCTACAATATATTCATTTTGAGCAACGCCTCTGTATTTTTATGTTTTTGTTAACATGTACAATTTAAGAACAAAAATTATACGGAATTGTAAATTTAATATTATCACTTTACAAATGTCATAGTAAAGGCGTAGTTGATTATTGATTTTGCACGCCCCTGGGAAATTTTATTTATTTTTCTTTTCTTTCGCCGTGTATTCTCTCTTTTTTAATGAATCTGCTTCTTGCTCGAGGTGGAGCTTTATAGTGTGTTGCAAAAGATTGCAATCTGTAGCTATCTTTTCCCATAGTTTACGTTGATAGTCTTCATCTCGCGTTTATACACGTCTATAAATCGGAGCCAGTCTTAACATATGGATGCGAATCATGGACAATAGAACAGCAGACAAAAAAATCACTGGAGTCTGTAGAAATGTGATTTTACAGAAGAATGTTGAGAGTACCATGGACAGCTAAGAAGAATAATGAAGATGTTCTGAGAGAGGTCAAAGCAAACAGAAAGCTAATTTCCAATGTTAGGAAGAAACAATCATAATTTTTTTGGCCATGTAATGAGAAGAGAGCAGCTGGAATATATTGTAACAACTGGAAAAATTGGGGGACGAAGAGGTAGAGGGAAACAAAGAAAAAAAATAACAGACAGCTTAAGAGAATGGCTTTGGCAGAAGGTCAACAACAGGAATGATAAATAGCTGCCGAGATCAAAAGTTGTGGAGAGACATGATCACCTACGCCAGTAGGCTCGGTACTTGATGATGATGATGATGATAAATCGGAGTTTTGGACGCCACTAGTTCTTTACAAATTACAAGTCACATAAACCTGAACATTAGTCACTTCTCAAACTGCAAGTCACTTAAACCTGAACATTAGTCACTTCTCAAACTGCAAGTCACATAAACCTGAGAAATGCAACAAATTAATTTCGTAACTCAAGAGTTAAAACTAGCTAGCTACAAGCTCAAAAACAGAGGGCTTTGAATAACAGAGGTGAAAGCGCCCAGCGAGTCATAGCTGATGGCTTGCGCCAGGGTCGGCGAACTAGAACTTCCCAGATCCTGCTCCACCTCTTCGTGGTGCCTCTAGAAACAAGCTAACCAGTCTAGTTTGGCCAAGTGAGTAGGAATCGAAAAGGGAAAGCAACCGGATACTTAAAAATGCCGTGCTTGAGTCGGATGTGTTTGGCCGAAAGGCACAAATATCACAGTTCTACTGGAAACCACAGCACAACGCATCTAAGCCGACTTAACATCCTTTTAAGGATGGATTATGAAAAAGTCTAACTATTCCTTTAGTCCACTATTCCTTTAGTCAACTATTCCTTTAGTCCACTATTCCTTTAGTCAACTATTCCTTTAGTCCACTATTCCTTTAGTCAACTATTCCTTTAGTCAACTATTCCTTTAGTCCACTATTCCTTTAGTCAACTATTCCTTTAGTCAACTATTCCTTTAGTCAAGGTGCGAACGCAAGCAAGCCAGCCCAAAAATACCTGATAAATAACTGCTAATACAAAATGTGCAGATCACATAATTCATCTTCTTTCACGGTTTACCGTTTCCTGCTATCTGGAAGCCGTTCAAATATCACATTGTATGGAACTATTTCTTGTCGTATTCAACTCAGACCAGTAGCTAAACCTTCAATATCTGGTTAGCGTATTAATTTTCTAGGTTGTCTGGAAGGAGAAAAAAAGTGCGACAAACCAGACGTTGTTACTTCTCAATGGACTAAAGGTTTTGATAGCGCGGCAGAAGTTTTGTGCCAAGAGTGTTGTGTGCTAAGAGTGTTTTTTTTTGTGCCAAGAGTGTTTTGTGTCAAGAGTGTTTTGTGCCAAGAGTGGTTTGTGACAAGAGTGTTTTGTGCCAAGAGTGTTGTGTGCTAAGAGTGTTTTTGTGTGCCAAGAGTGTTTTGTGTCAAGAGTGTTTTGTGCCAAGAGTGGTTTGTGACAAGAGTGTTTTGTGCCAAGAGTGTTTGTGCCAAGAGTGTTTTGTGTCAAGAGTTTTTTTTGTCAAGAGTGATTTGTGCCAATAGTGTTTTGTGCCAAGAGTGTTTTGTGCCAATAGTGTTTTGTTCCAGTGTTTTGTGTTAATAGTGTTTTGTGCCAAGTGTGGTTTGTGACAAGAGTGTTTTGTGCCAAGAGTGTTTTGTGCCAAGAGTATTTTGTGTCAAGAGTGATTTGTACCAATAGTGTTTTGTGCCAAGAGTGTTTTGTGTCAAGAGTATTTTGTGCCAATAGTGTTTCGTGCCTAGAGTGTTTTGTTCCAGTGTTTTATGTCAAGAGTATTTTGTGCCAAGCTTCGCACTGTTTCATTTGCAAAGTGACAATTTAGTTATAACAGTGTAATTATAGCAATGTGTGTGTGAGAGAGAGAGAGAGAGAGAGAGAGAGAGGGAGAGAGAGAGAGAGCGAGAGAAAGAGAGACAATATCTTAAATCTGTTAAAATGAACTTTCAAAAACAATTAATTTTTAGAGGTTATTTTTTTTCTTTTTCTTTCGCCAGCTTTGACCTCTGACGAAGTCCCTAGAGACTAGGAACTGAATTTTGCGTGTTAATCCGTTTTTTGCTGGCAGCCGTGTGCACAGGTGTCCCTCGCCGCACAAGCAGATAACTCCGACTTCGGAGGTACTCAAATTTCTTCCGTCGATGAGTAACTGACGTTTCAAGCCGGGCCTCGCTGCTGAGACCAGGGGTGGTTGCCGCAGAGAGAAATCATAAATAAAAATCCCAACCAGTATAGCCGGGATTTGAACCCACAACCTCTCTGTCCTCGAGACCAACCAGTCCCCCTGAAAGGATATAAACACCAAAGAAAAACTAAACTAAGAACTAAAGAAGGATTATTTGAACAACACATCATAAATAGAAAATAGAAACGGATTGAATAGACGCTAGGAAAACCTGGTGCCGGCATAGAAAGACAGGCAATGACATGTGACGCACAGGGAAAAAGAAAGGAAGTCGAAGAAAAGACGGAGGAAAAAAGTTATTGACACTCTATTCACAACTGTTAGGGGGAGCATAAGCGCCTGCGACCTGCGGTCGCAATAGCAGGGTTGGCGCACCACCAGCCGACCAAGACCTAGCAGTTCTACCTCCTCGTGGTCTCACCTGGAAACAGTCGGCGTCAAACCATACTGGCTAACAGAAGCTAGAATCGCCGTGTTCCCTGTAGTGGTGGCTGTTACTGATATAGAGGACCCGGTATTGCAGTACCTCTGTGCTGGACTAGTAGTTTCCCAGCATAACCTGGGACAGACGAAATCCAACCTCTCCAGTAAGAGCCGGGAATGTCAAGAAAGTCATTACGACCCGCCACATCTTATGAGTCAAATGGCAACATGCTCGCATCAACTCGTGGCAATCCATCAACATTCACAACTGTTTGTTTTCATCCCGAGGTAGTATTTTAGTTCAAATCTTGGAAATTGTGCAGGATTTATGAGTAGACATATCCTGAATCACTTACTGTTAAATGTTGATATTTCGTACCAGAGGTTTCAATATGTGACACCAGATACACAATATTTATATTGGTTTTTGTTATATATATTTGAGAAGTTGATGGTCGATCTACAACAATCACTGAATGAAATAAACACGACAAGCAACAAATATAGACTAGATATGAATATCAAAAAGATTAAAACTATGATCATAAACAAAGAAAATACTCAAAACCCACAAGTGGATATCAAAATTGAAGGAATGGACCTGGAGACAGTTCAGAACTACAACTACCTTGGACATACTATAACCAGTCATGGGAAATGTAAAATTGAAACAAACACAAGAATAGGAATGGCAAAAATAATTTTTATGCCATGAAAAATATACCAACATCAAAACAAATAACACCAGGGCTAAAACTAAGGATAGCAAAGTGTTATATCTTCTCAACATTCATGCATGGTGCAGAAACATGGACATTAGACAAGAAAATAGAACAGAAAATTGAACCCTTTTAAATGTGGATAATTTAAAATAAGGATAGGAAGAATTGGATGGAAAGAAAATCAAATAAAGTCTTAAAACAATTAAAAATTAAAAGGGAACTACTAAATACAATACAAACAAGACAAATGAGATTTTTGGGCCATGTTAACAGACACAGCAGCCTACTAAAAGTAATCTTGGAACGGAAAATACAAGGTAAAAGAGGCATAGACAGACCAAGACTAACGTGGAAGAGTAACATCAAAAGATGGACAAGTCGGCCTATGACAACCTGCACTATCAAATCAAAGGACAGAACGGAATGGCGCTTCTTGGTAGCCAACATTCAATTCGTAGGTCAACGGTCTCATCTAGAATAACACCGATGAGAAAAATGGTCATCTACACAAACGGATCTCTAATATGACACCAAAGGCGTGCATGGGCATTTACAACACGCTCGACATGCAGAATATCAAATAAGATAGCGGTGTATACGTTATGACCATGAGTAGCATGGCGATGGAGGTGATGCCAGTGACCAGGTCATTCATCTGTTTGAGACACAAGACTACACCCACGCTGCATACTAAGTCGTCCGATGAGCATGATAAAAAAAATGGAGGCGGGTTTTGTACGCATGCAATGGGTAGAGTCATTGCGGAAGTCATAAATACATACGGTCACCTTTGGCTACGTCCTTGGACATGCGGGAGTACGGGGAAATGAAAGAGCGGACAGGTTGGCTAGCTGCGCTGCCGTTGAAGACGGTCAACCAATGGATCTGGCGGACATCATCAATGCCCTCCGAGATGTGGGAAAGGCACAGGACTTCGACAACCATGAGCCCACGTCACTCCTTCGGATGAAAGAGATGGGAGTTAAGATGGGAACAGCCAGAAACGAGAAACTTAGTGGGCGTATAAGAAGACTTACCAACCAACACAGAACTGGAGTCGTCAGTCGCTGGACACTGCGGAACTTGCTGAGGAAGGGATCTGAGCACCTATGGACATGTTCGGGGTGCAATGATGATGACCAGCAAATAACTCAATAACTCAATCAGTGATATACAACTGCGTCTCGTCATTATTTCTCCAAATCTTCTGAGCTTATGAACTATCCAATAGCACCATCTTCCTCTTGTCTCTATGTGAACTTTCTGATGCGTTGGTTGCTGCTACAGTTAAACAAAAATTGTGTTAATTTTGTAATAAAATCTAGATAATATATCTCACAGTTGTCTGTCACTTATATTTTAATTGTTCATTCTCATTTATGTCTTTTCGGGAAGATAAACTACGCGTGCTTCTTCTATTATACATTCAAAGTGATTAGAAGCTGTATCTTAAAATGTAAAAGCTTTTGTCGTTAAAAATTGAACATAGCACCCATCGAAACATTCGTATTTGCCACTATCTGATTTTACGTTACTAGATTAGCTGCTAAAGTATCGTTCATTCTTAGATATTTACTTTAGCTGAAAACCTTACTTTTTGTTTGTAATGTCTCATATTGAAACCAATTTCCATAAAATATCATTTTTTTTTAAATGACGGGATAGTTCTAAGTTCAGGAGTATTAAATCCGTCAACGTTGTAAAGTTTCCAAGATTGGAATTAAAATGCTACTTTTGTGACGAAAACAAACAGCCGTGTTCTTCTTCTTCTCTCGTTCATAAAATTAATTCCAAGTTACTCTTTCATAACAAACTGCCACCATTCACACAAACACGTCCAGTCCAGATGACTTCTTCAGGACAGACTTTCACTTACTTCCCACTCTCTGTCACGTATGACCAACGCCGGAGAGCTCGACTGTTTCTGCCTCGTGCCAGCTATTCATCTTGTACCATCGCTTGAGGTCCACCCCCACATTAAGGCAATTTTCCTTCACATCTTTATCAACCATGATTCATCATGTCCCTTTTGTTATTTCTCTTGTTCTCCTGCTATCCGTTACCCAGCACGGGATCTCGGTATAGCTGTCTGAGACACTATGAGACCAATTTGCATCTTTAACACACAGCTTATAACTCACGCATACGCATTCAAATTAAACCTTAAACTCAAAAACTCAAGTCCCATAAAAAGGTTTAGACCGCGTCTCAAGTAAATTTATGCTTTTGTAAATATCATCCAAATTACATCTCCAAAAGACAAATAAATTCAAAACATTGTAAAACACAATAAGTTACACCTCCAAAACACACATAACACTATACAACATACCAACAACAAAGAGACTCACAACACTGTAAAACACAATAAGTTACACCTCCAAAACACACATAACACTATACAACATACCAACAACAAAGAGACTCACAACACTGTAAAACACACCAAGTTACACCTCCAAAACACACATAGCACTATACAACATACCAACAACAAAGAGACTCACAACACTGTAAAACACACCAAGTTACACCTCCAAAACACACATAACACTATACAACATACCAACAACAAAGAGACTCACAACACTGTAAAACACAATAAGTTACACCTCCAAAACACACATAACACCATACAACATACCAACAACAAAGAGACTCACAACACTGTAAAACACACCAGGTTACACTTTTTACATACACAATGTGCACTGTTATCATAATCATCATCTTGGCCACTATAGATCGCCGTTCCACACTGTGACCTGCCGTGGTAGTACACACTGTCGCATGTTCTCCTGTTTATTCCTCGATGTTAGTACTCCATTTTAGTCTTTTGTCTGCCTCTACCTCGTTTACCTTGTTTGTTTGTTTTTTTTCCCTCCACACAACTTTCAGTGTGTTGTTTTCTCTCGTTACATGTTTTAACAATTTTTATTTATTTTGTGTGTTTGTTGTGTAAAATAGAACATTAAGTAGAAAATAAACACTGCAATATAGAATACATAGGAGCCGCGATAGCTCAGTGGTTAGTGAACTGGACTACAAAGTACAAGGGGTAGGGTTCGATCCCAACCGACGGCTTCCGGGTTCACCCAGCCTTAAATGGGTGCCGGATTTTTTTCTTGGAAAGTAAAGCGGCACGGGCGTAATACCGACTACATTACCCCCAAAAATCATGTACTGAAGGTCTGTACAATTTATGGTCACTAACACCATATTCCCTATACGCCACTTGGCGTGACGGGGACTCTTTAGTTTCTTTTTTTCTATAGAATACTTAGCTCAAATGAATGTCCTACAAGGGACTCATGGTGACGTAACGTTTTGTTTGTTTTGAAAATCATCATCACTGGTCACCGAACGATTCCATATCTGTTCCGACATCCCCGCTCGAGAATCTCGAGAAAAGCTGATGAGATTCCTGGCCCACGTGCACGAACTCCGTAGCACGGTTGAAATCCATGGTGTGGGTAGGTTTCTGCTGAAAGTTTGGCCCCGGGCGGCTGCCATTAATATTTATGGCCAACTCTTTTCGATTTTAACTGCCAAGGGTTCTTTAACATGCAGACGGGACCCCCTAGTCTATTGCCGCTATCCGAGAGGGCTAGACATCGGATCTGACCCAAGAGGTCAGAGAAGGGTAACGTAATTAAGAAACCATGTTTATTTTTTATTTTTCTTTTCAAATCAACACCGCTTTTGGTGCATTTTAAACCATGGACTTTCTTGTCCCAAGGCTGATGTCGTATCTCTAAATTGCACGTCTCCCCCCCCCCCTCCTCTCCCCCCCCCCCCAAAAAAAAAATCACAATATCTTAATCTAAGTATTGTATATAACCGTGCCTATCTGTTACTTGGGAGCCGCGATAGCTCAGCGGTTAGTGAACTGGACTACAAAGGACAAGAGGTCGGGTTCGATCCTGACCGACGGCTTCCGGGTTCACCCAGCCTTAGATAGGTACCGGATTTTTTTCTGGGAAAGTAAAGCGGTACGGGCGTAATACCGACCACATTACTCCAAAAATCATGTGCCGAAGGTCTGTAAAAATTATGGTCACTAACACCATATTCCCTATACGCCACTTGGCTTGACGGGGGTACTTTACTTTTACTATACGCATTTCTTTGCTTTGAACCTATTATGACTAGGCAGCCATCATGGCTCTGCGCACCAACCAGAAGCCATTTCTCTGATTGGAAACACACCGTATACACCACCTGCCGTGAGTGGGGCTCTTTTACTACCGTATTTCGTGAGGAGATGCAGGATGACAACTGTCACGTGACAAAACGCTTCGTCAATAGAAACGTTATTTGATTTCATTACGGCAACTTTACTTCTAACCTTAAATTCAATTAATAGTTTAAAGTTCACTGATGGTTCATTAATTAAATTAATAAAAGGAAAAATAGTTCAGGCCAAAATAGCATTTCAGAAAATGAAAAATATCTTATGCAACAAATCTATGTCAATAGAAATGAGAAAGAGAGTTCATCCGTGCTATATAGAACCAATTCTGACCTATGGAAGCGAATCATGGACTGTAGACAAACAAATGAAAAGACGATTAGAGGCCACAGAGATGGGATTTCTCAGAAGAATGTTGAAACTTCTCTGGACAGCTAAAAAGACCAATGAGGAAGTTCTCAAAGAGGCCAACACAAAAAGGGAGCTCATAAAAAGCATCAGAAAGAAACAATCAACATTTTTCGGGCACATCATGAGAAGAAGAACATTGGAACACTTGGCTACAACTGGAAAAATAAAAAGAAAGAGAGATCGCGGACGACAGAGAGAGAGAAAACACTGGATAGCTTGTTGTCATGGCATGGAAAACAGTCAACAACAGAATTGATACGATGCACTGTAGATATAAAATTGTTGAAGGACATGATCGCCTACGCCAACCAGTATGCCACATGATGATGATGATAGATCATTTCCGGAACGATCAGCCACTAAATGATGACAAAATAGTGTCTAGGTAAAGTTGTATTTGCAGTTTGTTTTATCTTTAATTGTCAACAGCTAGTTCTCTGTGATTGCGACCCTTATTGTGAAATATTTGTAAAAGTGAATTTTGCGAGAGATTAGCGTAGAATTGTTGCTGTTCAGGCTACTGAATTAATTTACTAAGAAAACAAAGCAGCCATTCCTGATCATGATGGTGTACATGTCAACGTCTTAACTATAACAAATAGCAGATGTATTATTACAGCTTTGCTGGTTTTAAAAATTTGCCTAAAAAATTGGCCTTAGAAATGTACGCATCCAAACGTGCTAGATTATGTGTTTCAGTGCACGACTACTATGGGTTAACATATTTAACTCTTTCCGTCCGTTTCGACGCGCCATGCGCCATGTCGATTTCGGTCATGTACGTTTAGCCGCACAGTGCGTCACTCTCAATTTGATTAATGTAAACCGTCATCAAACCATATTCTTGTTACATGTCTTGTATCATCTTGGTGTTGGTGAAATATAATTCCTTGTTTAATTATCTAAAAATGCATATATAATACATTAAGTACTAGATACAAATAAACACGTAGATTAATATTTAAAACCATGACAAATTGCATCTCTGATATCTCTACTATATCATACTATAACCAGACATACTATAACCAGACATACTATAACCAGTGATGGAAAATGTACTACTGAAATAAACAAAAGAATAGGAATGGCAAAAAGTAATTTTAATGTCACGAAGAACATACATCAAAACAAATAACACCAGGGCTAAAACTAAGAATAGCAAAATGTTACATCTTCTCGATATTCTATATGGTGCAGAAACATGGACATTGTACAAGAAAACAGAACTGAGAATTGAAGCCTTTGAAATGTGGATTGATAGAAGAATATGTAGAATTGGATGGAAGGAAAAGAAAGCAAACGACGAAGTCTTAAAACAACTAAAAATGAAAAGAGAACTACTAAACACAATTCAAACAAGACAAATGCGATTTTTGGGCCATGTTAAAAGACACAACAGCCTACTAAAAGTAATCCAGGAGGAGAAAAAACAAGGTAAAAGAGGCAGAGGCAGACCAAGACTAACATGGACGAGTAACATCAAAATATGGACAAATCAGCCTATGACAACCTGCATCATTAAAGCAAGAGACAGAGCAGAATGGTGCTCCATGGTAGCCAACCTTCGTTGCGGAGACGGCACTCGATGATGATGATATCTCTACCCCTAAATTGATAAAATCTTTCCGTACTGAAAGAGTTAAGCCTATTTTTGGTATTAACTCTTTTCGTACGTTTCGCTGCACTGTGCGACATTCCGATTTCGACTGCGTACGTTTCGCCACATTGTGCGTCACTCTCAGTTTGATTAGCGTGAACCGTCATCAAACCATATTCTTTGTTCATGTCTTGTACCATTTTGATATTTGTGAAATCTAATACCTTGTTCAATAATCTAAAAATTCACATATAATACGTGTTATGTTAGATAAATATAAATGTGTAGATTGATTCTTAAAACTATGAAAAAAAATTTCTCTGAAAGCTCTTCCGTTGCATCGATAAAAAGGTCCGTACTGAAAGAGTTAAATTGTTCTTTCTTCATTTTCAGCTGTTTAAAAATGTCATTATTTATTTTCTTCTCAACCCACCGAATTCTTTCAATTGGTCTCTACATCCACCTTTCAAGGGATCAGTTATATATAAATAGTGCCCATTTTCCTGCATCATTATCTGCCTTGGCCTAATAATAATAACTCGTATTATTTTATTACAGTATCATGTCGCAGGCATTTAAACTCACACAAACAAGTCCAAATTACATCCACCGAGACAGATGTTGACACTCCCACGGACACTTCCAAATTACGCCCTCAAGCACGCATGAAAACGTTCCCACAGATACGTCCTTATTACGTCCCCCAACACGCCCACGGACACGCCTAAATTACGTCCTCCAACACGCATGCCACGCCAACACTCCAACAGATGCGCCCAAATTACGCCCCCAAATACACATTACACCTAAACTTGATTCCACAAACACGCACAAATTACACACCCAAGATACAGTCTCTCACTTCTAAAATTACGTCCAAATTACACCCCCCAACACGTATGCTGTCCCACAGACACGCCCAAATTACACCCTCAAGCCTTCAGCAAGACTCACTCTGGCACGCCAGAAATACGGCCCCTTGTACTTCTGTTTTATCATGGCACGTCCAGAAAACTGAAATTCCTGGAGCCAAGTCTGAAATCAATAACACAGCGGTTCTCATTTTGCGGTATCAAACGCACCCCGTGATTAATTTAGATAAAAAATTTCTGAACAGGTTTTGGGGGTTACTGAAGACCAGATGCTGACACAATAAACATGACTAAACGAGCAGGAAGTTGCGGTAACTGAGTGGTTAGTGCGAATGCTACCTGCAAGAAGGATCTGGGTTTAGTTTTCAGATCTCCTGAAGGTGCAAAATCGCGGTTTTCTCCGTAAAACTAAAACGACACAATGTGCCCACGTCAATTGATCGACTGGTGGACGCGAAGAAGAAGAAGAGTCATTTCCAGATGTAGCTAATTTTCTTTTTCTGGCCGACACCTCTTTCTTGTGCATTTTCTTCTTCTCATTCGTCGTCTTCTTCTTCTTCGTCCCACAACTCAGATGTCGTTGGGATACCACTGACAGACTTCGTCAGCCGTCTACATTTCTCTCTAATTCAGTGATTCTTTTGGACTTTACAAAGTCGATATCTGTTCATTCTTTGATATTATCTTCCCATCTGTTTCTATAAGTACCTCTCATTCTCGCTCCTTTCACATTTCCTGCAGAATGGACTTTGTCAGACTAGATAACCGAGATATATGGCCAAACCATTTCATTTTGCTTTCCTTCATCAAAATATCATCATGTACACATCAACAACTCCGATTGTTTCTTGTAGCCTTTTACGAACTCTTTTTTTTTCTTTTATTATGACACGATCTAAGTAAAATATGTCTAAAACCGTACGATAACATGACATCTTCGTAGTTTGTATTTTCTTCTGTAGCTCTGTTGTAAGGATCTATGTTTCACGAAAGTTTTAACAAATGTATTTGTCTTTGCAAGTAGGTATAAGCCTTGCAAGGGCTGCTGTAGTTATAATCAGTCTCTATGTTTGCTTGCTTGCGTTCGCCCGATGACTAAAAGAGTACACTTCTTCGTCATCAGCCCTTAAAAGGATGTTAAGTGGACTTGTCTGCGTTGTGTTGTGGTTTACAGTATAACTGTGATATTTGCGCCTTTCGGCCCAACACATCCGACTTCAGCACGATCAGTCTCTATAAAGAATATAGAGATTTTTGTCTCGGGAAATACGGCTGCCTTGTGCATAGAATGTGCTTTTGGTCGTTTGAAAGCCTAACATTAACACGGCATTACAGATATAGATGGATGGAAGTGGCATTACAGATATAGATGGATGGAAGTGGCAGAACAAAATTACTAACTTAGATCTATGGGAAAGTACCAGGCAAATACAAGTAGACAAAGAAATGCGACAAAGTCTATGGCGCTGAATAGGACACTGTCACACATGTCGGAAGCCAACTGTAATTATTACACGGGAAACCATTTCTTTTATCCCAGAGGTGAGAAGACAAAGAGGAATACCAAAATATACTTGGAGAAGACTTGCGGAAACAGAAATAAAGAGGATGACGAAGACATGGAGCCAACTTGAGAAAATGGCACCAAACAGGACGACTTGGGAAATGTTTGTTGAAGACCGGTGCTCCACAGGGAGCTGAAAAGTTTATGGAGAATAACACGATATTCTCTATGCGTATTAAGGAGTGGAGGCAGGGGGGAACCTTACTTAAAAGTGTGAGAACCGCTGGCGGATCGTATGTTTGTAATGTCGTCACGATGATCAGAAAACAAAGTTTAAAATCCCCATCATGCCTTGCGCCATATTTGGGAATACAATATTAGTGTCCATTACTTTCAAATAGCCAAGCTACATCACTACTGCCATAAGTTGAGAAAGTTGAAACTAAATGTATCAACAATTACTCCATACCATCATCATCATCATCGCCATCATCACCATCATCATCACCATCATCACCATCATCATCATCGAATACTGCACAAGCTGGCCTTGATGCTCATGGCTCTCCACAACTTTCGGTCGCAACAGCTATTTATAAATTCTAATGTTGACATCTTACTAGCGCCATATTCCCTATATGTCCCTGGGTGCTTACTAGCGCCATATTCCCTATATGTCCCTGGGTGCTTACTAGCGCCATATTCCCTATATGCCCCTGGGTACTTACTAGCGCCATATTCCATATATGCCCCTGGGTACTTACTAGCGCCATATTCTCTATACGCCCCTGGGTACTTACTAGCGCCATATTCCATATATGCCCCTGGGTACTTACTAGCGCCATATTCCATATATGCCCCTGAGTACTTACTAGCGCCATATTCCATATATGCCCCTGGGTACTTACTAGCGCCATATTTCCTATATGCCCCTGGGTGTGCCGGGGTTATATTATTTTTGTTCAAATAGCTCTTGTATTTTAAGCAGAAAACTATGGGAGAACTGAATCCAGTGCAGCCATTAGGGAATACGGTGTTAGTGGCCATATTATTTTTACCAGCGACACATTTTGGGGCAATGTGGACAGTCCAACGTCAAATCTGTCTTTATTTTGTAGAAAAAATTTTTGTATGCCCAGTTAAGATTGCTTGAACATGGTTATGGTTATGGTTAGTCTAAGGCCTCGGTATCACTGCAAACGAATTAAAATCCATAATTGCTCAACCTCCCGTGCCAGTGGAATCATTCGAATTAAAACTCATCTCATTGAAGGATCCAAACAGAGAAAAGGCAACTGCAGTCGCCATCATGGCAGCTACAGCACACGCCAAAAGACATAAGGCCAAGCGGTACCGAAAGTGAACACAGCTGAACTGTCCTTTGTCATACCATATCATAATTCATCGTAAGCAATTGCTTAATATCGAAACACGATCCGGATGAAAAATACAGCTCACATTGTTCACCGAGCACAAAACTCAGTAGCTCCTGCAGCAAACCGGACCTGGAATATGAGGAAACTATAACAAGGAATATTTTTTCAGACTGAGCTGCAATGGTTCCTAGCTCTTATCTGCCATATTAACCGGAAGTCTTGCTTGAACATATAAATCATCAACTGGGACATAACCCTAATATAACCTACTTGATCAGATCAGTACCTCTCGGCCCTTCCCTTGGGACGTGTGTATAACTTGACTTCACATTATTGGAACCTCATACTTTCACCCTTTCGATACTCTTGTCACTCACCAATAATCTATAATAGAAACACTTAGGTATATATATATATAAACGTGTGTGTGTTTGTGTGTGTTTTATTAAGCTCTAAAGTCTCTACCACAAATGATCTGAATACAAACTTGCCAGCTCGTTTATAATATTGAGCTCCTGAATAATCATTAATGTAAATCAATGTTATCTATTCTTTAAGGAAAGAAAAGAAAAGTATTGAAAATGAAAGTTTAGAAAAGTTTAGACATGAAAAAGGAAAGTACAGAAAAGAACAAGAGAAGAAAAGAAAAAGGAAAGGAATGTGAAGGGAAAGGAGTGGAAATGAAATGAAAGGAAAAAGGAATAAAGGAAAATGATCTTCCGACACCTTGAACGTGCGGCGCAGAGGCTAAGGTTTCTATATTTTATTACAATCGACACATTTCAAATAGAGATGTGACCAGCCAATGACAGAGCTGTTATTCTCTCTCATGAAAAAAAAAAAACAACTCGCTGAACGTAGATCCCTTCGATTTTGATCGAACGATTTTCCTTTAAAGCAAACCTGTCGACCAAGCACTGCTTTATCATGGTTGCCAATTTTATCTTTCTAAAAGTTGCCGTAAAATTGTGAAAATTTACCGAAGAATGAAGGAAGAATATTATTACGGATTGGCTGGACAGGGGAAAAAAAAGGAAAGGTGATTAATCTTGCTAAATACTCAACACCCACAAGTGAATATCAAAATTGAAGGAAGAGACCTGGAGACATTTCAGAACTACAACTACCTTGGACATACTATAACCAGTGATGGAAAATGTAAAACTGAAATAAACAAAATAATGCGAATGACAAAAAAGTAATTTTAATGCCACGAAAAATATACTAACAACAAAACAAATAATAGTAGAGCTGAAACTAAGAATAGCAAAATGTTATGTCTTCTCAACATTCCAATAGCGAGCAGAAACAAGGACATTAGACAAGAAGACATAAAAGAGAATTAAATTTGGATATATAGAAGAATAGGTAGAATTGGATGGAAGGAAAAGAAAACAAACGATGAAGTCTTAAAACAACAAAAAATAAAAAGAGAACTACTAAGCACAATTCAAACAAGGCAAATGCGATTTTTGGGCCATGTTAAAAGACACAACAGCCTACTAAAAGTAATCCTGGATGGAAAAATACAGGGTAAAAGAGGCAGAGGCAGTCCAAGACTAAGATGGACGAGTAACATCAAAAGATGGACAAATCAGCCTATGACAACCTGCACCATCAAAGTAAGAGTCAGAGCAGAATGGCGCTCCATGGTAGCCAACCTTCGCTGCGGAGATGGCACTCGATGATGATGATTAATGTTAGAACGAACTTATGTTGGCAAAAGAAAAATTACTTTCATGTAAAAAAAAAATAAAACATTATAACAGTACTAATTTCCCCCTTGTAGCGTTTGAGTGTCGCTCTTAGGTGACTAAGGTTATAGACCAGCTGACGCCAGACAAGATATATTATTGACTTTTTTGAAGAGCGGTCAATTAAGATTGCGTCAGGGACTGTTAGTTCGACTTGACTTGGTCCTGCTGGGATATTTATTAAGTATCGAACCGGAAGAAGCTTATCAGCGCGTCTGGGAAGGTCAACTTCCTGGACTGTAGATGGCAGCTGACCTTTGACTTCTGGCACACGCGCGTGCGTGTCTCAGAGTGTTTTACTTTCAAGTGTCTTCAAGACATTGATGATAGAAAGAGAATGACAAGAGAGATATTACACGATAACAGAAGAAGACGATGGACTGACTACATGCATATTAAGAATAATGTTATAGTTATCATAAAGTGTCATGCTTCATGAGGAGCCGCGATAGCTCAGTGGTTAGTGAACTGGACTACAAAGGATAAGATGTAGGGTTCGATCCCAACCAACAGCTTCCAGGTTCATCCAGCCTTAAATGGGTACCGGATTTTTTCTGGGAAAGTAAAGCGACACTGGCGTAATACCGAGCACGTTACACCAAAAATCATGTGCTGAAGGTCTGTAAAAATTATGGTCACTAACACCATATTCCCTATACGCCACTTGGCGTGATGGGGCTCTTTACTTTTACCATGCTTCCTGGCGTATGTGATCATGTCTCTCCATATCATTTTATTTTGTGTTGTTTACTAGATCTGTTGTTAACATTCTACCCAACCATTCTCTTAATTATCTTTGTATTTTCTTTCTCTATATCCCTATATCTCTTCTTCTCTTATTGTTTTCAGTTGTAATAATATATTCCAGCTCTTCCCTTTTCACTTATCATCATCATGTGCCACACCGGTTGGCGTGGGCGATCATGTCTTTCCACAATTCCCTATCCACTGTACATCGTATCAATTCTTCTGTTGACTGTTTTCCGTGCCAAGACACCAAGCTATCTAGTATTTCTCTCTGTATCTTCGGCAATCTCTCTGTCCAGAGAGTATTGACTATTGTGTCAGTTGTAACCAACAAACAATTAAACCAAGAAATAACGCAATAGAAGGTAATGGCAAATACAAATGAATACAGAAGTTAGTCGTAAACAGCGCTGATATAGCAAATGTGATTGACATAAGGAAACATGACGAGGGAAAAAAACAATTGAAGCATGAGTAGCGAGTGATGTGTGTGTGTTTGTTTTCTGATCGAGCAGTCTAATCATCTACACATTTTGTGATAAGTTTTCTTCCATCCTCCTCCCCCTCTCTTTTTTTTCCTTTTAAAAAAAAATAAGGAAAAAAGAAAATGTATACGGCTTCTAAAAATGGGTACCACATATTTTATCTGGAAAAGTGAGACGCTCTGGGGTGTTGCTGGTCACACTATTCATACATGTACAATGGTGATTAAAATATATAGCCAATAGCTGACACCATATTCCTTATACGCCACGAATAGAAATGGTTATTTTTCTTACATCTAGGGTCCATTGGTAGCACAACGTTGGGATGAAGATTATATTGTAGAGTGCCGGTTTTGCCCCTAGAGTTATTTCCTTGTTAGTCAGGAAATAACAGTAGAGGCAAAGCGGGAACTCTACAATTTAATGACGATGATAACTAGTCAAACAATTCAAATAAATGACCCGTTTGTAATATGCTGTGAGTAACAATGTAAATGTTTCTTCCATGCCTTGAGGCCTGTAGAGAGTATGGTCTTAGTGAACCTGTTTTTCAATTACAATCAGCGCATG
Source organism: Megaustenia siamemsis (assembly GCA_032433765.1). Taxonomy (NCBI): domain Eukaryota; kingdom Metazoa; phylum Mollusca; class Gastropoda; order Stylommatophora; family Ariophantidae; genus Megaustenia; species Megaustenia siamemsis. Next base: position 27,011,343 of record JAVIAB010000001.1, read on the forward strand.
CGTGTTGTGATCGGCACCATGCCAGGCCGCCAGACTTTTTTTCCTTGAAAGATATATCCGGTGCTAATTTTGAAAGTCTAATTCAATCCCAGTGATGTGTTGACCCCCCAACCCCAACCCCACCCCTACTTAAAAAAAGGGAAAAAGAAAAAGACATAATAAATAAAAATATTTTTTAAATGTCCATTTCTTGGAATTGAACCTGTACCCTTCCAGCCATAATAAATCCGCAAACCACCCAACCACTAGGGTTTCAGTGTGTTTTTATGCCGGCTTTTATGTACATTATTAAACTTGAACACGAGGGACTTTCGGTCAATATGGCGGATAGGCGGCAGGAACCTTTGATGCTGGGTCTGAAAAGTGCTCCTTCTTGCAGTTTCCTCATATTCCAAGTCCGGCTTGCTGCCGCAGCTACTGAGTTTAGTGCTCTGTGCACATGTGAGCTGTGTTTTTCATCCGGAGCGTGTTTCGATTGCATACGATGAATGATGGCATCATATGACGAATGGACAGATAGTTGCGTTCACTTTCGGTGCGGTTACGTCTTATGTCTTTTGGCGTGTGCTGTCCCTGCCATGATGGGGACTGCAGATACCTTTCTTTGTTTGATTCCCTCAATGAGATGAGATGTTAATTCGGATGATTCCACTGACACGGATGGTTGAGCAATTATGGATTTTAGTCTGTTTGCGATGATACCGGGACCTTCGTCTAACTACAACTAACCACTATTACTTGAACAAGAATTAACTTTCCCGATTAATCTACGCGGCCTTTGTTATCTTTCCTGTCATTTGTTGATCCCCCCAAGGTTTCATCTCATTATTCCAGGATACCGGGGCCTTCGACTAACTACAACTAACCACTATCTATCTATCTTTCGTTCGCCTGAAGTATTGTCTATATCTGCAATGTCGTTTCCTGTATAAATTTTACTGTCTTTTGTAATTCTTGCAGTGGCCCATATAGTTTTGTCTGTAGTGTTGTATCTATGGGCCAATGGATTTTCCTCAGTCTACTATATTCAGTGCAGTCTTGAAGTATGTGTTCAGCAGTCTGGGGTGCCTGTCCACATGTACAAGTAGTTGATGTGCCGATTTTGAATTTTGTATACATGTGACTATGGAGTCGATTGTGTCCTGTTCTTAGGCGTATAATGATAACTTGTTCATATCTATTCATATTATGAAAGGCATCCTGATTTGGGGCTTGTGGTCCTCTGATTGATTTGATTATTTGTTTCTTATGATGGTATGTAACTGGTGTATCTAGTTGTGTGCCTGTTGAACCTTCCTTTGCCAACTGATCTGCTTTCTCATTTCCTGGTATTCCACAGTGAGACGGGATCCACTGCAGGGCAACCCTGTGGTGCTTGCAGAGTTCAGTCAATAAGGTCTGCAGATGTGGTAATTTTCTGGATTGTAGTGCCTGGAGTACTGATCTTGCATCTGTCAAAAACTCTACAGGCTGTGGGCTAAGATTACTGTTCAGCAGTTTTTCTATTGCCAACTTTATTGCTTGTATTTCCGCATCATAATTGTGACAATATTTCCCTGTTGCTATTTTATTCATATCCCTAGTGTTATTTGGGTACTCTATATATGCACCTGCTCCCCCATTCTTTACTGCATTCTGTGCTGATCCATCTGTGTACACACGAATCCATAGGTCTTGTGGGTATTCTTCATCCAGGAAACTGAGAGCTATTGTTTTTCGCTGTAGACTATTTTGTTCCTCTTTGTCAACTATTCCTTTCACTTCTGTCCGTATTTGAACTGATAATCCTGATTCATCTGTCCAGGGAGTCTGTTCTGGTATGGGCAGAAGGGGTTTAACAACTCTTGGCATGTCTGGTGTTTGTCTACTAATACGCTTGGCTTGGTGGATAAAGCTGCTTCTCTTAAGTCGTCCCAATGCAAGATTTTGGAATCGGTCCTTCATTGGATGTCTCGGCATGCATACAAATTTTTCTGCCTGTATCAGCACCTTTGCGTCTCTCCGTTCTCTCAGTGCTGGTATCCTCCACAATTTCTCCATCTCCAATATTGGTGTTGATTTCATTGCTCCTGTGATGACCCTAAGTGCCTGGTTTTGTACTTTATCCAGTTCTTGCAATGTGGTGTTTGATGCTGAGCACCATGCGGATGATCCATATTCTAAATGTGGGCGTATACACTGTTGGTAAACTTTACTGAGTATTTTCCCACTCGCACCCCATGTGGTTCCACACAACTTTCTTAGAATAGCCAATTTCCTCCTTGCTTTTCGACTAACTACAACTAACCACTATTACTTGAACAAGAATTAACTTTCCCGATTAATCTACGCGACCTTTGTTATCTTTCCTGTCATTTGTTGATTCCCCCCAAGGTTTCATCTCATTCTTCCAGGACAGACCTGATATCCATTCCAGAAACCCATTACTGGTGCATTAAGGTCAAACCCCATCACCAATCAAATGAATTGAAGAACATCACGCACAAAAATTGCAAGATTCCAAATCACGTAATTTTAGTTCGATGTCAAAGCCTCAATTTTGCGGTCGCATTATTTGATATTTTATTAACATTTGACGTCAAACAAAATTAGGGCATATTTTATTTCCACTGAATTATTTCTCCTTTATAAAGAAATATGAAACAAGATATCAGAAATAAAACACAGTCCTATATTACCTGACGAGATGCTCGAACACCAAATATTTACTTTTGACTTTATTGGTTTTCAACCACATCGAGGGGAAATAGAATGCTCTGGTTCAACTATGTAACGTATTCCATAGCTACAGTTGTTTTTCGTGGATCATCATCAATTATCATGCCTGCCGGCGTAGGTGATCATGTCTCTCCACAACTTTCGATCTCGACAGATATATATCATATATATGATATTGTTGTTGACCTTCTGCCAAACCATTCTCTTAAGCTGGCTGGTATCTTTTCTATTTGCTTCCTTCAATCTCTTCGTCCCTCAATTTTCCAGTTGTTACAATATATTCCAGCTGTTCACTTCTCATTGCATGGCCAAAATTATGATTGTTTCTTCCTAATATTGGAAATTAGCTCTCTTTTTGCGTTGACCTCTTTCAGAACGTCTTCATTACTCTTCTTAGCTGTCCATGATATTCGCAACAATCTTCTGTCAAACCACATTTCTACAGCCTCCAGTGATTTTCTTGTCAGTTGTCCTATTATCCATGATTCACATCATTCTGCTAAGACTGGCTCTACATAACATTTAAGAACTATTTTTCTTGTTTCTATTGCCAAAATTGACATAGATTCTTTCATTTAAAACTTTAGTTAGTTTTCTCATTTGCATTTCCAAGAAGATCAAATGCGAAGGCTTGATCTATTATGCATTCAAAGTGATTATAAGAAGTTGTATCTTAAAATTGTAAAGCTTTTGTAGTTAAAATGTGAATATTGTACACTCCGAAGCTCTCAGATTTTTGTATCTTTTTATTACGAGAACTAACTATTAAAATATTGATATATAAACATTTAGTTTAGCCAAAGATGTTTCATGTCTGATGTCATCAAGTTAAATCACTTCCATCAAATACCAGCTTCAAATGGAGGAGAATGAATTTTTCAGGCTCATGACATCTTCATCCACGAATGCTGCAAAAATTTCCAAAATTCGAATTAAAAAAAAAAATTTATATTTATTTTATTATTTAAAAAAATAAAAATTAGAACTTAAATGCCACGTTAAGATAAAAACACACAACTGTGAATATATAGTATGTTGCATATGCTCAGCCTTAAATGGGTACCGGATTTTTTTTCTGGGAAAGTAAAGCGGCACGGGCGTAATACCGACCACATTACCCCAAAAATCATGTGCCGAGAGTCTGTAAAATTTATGGTCACTAACACCATATTCCCTATACGCCACTTGGCGTGACGGGGGTACTTTACTTTACTTACTTTTTTATGTTGCATATGGGAGCCGTGATAGCTCAGTGGTTAGTGAACTGGATTACAAAGGACAAGAGTTTCACCTAGCCTTAAATGGAATTCAATTGGTCTATATTATATCTATATTATCTATATTATCAATAGTCTATTTTGAGGGTCTATATAAGTTGTGGTCACTAACACCATATTCCCTATACGCCACTTGGCGTGACAGGGCTCTTTACTTTATTTTTTGTTTGTTTAGGCTGCATATAGTATCGTCCTCTGTGTAACTGATGCATCGTCTTCTACGTCATTCCCCTTCCCCCCCCCCCCCCCCCCATTTTCTCGTTAATCTTGACTGCTAATACTCTTTACAATCATCCCAGACACGAAAACACCACGATAAATTATAGAAAAACGTGATAAATAGTTGAATCTTCTGTTATTGGTGTCAAACACGTTCCTTATCTAAGAGGCAAGGAAGAAATATCACAACGCGTTGGAGAAAAGCCACCACCGTTCCCAGAAGTTACAGGATGAGGTATGCCGAAACATACATTTTTTATGATGAATGATGATATCGTATGACGATGGACAGTTCAGCTGCGTTCACTTTGGGTGCCGCTTGGCCATATGTCTTTTGGCGTGTGCTATATGTAGCTATTCTCAAAGAGGCCAACACAAAAAGGGAACTCCTAAAACAAACATCAGAAAGAAACAATCAACATTTTTTGGGCACATCATGAGAAGCGAAAAGTTGGAATACTTGGTTACAACTGGCAAAATAATAGGAAAGAGAGATCGCGGACGACAAAAAGAGAAAATACTGGATAGCTTGGTGTCATGGCATGGAAAACAGTCAACAACAGAACTGATACGATGCAATGTGGATAGAAGATTGTGAAAGGAAATGATCGCCTGCGCCAACCGGTATGGCACATGATGATGATAAGTAGCTGCTATGATAGAGACCGCAGCTGCTTTTTTTTGTTTGGATCCTTCAATGAGATGAGTTTTAATTCGGATGATTCCACTGTCCCGGGCGGTTGTGCAATTATGGATTTTAATTCGTGCACAGTGATACCGGGACCTTCGACTAACAATAACATATGTTTATTAATGGCATTTTAGTTCTTACGTTTACTTCTCATTTTAAAAATATATAACTGTATGTGATTCTTCTGTGACAAGTAAGAGTGTATATGTTGATCAGAAAAAGTTCCTTCTTACATTTCAGTTTCAACAATGTCTTGATTGTGAACAAAATAATTTAGTATATTCACATCAAAGTAATTCACATTACTAAGTAATTTTAATGTCATGAAGAACATACTAACATCAAAACAAATAACACCAGGGCTAAAACTAGAAATAGGAAAATGTTACATCTTCTCAATATTCCTGTATGGTGCAGAAACATGGACATTAGACAAGAAAACAGAACAGAAAATTGAAGCCTTTGAAATGTGGATTGATAGAAGAATAGGAAAAATTGGATGGAAAGAAAAGAAAACAAAATTAGGAAGTTTTAAAACAACTAAAAATGAAAAGAGAACTACTAAACACAATTAGAACAAGACAAATGAAATTTTTGGGGCAGGTTAAAAGACACAACAGCCTAATAAAAGTAATATTTAAAGGGAAAATACAAGGTAAAAGAGGCAGAGGCAGACCAAGAATAACATGGACGAGTAACATCAAAAGATGGACAAGTCAAACTATGACAATCTGCACCATCAAAGCGAGAGACAGAGTGGAATGGCTCTCCATGTTAGCCAAACTTCGATGCGGAGACGGCACTCACTGATGATGATGGTGGTGGTGGTGGTGATGATAGTCACATCAGAAAGTGAAAAATTAGTTATTTTTAGCATTTATCGTTTAACAAGTATTTATGTACATAAATATCATCAATTCAAACCATCAATTTCGCTTTAAAAAATTCATGTTTTCGTGTAATTAAATGGAATCGTTCCCATGATACAAAAGTTTTATAAAGAGCGATATTTAGCTTACTCAGCATATTTTTATAAATCCTGTAATATTTCCAGGATTTTAGATTTTACAACGGGGTGACGTTCAGCCCTCGTTCCAGCAACCAACAAAGCATTGCTTGCTTGCTTGCGTTCGCCCGATGACTCAAGTATTCTAGAGTATTCTAGTAGACTACAGAATTACTCTTCATCATCCGCCCTTAAAAGGACGTTAAGTGGGCGTGTCTGCATTGTGTTGTGGTTTACAGTATAACTGTGATATTTGCGCCTTTCGGCCCAACACATCCGACTTCAGCACGGAACAAAGCATTCATCCTGATCATAAATACTGTTCTAGTGAATGTGTTGCGTTTGAAAAAAAAGCGCGCAGCTCATGATGCACACATCCGGGTTGCTGTAACGGCCGTTGCGGATAGCACGACCTTCATCCGCCTCGCGCCGAATTTGTGTAGACTTTGTGATCAGTGAGCGTGCCCCAGGAATCGCTATCCCAATAAATCGAAGTAGGACTCCACTTCCGTGAAACACTCGGTCCGACCTCAGTCAGATGGTGGCATATTTACAGTCGAACACAGATCACACATTCCGTTCCAGAGCACAGCCTGGATTGGTTCAACTTCTATCCACTGTTAGTTGCCTGCAGCACGTAACTCCACGCGTGGGCGCCAAAACCATGTTGACACGTGGTCAGGTTAATTTGACCGGACCACCGCTGTCTCTGCAAATGAAAATTCAAACCAGAAAGAATCATTTTAAAACACATTGCAGTAAAAATGGCACCAGTCCCTAACCTGATATAACTAAGCAGGAGAACTGACAAAAATATATAGAAGAAAAAAAAACAAAAACAAACAAAAAAAAACAAAAGAAACAAAAACAAAACAAAAAAAATAGTATGGTTAAAGCTTTACGTAGTAAGTGGACGAAACGTCTTTGAACGTCGTTTCGGCTCAATAGGCCTTCAGCAGGAAAAAAAAACATACACCACGCACAGAGATATGTATTTAATACACAATATATTATAAATAATTTCTTTTTAAGTAATTTTTTTATTTAATTAAAAATGAATTAAATGAATAATTGTATGCATTTATATGCATTTCTTTATAGAGCCGCGATAGCTCAATGGTTAGTGAACTGGACTACAAAGGACAAGAGGTAGGGTTCGATCCCAACCGACGGCTTCCAGGTTCACCCAGCCTTAAATGGGTACTGGATTTTTTTCTGGGAAAGTAAAGCAGCACGTGCGTAATACCGACCACATTACCCCAAAAATAATGTGCTGAAGGTCTGTAAAATGCATGGTCACTAACACCATATTCCCTATACGCCACTTGGCGTGACGGGGGTACTTTACTTTTACTATACGCGTTTCTTTGCTTTGAACCTATTATGACTAGGCAGCCATCATGGCCCTGCGCACCAACCGGAAGCCATTTCTCTGATTGGAAATATGATTCCAATTTGAGATTTAAAAAAAAAAACAGTTTTGAATTACTGTTCTCTTTATGAACTCTTTATGTGACACCTAATCTTCTGAATGACTTCTTTGTCTGACATTTTGTAGTGCGAAAAGTTGATTTACATCACGTGTATATGTGGATTTTAGGTAACAGATATTGTGTGTTGCTTCATCAGCAACCTTTCGGGCACCGACATAATGCGTTGTTTACGATCTTTCTCAACTATACTTTTTTGTACTCTTTTATTTTTAAGCTTTCCCCGTGCAGACTTTGATATCATCAATCCACGAGCATGTTGCTGCTGGAGCCCTGATCACGGTTCGAGGGGGGGGGGGGAAGAATAGAGCCACTGTGACCTGCCACGTGTGTCATGAGGGGCGACTGTGACGATTGGGATCCAAATCTTTGCTGGTGTACGGTTTTTGTGTATCTGACTTGAGGCCATCTTTAGTGCTTTCGCTAGAGAGAGGCGGGTGTGTTTCATACTGGGGAACTTGTTGAGGTGGAGGTGGGGGGGGGGGGGGGGCAGGGCAGGGATGGGGGTGTCTGAGCACTTTGTAGTTGTCCTGTGTACAATGAAGATGATCTGTAAACTTAAATTAACTTAACTTAACTTAACTTAACTTAACTTAACTTAACTTAACTTAACTTAACTTAACTTAACTTAACTTAACTTAACTTAACTTAACTTAACTTAACTTAACTTAAATTAACTTAAACCTTAAACCTTAAACTTAAACTTAAACTTAAACTTAAACTTAAACTTAAACTTAAACTTAAACTTAAACTTAAGCTTAGCTTAGCTTAGCTTACACTTACACTTACACTTACACTTACACTTACACTTACACTTACACCAAACTAAACTAAACTAAACCAAACCATCATTCCAATTTCTCTTATAGTAAAGTAAAGTACCCTCGTCACGCCAAGTGCCGTATATGGAATATGGTGTTAGTGACCATAAATTTTACAGACTTTCGGCACATGATTTTTGGGGTAATGTTGTCGGTATTACGCCCGTGTCGCTTTACTTTCCCAGAAAAAAATTCGGTACCCATTAAAGGCTGGGTCAACCCGGAAGCCGTCGGTTGGGATCGAACCCTACCTCTTGACCTTTTTAGTCCAGTTCACTAACCACTGAGCTATCGCGGCTCCCAATTTCTCTTATGCCCACCTCTAATCATCAAATCTTTCACCATTCTCTGTTTTAGCCAGCCCGTTAGATCTTGTGACATGCTCGTTATTATCCTCTAGCTGTCTATTCCTGTTAGAACCTAGCTCCCATGATTTCTCTAAATTTTTTTTTTTTCTTTTTTATTCTCGCCACCGTGACATGTCCAGAGTCTCCAGCAGTTAATCCCAGCTTGTCTGTGATGTACAAACCTTTTCCTTCTTCTTCCTCGCACTGTCTACGTGGTAACATACCATCCATAAAGATCTTCACTGAGCTATTATGTCGTTTAATATCACCGAAACGTTTTACTTTCGCTTCTGTATTTTTAGCATTCTGAAATATTAATTTATTTCAATACGGGCATGTATATTTGTTCCTTTCTCCGCCCATGTTATTCTATGTATTTTCGTACCAGTATAATTTATTTTTTTTTTCTTTTTGAAAAAATAAACAAACACTTATGGGTCTCGTCTATTTGGCTGGCAATGCTTTAACGTATTTTATCGGTTGTAATGTCACAATATTATGAGATTTACGCAACCCTACTGCGACGGTTATTGCCCATAACTTGTATTTGCATATCTAATTCTGGATTTCATTCATTTATAGTCTGTGTCATCAGGAGTTAGATATCATATTCCTGTATAACCTTTGATCGTGTGCGCTGTGTAACAGTTCCAGGGTTGACCTTTTCCCATGTCACTGCGGTAAACCGTCCAGCATCTTCATGAATGTTCAAGTAATAGTACACATTGTAGCGCCTTCAGCAAATTACCGAACCTTCTGAAACTTTGAAACGAACTTCATGCTACTTTCTTTCTTTCTTTTCTTTTGTTCTTATGCTATTGGTTATTGGTTATTGGTTATGGAAGGCCTCGGTATCACTGCAAACGAATTAAAATCCATAATTGCTCAACTGCCCGTGCCAGTGGAAGCATCCGAATTACTAACACGTCTCCCAAACAAAGAAAGGTAACTGTAGTCCCCATCGTAGCAGTCTCAGCACACGCCAAAAGACATAAGGTGAAACCGCGCAGAAAGTGAACACAGCCAACTGTTCCCTGTCATACGATATCATCATTCATCGTAAACAAGCGGGATATCATGTTGTTGTTGTTGTTAGGATCATTTTCACTGCACACTGGACAAACCCATAGGTGCTCCGATAGCCCCCCCCCCCCCCCCCCCCCCGAGAAAATCCGAGGAGAATTCTGACCCACGTGCACGAACTCCGTAGCACAGTCTATGATCCACGGTGTGGGCAGGTTTTTGCTGACAACATTTTGCCCGAACAGCAGCCACATTTAAGGCCAACTTATTTTTTTAGTTTAACTGCCAAAGGTTTTAACCTGCGCGAATGCACATGAGATATCCGGTTTATTGCCTATTTTTACCGAGAAGCTTGACACAAGCTAGATCTCACTACCCAGAGAGGGCTAGACATCAGATCTCGCTACACAGAGAGGGCTAGGCATCAGATCTCACTACACAGAGACGGTCAGACATGGGATCTCACTACCCAAGAGAGGGCTAGACATCGGATCTCACTACCCAAGAGAGGGCTAGACATCAGATCTCACTACCCAAGAGATGGCTAGACATCAGATCTCACTACCCAAGAGAGGGCTAGACATCAGATCTCACTACCCAGAGAGGGCTAGACATCGGATCTCTCTACCCAGAGAGGGCTAGACATCGGATCTCACTACCCAGAGAGGGCTAGACATCGGATCTCACTACCCAGAGAGGGCTAGGCATCAGATCTCACTACCCTAGAAAGGGATAGACATCAGATCTCACTACCCAGAGAGTGCTAGACATAAGATCTCACTACCCAGAGAGAACTAGACATCATATATCACTACCCAGAGAGAACTAGACATCAGATATCACTACCCAGAGAGTGCTAGACATAAGATTTCACTACCCAGAGAGGGCTAGACATCGGATCTCTCTACCCAGAGAGGGCTAGACATCGGATCTCACTACCCAGAGAGGGCTAGACATCGGATCTCACTACCCAGAGAGGTCTAGGCATCAGATCTCACTACCCTAGAAAGGGATAGACATCAGATCTCACTACCCAGAGAGTGCTAGACATAAGATCTCACTACCCAGAGAGAACTAGACATCAGATCTCACTACCCAGAGAGAACTAGACATCAGATCTCACTACCCAGAGAGAACTAGACATCAGATCTCACTACCCAGAGAGAACTAGACATCAGATCTCACTATCCAGAGAGAACTAGACATCAGATCTCACTACCCAGAGAGAACTAGACATCAGATCTCACTACCCAGAGAGAACTAGACATCAGATCTCACTACCCAGAGAGAACTAGACATCAGATCTCACTACCCAGAGAGAACTAGACATCAGATCTCACTACCCAGAGAGAACTAGACATCAGATCTCACTACCCAGATAGAACTAGACATCAGATCTCACTACCCAGAGAGAACTAGACATCAGATATCACTACCCAGAGAGAACTAGACATCAGATCTCACTACCCAGAGAGAACTAGACATCAGATATCACTACCCAGAGAGAACTAGACATCAGATCTCACTACCCAGAGAGAACTAGACATCAGATATCACTACCCAGAGAGAACTAGACATCAGATCTCACTACCCAGAGAGAACTAGACATCAGATATCACTACCCAGAGAGAACTAGACATCAGATATCACTACCTAGAGAGAACTAGACATCAGATATCACTACCCAGAGAGAACTAGACATCAGATATCACTACCCAGAGAGAACTAGACATCAGATCTCACTACCCAGAGAGAACTAGACATCAGATATCACTACCCAGAGAGAACTAGACATCAGATCTCACTACCCAGAGAGAACTAGACATCAGATATCACTACCCAGAGAGAACTAGACATCAGATCTCACTACCCAGAGAGAACTAGACATCAGATCTCACTACCCAGAGAGAACTAGACATCAGATATCACTACCCAGAGAGAACTAGACATCAGATCTCACTACCCAGAGAGAACTAGACATCAGATCTCACTACCCAGAGAGAACTAGACATCAGATATCACTACCCAGAGAGAACTAGACATCAGATATCACTACCCAGAGAGAACTAGACTTCAGATCTCACTACCCAGAGAGAACTAGACATCAGATATCACTACCCAGAGAGAACTAGACATCAGATATCACTACCCAAAGAGAACTAGACATCAGATATCACTACCCAGAGAGAACTAGACATCAGATATCACTACCCAGAGAGAACTAGACATCAGATATCACTACCCGAGAGATCATGGAATGTAACCTCACGAAGAAGCCACGGATTAATTTGTATTTTTTTTTAAATCACCACCGACTGTGGTGGGGTTTGAACACAGGTCCTCCTTGTCCAAAAGCCGAAGTCGTACCTACCTCAAGACTACACAACCATGAAACGTTTCAGGAGAAATTAATATTGTATAATAAAATCTTCAGCCTGTAGATGTTGTATTCTTTGTTATTTTAGTCATTTCCCTTGTAGATGTAGTTAAAAAAAAAAAAAAAAAAGTAAAGTACCCCCGTCACGCCAAGTGGCGTGTAGGGAATATGGTGTTAGTGACCATAAATTTTACAGATCTTCGGCGCATGATTTTTGGGGTAATGTGGTCGATATTACGCCCGTACCGCTTTACTTTCCCAGAAAAAAAATCCGGTACCCATTAAAGGATGGGTGAACCGGAGGCCGTCGATGTAAGAAACCCTATCTCTTGTCCTTTGTAGTCCAGTTCACTAACCACTGAGCTATCGCGACTCCCTTGTAGATGTAGTGTCGTTATGTAATACGGGAGGTCAAAAAGTAATGCACACCAATTTTTTTCTCGGCTAATAATAAAGATAGGAATATGAAATTTTGCACACTTGGAATATGACATGTTCCAATTATGTGCACCAAATTGCACATCAATCTGATAAATATTACGCAATCTATGAACCGTTAAAATGGAGCTTGTCAACAATGTCCGTTACAAACAGCGAATTGTCATAGAATTTCTGGTTGCGGAAAAAGAAACTGTGGCAAACATTCATAAACGACTGTGTGCAGTGTACAAATGTTCTGCAGTCGATAGGAGCACAGTTAGTCGCTGGGTTCAGAGAATTAAAGCTGCAGAAAGTGTACGAGTGGAGCTGCATGATTTACCGCGTTCTGGACGTGTTGCCTCGGCTACCACACAGACATGTTAAACCGGGCTGATGCCATTATTCGTAAGGATAGGCGTATCACTAGTCAGCAATTGGCATTGCAGCTTACAGTCAGCAAGGGAAGTGCAATCGCAATTTTTAAAACTCTCGGATATTCAAAGATTTACGCTCGATGGGTTCCTCGGTGCCTAACAAATGGTCACAGAGTTCAAAGGAAAACATTCTGTTCTGAATTGTTGGAGCGTTTCGGTGTTGAAGGAGAAATGCTTTTGTCAAAAATTGTTACCGGTGACGAAACGTGGGCACATCATTATGAGCCTGAAACAAAAATGCAGTCAATGGAATGGCATCATCCGCAGTCACCAAAAAGAAAAAAATTCAAAACATCTCCATCAGCCGGAAAGGTGATGATCACTGTCTTCTGGGACATTGATGGTGTGATTCTTGTTGATGTAATGACAAGAGGTGAGACAATCAACTCGACAGCTTACATCAATACACTGACAAAATTCAAAAATCGGTTCCACAGAGTTCGGCCTAATAAGCCATCTGCAGATTTGTTGCTTCAACATGACAATGCACGCCCTCACACAAGTCTGGTAACACGGGAAGCAATCAACAAATTTGGTTGGACTGTACTGCCCCATCCTCCTTACAGCCCTGATCTGGCTCCCTGAGATTTCCATCTGTTTGGACCACTCAAAAAATTTCTGCGTGGGACACCCTTTGACAATGATGAGGGTGTGATCCGTGCAGTTAAAAAATGGCTACGCGAGCAGGACAAAACTTGGTACAAACGAGGCATTCATGACCTAGTTTCGCGTTGGCGTAAGGCAATACGCTTGGACGGAGATTATGTTGAAAAATAGGTAGTGTAAAGGGGATGTTCAGCTACAATCTGTGAAAATTGCACACATTTTGCCCGAATAGTTTCCGATAAAAAAATTGGTGTGCATTACTTTTTGACCTCCCTACATATGGACGCTGTTAGGATATACATGTTTTTTTTGTTCTTGCTGTTCTTGCATGCCTGTTATTCCGTCTGCATATCTCTTTCTGTGCCTCCCTCTAGCTCTCTGGTCTGATGTTTTGAGGCATCAAAACCTTTGATGTTGTTTGGTTTGGTTTAATTCTTACCAAGCATCCAAACCATCACATCTGTTATGTCGCGGTTTAGTTCCGATTTGTTCTCTTATTTTTCATCTGGTATGCCATCTATCAAATAGAAGATTTGAACAATAACCAACATACTCGTAATACCGTGACAATGACGGCCCTATGTACAAGAATACTAGTCTGTTGAGTTTCTTTTCGGGAGATTGCATTCTTATCCCCACATTGCATTTGATTGATGTTACCTGCCATTTCATTCTGCACGAAGCACAGTTAAACAGTTGTATTTATCACCTCAAGCAATCGCCTTCCAGTTGTCCGATACCATGTGCAGCGATTACCGGTAATGAGAACTGTATTTTATCGACTTTGATACAATTAACGGGTGTTCCTGTGATACAGGAATTGACATAACTTCTAGTATGTTAGAATGAAGCAAGTTGTTATGGTTATAGTTAGTCGAAGGCCCCGGTATCACTGCAAACGAATTAAAATTCATAATTGCTCAACCGCCTGTGCCAGTGGAATCATTCGAATTAAAACTCATCTCACTGAGGGATTCAAACAGAAAGGAAACAGCAGCCCCATCATAGCAGCCACAGCACACGCTAAAACACAAAAGAACAAGCAGCATCGAATGTGAACGCAGCTAAACTGTTCTTCGACTTCTTAGATCATCATTCATCGTAAGCAATCGGAATATCGAAACACGGTCCGGATGTGAGGAAACACACAGCTCACTGTGTGCACAGAACACTAAACTCAGTAGCTCCGGCAGCAAGCCGGACTTGGAATGTGAGGAAACACACAACTCACTGTGTGCACAGAACACTAAACTCAGTAGCTCCGGCAGCAAGCCGGACTTGGAATGTGAGGAAACACACAACTCACTGTGTGCACAGAACACTAAACTCAGTAGCTCCGGCAGCAAGCCGGACTTGGAATATGAGGAAACACACAACTCACTGTGTGCACAGAACACTAAACTCAGTAGCTCCGGCAGCAAGCCGGACTTGGAATGTGAGGAAACACACAACTCACTGTGTGCACAGAACACTAAACTCAGTAGCTCCGGCAGCAAGCCGGACTTGGAATGTGAGGAAACACACAGCTCACTGTGTGCACAGAACACTAAACTCAGTAGCTCCGGCAGCAAGCCAGACTTGGAATATGAGGAAACACACAGCTCACTGTGTGCACAGAACACTAAACTCAGTAGCTCCGGCAGCAAGCCGGACTTGGAATATGAGGAAACACACAACTCACTGTGTGCACAGAACACTAAACTCAGTAGCTCCGGCAGCAAGCCGGACTTGGAATATGAGGAAACACACAACTCACAGTGTGCACAGAACACTAAACTCAGTAGCTCCGGCAGCAAGCCAGACTTGGAATGTGAGGAAACACACAACTCACTGTGTGCACAGAACACTAAACTCAGTAGCTCCGGCAGCAAGCCGGACTTGGAATGTGAGGAAACACACAACTCACTGTGTGCACAGAACACTAAACTCAGTAGCTCCGGCAGCAAGCCGGACTTGGAATGTGAGGAAACACACAACTCACTGTGTGCACAGAACACTAAACTCAGTAGCTCCGGCAGCAAGCCAGACTTGGAATGTGAGGAAACACACAACTCACTGTGTGCACAGAACACTAAACTCAGTAGCTCCGGCAGCAAGCCGGACTTGGAATGTGAGGAAACACACAACTCACTGTGTGCACAGAACACTAAACTCAGTAGCTCCGGCAGCAAGCCAGACTTGGAATGTGAGGAAACACACAACTCTCTGTGTGCACAGAACACTAAACTCAGTAGCTCCGGCAGCAAGCCAGACTTGGAATGTGAGGAAACACACAACTCACTGTGTGCACAGAACACTAAACTCAGTAGCTCCGGCAGCAAGCCGGACTTGGAATATGAGGAAACACACAACTCACTGTGTGCACAGAACACTAAACTCAGTAGCTCCGGCAGCAAGCCGGACTTGGAATATGAGGAAACACACAACTCACTGTGTGCACAGAACACTAAACTCAGTAGCTCCGGCAGCAAGCCAGACTTGGAATGTGAGGAAACACACAACTCACTGTGTGCACAGAACACTAAACTCAGTAGCTCCGGCAGCAAGCCGGACTTGGAATGTGAGGAAACACACAACTCACTGTGTGCACAGAACACTAAACTCAGTAGCTCCGGCAGCAAGCCGGACTTGGAATGTGAGGAAACACACAACTCACTGTGTGCACAGAACACTAAACTCAGTAGCTCCGGCAGCAAGCCGGACTTGGAATGTGAGGAAACACACAACTCACTGTGTGCACAGAACACTAAACTCAGTAGCTCAGGCAGCAAGCCGGACTTGGAATGTGAGGAAACACACAACTCACAGTGTGCACAGAACACTAAACTCAGTAGCTCCGGCAGCAAGCCAGACTTGGAATGTGAGGAAACACACAACTCACTGTGTGCACAGAACACTAAACTCAGTAGCTCCGGCAGCAAGCCGGACTTGGAATGTGAGGAAACACACAACTCACTGTGTGCACAGAACACTAAACTCAGTAGCTCAGGCAGCAAGCCAGACTTGGAATGTGAGGAAACACACAGCTCACTGTGTGCACAGAACACTAAACTCAGTAGCTCCGGCAGCAAGCCAGACTTGGAATGTGAGGAAACACACAACTCACTGTATGCACAGAACACTAAACTCAGTAGCTCCGGCAGCAAGCCAGACTTGGAATATGAGGAAACACACAACTCACTGTATGCACAGAACACTAAACTCAGTAGCTCCGGCAGCAAGCCGGACTTTGAATGTGAGGAAACACACAACTCACTGTGTGCACAGAACACTAAACTCAGTAGCTCCGGCAGCAAGCCAGACTTGGAATGTGAGGAAACACACAACTCACTGTGTGCACAGAACACTAAACTCAGTAGCTCAGGCAGCAAGCCAGACTTGGAATGTGAGGAAACACACAACTCACTGTGTGCACAGAACACTAAACTCAGTAGCTCCGGCAGCAAGCCAGACTTGGAATGTGAGGAAACACACAACTCACTGTGTGCACAGAACACTAAACTCAGTAGCTCCGGCAGCAAGCCGGACTTGGAATGTGAGGAAACACACAACTCACTGTGTGCACAGAACACTAAACTCAGTAGCTCCGGCAGCAAGCCGGACTTGGAATGTGAGGAAACACACAACTCACTGTGTGCACAGAACACTAAACTCAGTAGCTCCGGCAGCAAGCCGGACTTGGAATGTGAGGAAACACACAACTCACTGTGTGCACAGAACACTAAACTCAGTAGCTCAGGCAGCAAGCCGGACTTGGAATGTGAGGAAACACACAACTCACTGTGTGCACAGAACACTAAACTCAGTAGCTCCGGCAGCAAGCCAGACTTGGAATGTGAGGAAACACACAACTCACTGTGTGCACAGAACACTAAACTCAGTAGCTCCGGCAGCAAGCCGGACTTGGAATGTGAGGAAACACACAACTCACTGTGTGCACAGAACACTAAACTCAGTAGCTCCGGCAGCAAGCCAGACTTGGAATGTGAGGAAACACACAGCTCACAGTGTGCACAGAACACTAAACTCAGTAGCTCAGGCAGCAAGCCGGACTTGGAATGTGAGGAAACACACAACTCACTGTGTGCACAGAACACTAAACTCAGTAGCTCCGGCAGCAAGCCAGACTTGGAATGTGAGGAAACACACAACTCACTGTGTGCACAGAACACTAAACTCAGTAGCTCCGGCAGCAAGCCAGACTTGGAATGTGAGGAAACACACAACTCACTGTGTGCACAGAACACTAAACTCAGTAGCTCCGGCAGCAAGCCAGACTTGGAATGTGAGGAAACACACAACTCACTGTGTGCACAGAACACTAAACTCAGTAGCTCCGGCAGCAAGCCAGACTTGGAATGTGAGGAAACACACAACTCACTGTGTGCACAGAACACTAAACTCAGTAGCTCCGGCAGCAAGCCAGACTTGGAATGTGAGGAAACACACAGCTCACTGTGTGCACAGAACACTAAACTCAGTAGCTCCGGCAGCAAGCCAGACTTGGAATGTGAGGAAACACACAACTCACTGTGTGCACAGAACACTAAACTCAGTAGCTCCGGCAGCAAGCCAGACTTGGAATGTGAGGAAACACACAACTCACTGTGTGCACAGAACACTAAACTCAGTAGCTCCGGCAGCAAGCCGGACTTGGAATGTGAGGAAACACACAACTCACTGTGTGCACAGAACACTAAACTCAGTAGCTCCGGCAGCAAGCCAGACTTGGAATGTGAGGAAACACACAACTCACTGTGTGCACAGAACACTAAACTCAGTAGCTCCGGCAGCAAGCCGGACTTGGAATGTGAGGAAACACACAACTCACTGTGTGCACAGAACACTAAACTCAGTAGCTCCGGCAGCAAGCCGGACTTGGAATGTGAGGAAACACACAACTCACTGTGTGCACAGAACACTAAACTCAGTAGCTCCGGCAGCAAGCCGGACTTGGAATGTGAGGAAACACACAACTCACTGTGTGCACAGAACACTAAACTCAGTAGCTCCGGCAGCAAGCCAGACTTGGAATGTGAGGAAACACACAACTCACTGTGTGCACAGAACACTAAACTCAGTAGCTCCGGCAGCAAGCCGGACTTGGAATGTGAGGAAACACACAACTCACTGTGTGCACAGAACACTAAACTCAGTAGCTCCGGCAGCAAGCCAGACTTGGAATGTGAGGAAACACACAACTCACTGTGTGCACAGAACACTAAACTCAGTAGCTCCGGCAGCAAGCCGGACTTGGAATGTGAGGAAACACACAACTCACTGTGTGCACAGAACACTAAACTCAGTAGCTCCGGCAGCAAGCCGGACTTGGAATGTGAGGAAACACACAGCTCACTGTGTGCACAGAACACTAAACTCAGTAGCTCCGGCAGCAAGCCAGACTTGGAATATGAGGAAACACACAGCTCACTGTGTGCACAGAACACTAAACTCAGTAGCTCCGGCAGCAAGCCGGACTTGGAATATGAGGAAACACACAACTCACTGTGTGCACAGAACACTAAACTCAGTAGCTCCGGCAGCAAGCCGGACTTGGAATATGAGGAAACACACAA
The DNA here is from genome assembly GCA_032433765.1 of Megaustenia siamemsis. Classification (NCBI taxonomy): domain Eukaryota; kingdom Metazoa; phylum Mollusca; class Gastropoda; order Stylommatophora; family Ariophantidae; genus Megaustenia; species Megaustenia siamemsis. Next base: position 27,030,348 of record JAVIAB010000001.1, read on the forward strand.
CTCACAGTGTGCACAGAACACTAAACTCAGTAGCTCCGGCAGCAAGCCAGACTTGGAATGTGAGGAAACACACAACTCACTGTGTGCACAGAACACTAAACTCAGTAGCTCCGGCAGCAAGCCGGACTTGGAATGTGAGGAAACACACAACTCACTGTGTGCACAGAACACTAAACTCAGTAGCTCCGGCAGCAAGCCGGACTTGGAATGTGAGGAAACACACAACTCACTGTGTGCACAGAACACTAAACTCAGTAGCTCCGGCAGCAAGCCAGACTTGGAATGTGAGGAAACACACAACTCACTGTGTGCACAGAACACTAAACTCAGTAGCTCCGGCAGCAAGCCGGACTTGGAATGTGAGGAAACACACAACTCACTGTGTGCACAGAACACTAAACTCAGTAGCTCCGGCAGCAAGCCAGACTTGGAATGTGAGGAAACACACAACTCACTGTGTGCACAGAACACTAAACTCAGTAGCTCCGGCAGCAAGCCAGACTTGGAATGTGAGGAAACACACAACTCACTGTGTGCACAGAACACTAAACTCAGTAGCTCCGGCAGCAAGCCGGACTTGGAATATGAGGAAACACACAACTCACTGTGTGCACAGAACACTAAACTCAGTAGCTCCGGCAGCAAGCCGGACTTGGAATATGAGGAAACACACAACTCACTGTGTGCACAGAACACTAAACTCAGTAGCTCCGGCAGCAAGCCAGACTTGGAATGTGAGGAAACACACAACTCACTGTGTGCACAGAACACTAAACTCAGTAGCTCCGGCAGCAAGCCGGACTTGGAATGTGAGGAAACACACAACTCACTGTGTGCACAGAACACTAAACTCAGTAGCTCCGGCAGCAAGCCGGACTTGGAATGTGAGGAAACACACAACTCACTGTGTGCACAGAACACTAAACTCAGTAGCTCCGGCAGCAAGCCGGACTTGGAATGTGAGGAAACACACAACTCACTGTGTGCACAGAACACTAAACTCAGTAGCTCAGGCAGCAAGCCGGACTTGGAATGTGAGGAAACACACAACTCACAGTGTGCACAGAACACTAAACTCAGTAGCTCCGGCAGCAAGCCAGACTTGGAATGTGAGGAAACACACAACTCACTGTGTGCACAGAACACTAAACTCAGTAGCTCCGGCAGCAAGCCGGACTTGGAATGTGAGGAAACACACAACTCACTGTGTGCACAGAACACTAAACTCAGTAGCTCAGGCAGCAAGCCAGACTTGGAATGTGAGGAAACACACAGCTCACTGTGTGCACAGAACACTAAACTCAGTAGCTCCGGCAGCAAGCCAGACTTGGAATGTGAGGAAACACACAACTCACTGTATGCACAGAACACTAAACTCAGTAGCTCCGGCAGCAAGCCAGACTTGGAATATGAGGAAACACACAACTCACTGTATGCACAGAACACTAAACTCAGTAGCTCCGGCAGCAAGCCGGACTTTGAATGTGAGGAAACACACAACTCACTGTGTGCACAGAACACTAAACTCAGTAGCTCCGGCAGCAAGCCAGACTTGGAATGTGAGGAAACACACAACTCACTGTGTGCACAGAACACTAAACTCAGTAGCTCAGGCAGCAAGCCAGACTTGGAATGTGAGGAAACACACAACTCACTGTGTGCACAGAACACTAAACTCAGTAGCTCCGGCAGCAAGCCAGACTTGGAATGTGAGGAAACACACAACTCACTGTGTGCACAGAACACTAAACTCAGTAGCTCCGGCAGCAAGCCGGACTTGGAATGTGAGGAAACACACAACTCACTGTGTGCACAGAACACTAAACTCAGTAGCTCCGGCAGCAAGCCGGACTTGGAATGTGAGGAAACACACAACTCACTGTGTGCACAGAACACTAAACTCAGTAGCTCCGGCAGCAAGCCGGACTTGGAATGTGAGGAAACACACAACTCACTGTGTGCACAGAACACTAAACTCAGTAGCTCAGGCAGCAAGCCGGACTTGGAATGTGAGGAAACACACAACTCACTGTGTGCACAGAACACTAAACTCAGTAGCTCCGGCAGCAAGCCAGACTTGGAATGTGAGGAAACACACAACTCACTGTGTGCACAGAACACTAAACTCAGTAGCTCCGGCAGCAAGCCGGACTTGGAATGTGAGGAAACACACAACTCACTGTGTGCACAGAACACTAAACTCAGTAGCTCCGGCAGCAAGCCAGACTTGGAATGTGAGGAAACACACAGCTCACAGTGTGCACAGAACACTAAACTCAGTAGCTCAGGCAGCAAGCCGGACTTGGAATGTGAGGAAACACACAACTCACTGTGTGCACAGAACACTAAACTCAGTAGCTCCGGCAGCAAGCCAGACTTGGAATGTGAGGAAACACACAACTCACTGTGTGCACAGAACACTAAACTCAGTAGCTCCGGCAGCAAGCCAGACTTGGAATGTGAGGAAACACACAACTCACTGTGTGCACAGAACACTAAACTCAGTAGCTCCGGCAGCAAGCCAGACTTGGAATGTGAGGAAACACACAACTCACTGTGTGCACAGAACACTAAACTCAGTAGCTCCGGCAGCAAGCCAGACTTGGAATGTGAGGAAACACACAACTCACTGTGTGCACAGAACACTAAACTCAGTAGCTCCGGCAGCAAGCCAGACTTGGAATGTGAGGAAACACACAGCTCACTGTGTGCACAGAACACTAAACTCAGTAGCTCCGGCAGCAAGCCAGACTTGGAATGTGAGGAAACACACAACTCACTGTGTGCACAGAACACTAAACTCAGTAGCTCCGGCAGCAAGCCAGACTTGGAATGTGAGGAAACACACAACTCACTGTGTGCACAGAACACTAAACTCAGTAGCTCCGGCAGCAAGCCGGACTTGGAATGTGAGGAAACACACAACTCACTGTGTGCACAGAACACTAAACTCAGTAGCTCCGGCAGCAAGCCAGACTTGGAATGTGAGGAAACACACAACTCACTGTGTGCACAGAACACTAAACTCAGTAGCTCCGGCAGCAAGCCGGACTTGGAATGTGAGGAAACACACAACTCACTGTGTGCACAGAACACTAAACTCAGTAGCTCCGGCAGCAAGCCAGACTTGGAATGTGAGGAAACACACAGCTCACAGTGTGCACAGAACACTAAACTCAGTAGCTCAGGCAGCAAGCCGGACTTGGAATGTGAGGAAACACACAACTCATTGTGTGCACAGAACACTAAACTCAGTAGCTCCGGCAGCAAGCCAGACTTGGAATGTGAGGAAACACACAACTCACTGTGTGCACAGAACACTAAACTCAGTAGCTCCGGCAGCAAGCCAGACTTGGAATGTGAGGAAACACACAACTCACTGTGTGCACAGAACACTAAACTCAGTAGCTCCGGCAGCAAGCCAGACTTGGAATGTGAGAAAACACACAACTCACTGTGTGCACAGAACACTAAACTCAGTAGCTCCGGCAGCAGGCCAGACTTGGAATGTGAGGAAACACACAACTCACTGTGTGCACAGAACACTAAACTCAGTAGCTCCGGCAGCAAGCCAGACTTGGAATGTGAGGAAACACACAACTCACTGTGTGCACAGAACACTAAACTCAGTAGCTCCGGCAGCAAGCCAGACTTGGAATGTGAGGAAACACACAGCTCACTGTGTGCACAGAACACTAAACTCAGTAGCTCCGGCAGCAAGCCAGACTTGGAATGTGAGGAAACACACAACTCACTGTGTGCACAGAACACTAAACTCAGTAGCTCCGGCAGCAAGCCAGACTTGGAATGTGAGGAAACACACAACTCACTGTGTGCACAGAACACTAAACTCAGTAGCTCCGGCAGCAAGCCGGACTTGGAATGTGAGGAAACACACAACTCACTGTGTGCACAGAACACTAAACTCAGTAGCTCCGGCAGCAAGCCGGACTTGGAATGTGAGGAAACACACAACTCACTGTGTGCACAGAACACTAAACTCAGTAGCTCCGGCAGCAAGCCGGACTTGGAATGTGAGGAAACACACAACTCACTGTGTGCACAGAACACTAAACTCAGTAGCTCCGGCAGCAAGCCGGACTTGGAATGTGAGGAAACACACAACTCACTGTGTGCACAGAACACTAAACTCAGTAGCTCCGGCAGCAAGCCAGACTTGGAATGTGAGGAAACTGCAACACCTTTCAGACTGAGCCTCAATGGTTCTATTTTTTCCCCTATTTTATTATCCTTTTTATTATTATGATAGGTATGACAAAAAGTAATTTTAATGCCATGAAAAATATACTAACAACAAAACAAATATCAGCAAGGCTGAAACTAAGAATGGCAAAAAGTAATTTTAATGCCATGAAAAATATACTAACAACAAAACAAATATCAGCAAGGCTGAAACTAAGAATGGCAAAAAGTAATTTTAATGCCATGAAAAATATACTAACAACAAAACAAATATCAGCAAGGCTGAAACTAAGAATGGCAAAAAGTAATTTTAATGCCATGAAAAATATACTAACAACAAAACAAATATCAGCAAGGCTGAAACTAAGAATGGCAAAAAGTAATTTTAATGCCATGAAAAATATACTAACAACAAAACAAATATCAGCAAGGCTGAAACTAAGAATGGCAAAAAGTAATTTTAATGCCATGAAAAATATACTAACATCAAAACAAATATCAACAGGGCTGAAACTAAGAATGGAAAAATGTTACGTCTTCTCAATATTCCTGTATGGTGCAGAAACATGGACATTAGACAAGAAAACAGAACAGAGAATTGAAGCCTTTGAAATGTGGATTTATAGAAGAATAGGTAGAATTGGATGGAAACAAAAGATAACAAACGTTGAAGCTTTAAAACAGCTGAAAATAAAAAGAGAACTACTAAATACAATTAAGACAAGACAAATGAAATTTTTGGAGCATGTTAAAAGACACAACAGCCTACTAAAAGTAATATTGGAAGGAAAAATACAAGGTAAAAGAGGCAGAGGCAGACCAAGACTAACATGGACGAGTAACATCAAAAGATGGACAAGTCAATCTATGTCAGCCTGCACCATCAAAGCAAGAAACAGAGTAGAATGGCGATCCATGGTAGCCAACCTTCGTTGCGGAGAAGACACACAATGATGATGAATGATGATGATGATTTTATTATCGCCCTTGAATACATTCAATAAACGTCTTTATTTTAAAGTGTATTGACAACCACAGTTTGTGAGAATTTTCGAGGTTCATGACATCTTCATCCATGAATGCTGCAAAATTTCCAAAATTAGAATTAGAACGCCACTTTAAGATAGAAACAAACAACTGTGATTATGTCTCATGAATGTTGCATATGAGACATATTCGCAGTTGTTTATTTCTATCTTAATGTAGCATCTCATGTATGTTGCATATGAGTAGCTGCGATAGCTCAATGATTAGTGAACTGGACTACAAAATACAAGAGGTAGGGTTCGATCTCTACCGACGGCGTCCGGTTCACCCAGCCTTTAATGGGTACCGGATTTTTTTTCTGGGAAATTAAAGCGGCGCGGGCGTAATACCGACCACATTACCCCAAAAATCATGTGTCGACGGTCTGTAAAATTTATGGACACTAACACCATTTGTGGAGAGACATGATCACCTACGCCAGCAGTCCCGGTACTTGATGATGATGAACACCATATTCCTTATACGCCACTTAGCGTGACGGGGATATTTACATTTGTATCTAATCAATTATATTTGAGAACCTTTAAACCTAACACTTTAAACCTAATTTGTCACTTTTTCTTAAACAACAAACATATCTCAAACTCGTCTTTTGCCTTTCTCCAGGACGTTCGTCACTCGCTCCAAGAGAAGCTCAATATTACCTGCACGCACCACTTCAGTCTGGTCCTACAGAACATGAAAAGCAACGTCCCTGGAAAGATGACGCTGTTGCAGGATCATGAGACACTAGCAGAGGTGAGTAGATTATCCTGTTCAGTTGGTTATATGCTGGGTGGGGCGGTGTGCTGGGCGGTGTGCTAGGTCGGGTTGTGTGATGGGTCGGGCTGTGTGGTGGGTCAAGTTGTGTGATGTATCGGGTTGTGTGCTTGGTCGGGTTGTGTGCTGCGTCGGGTTGTGTGCTGCGTCGGGTGGTGTGCTGGGTCGGGTGGTGTGCTGGGTTGGGCGGCGTGCTGGGTCGAGCGGCGTGCTGGGTCGGGTTGTGTAATGGGTCGGGCTGTGTAATGGGTCGTGCTGTATGCTGGGCCTTACTGTGTGTTGAGCCGAGATGTGTGCTGGGCCGCGATGTGTGCTGAGCCGGACAGTATGATGTTTGACAAGACGGTATGATGTTTGACTAGACGGTATGGTGTTTGACAGAACGTTATGATATTTGACTAGACGGTATGATGTTTGACTAGACAGTATGGTGTTTGACTAGGCGGTATGATGTTTGACTAGGCGGTATGATATTTGACAGAACGGTATGATGTTTGACTAGGCGGTATGATGTTTGACTAGAGAGTATGGTGTTTGACAGAATGGTATGCTATTTGACTAGGCGGTATGATGTTTGACTAGGCGGTATGATATTTGACTAGGCGGTATAATATTTGACAGAACGGTATGATGTTTGACTAGGCGGTATGATATTTGACTAGGCGGTATGATGCTTGACTAGACGGTATGATGTTTGACAGGACTGTATGAAGTTTGACTAGACGGTATGATGTTTGACAGGACTGTATTATATTTGACTAGGCGGTATGGTGTTTGACAGAACGGTATGATATTTGACTAGGATGTATGATGCTTGACTAGACGGTATGATGTTTGACAGAACGGTATGATGTTTGACTAGGCGGTATGATATTTGACTAGGCGGTAAAATATTTGACAGAACGGTATGATGTTTGACTAGGCGGTATGATATTTGACTAGGCGGTATGATACTTGACTAGACGGTATGATGTTTGACAGGACTGTATGATGTTTGACTAGACGGTATGATGTTTGACAGGACTGTATTATATTTGACTAGGCGGTATGGTGTTTGACAGAACGGTATGATATTTGACTAGGATGTATGATGCTTGACTAGACGGTATGATGTTTGACAGAACGGTATGATATTTGACTAGGATGTATGATGCTTGACTAGACGGTATGATGTTTGACAGGACTGTATGATGTTTGACTAGACGGTATGATGTTTGACAGGACTGTATTATATTTGACTAGGCGGTATGGTGTTTGACAGAACGGTATGATATTTGACTAGGATGTATGATGCTTGACTAGACGGTATGATGTTTGACAGAACGGTATGATGTTTGACAGGACTTTTTGATATTTGACTAGACAGTATGGTATTTGACAGAACGGTATGATGTTTGACAGGACTGTATGATATTTGACTAGGCGGTATGATGTTTGACAACAGAACGGTATGATGTTTGACTAGACGGTATGATGCTTGACATGACTGTATGATATTTGACTAGGCGGTATGATGCTTGACTAGACGGTATGATATTTAACTAGACGGTATGATACTTGACTAGACAGTATGATATTTGACTAGACCGTATGATATTTGACTAGACGATATGATCTTTGACTAGACGGTATGGTGTTTTACAGAGCAGTATGATATTTGACTAGCGGTATGATGTTCGACAGGACTGTATGATGTTTGACTAGACATTATAATGTTTGCCTAGATGGTATGATGTTTGACAGAACGATATGATATTTGACTAGCCGGTATGATGCTTGACTAGACGGTATGATGTTTGACAGGAATGTATGATGTTTGACTAGACGGTATGATGCTTGACTAGACGGTATGATGTTTGACAGGAATGTATGATGTTTGACTAGACGGTATGATGTTTGACAGGATTGTGTTATATTTGACTAGGCGGTATGGCGTTTGACAGAACGGTATGATATTTGACTAGGCTGTATGATGCTTGACTAGACGGTATGATGTTTGACAGAACGGTATGATATTTGACTAGACGGTATGATGTTTGACAGGACTGTACGATATTTAACTAGACAGTATGGTATTTGACAGAACGGTATGATGTTTGACAGGACTGTATGATGTTTAACTAGACGGTATGATGTTTGACAGGACTGTATGATATTTGACTAGACAGTTTGGTATTTGACTGAACGGTATGATGTTTGACAGGACTGTATGATATTTGACTAGACGGTATGATGTTTGACATGACTGTATGATATTTGACTAGGCGGTATGATGCTTGACTAGACGGTAGGATACTTGACTAGACAGTATGATATTTGACTAGACCGTATGATATTTGACTAGACGATATGATGTTTTACAGAACAGTATGATATTTGACTAGCGGTATGATGTTTGACAGGACTGTATGATGTTTGACTAGACGTTATAATGTTTGCCTAGATGGTATGATGTTTGACAGAACACTATGATATTTGACTAGGCGGTATGATGTTTGACTATACGGTATGATGTTTGACTAGACGTTATAATGTTTGCCTAGGCGGTATGATGTTTGACTATACGGTATGATGTTTGACAGGACTGTATGATGTTTGACAGAACACAATGATATTTGACTAGGTGGTATTATGTTTGACTAGACGGTATGATGTTTGACAGAACGGTATGATGTTTGTTTGACTAGGGGGTTTGATGTTTGACAGAACACTATGATATTTGACTAGGCGGAATGATGTTTGACTCGACGGTATGATGTTTGTTTGACAGGACGCTATGATGTTTGACTAAGCGGTATGATGTTTGACTAGGCGTTATGATGTTTGACTAGACGGTATGATGTTTGACAGGACGGTAAGGTGTTTGAATAGACGGTACGATGTTTGACAGGACAGTATGATGTTTGACTAGACGGTATGATGTTTGACAGGATTGTATTATATTTGACTAGGCGGTATGGTGTTTGACAGGACAATATTATTTTTGACAGAACACTATGATATTTGTTATATTTGACTCGATGGTATGATGTTTGTTTGACAGGACGCTATGATGTTTGACTAGGCGATATGATGTTTGACTAGGCGGTATGATGTTTGACAGGACGGTATGATGTTTGAATAGACGGTATGATGTTTGAAAGGACGGTATGATGTTTGGTAGGACAGTATGATGTTTTACAGGATGGTGTGATGTTTGACAGGACAGTATGATGTTTGACAGAACACTATGATATTAGACTAGGCGGTATGATGTTTGACTACACGGTTTGATGTTTGACTAGGTGGTATGATGTTTGACTAGATGGTATGCTAGATTGGGCGATAACCTTGGCGGTTTGCTGAGCGCTCATGACGACGTCTCACAATGTTCCTCCAAACTTAATGAATCAGCGATACCTTCTGAGATATGCCGAAAGTTAATCTTGCCCATTCTCTGATTTTCTCTTCCCACCTTTTTCTATGTTTACTTTGTCTTCTTTTTCCTGTTGCTGTGTCCTGCAAAACGGTCTTTGCAATGCTTTTGTCTTGTAACATGTTCGTCCCATTTTAACTTCGTTCTTTTTCTGTGGACAGTAAGTCTTCAATTGTTCCTGTGGAGCGTTAGATTGTGTTTCGCACTTTCTCATCGATGATGTGATCTATTTCAGATATGTCCAAGATTTTTCTGTCCTATCTTAATTCCACATCTTGTATTCTGCTTTGAAGATCTGAAGTAGGTGTCCATGTTTCGCAGCTGTGTAAAATAAAGATATCATTAATGTTTGTGGGGGACTAGTTGGTCTCGAGGCGAGACGCCGCCAGAGAGTTTGTGGGTTCAAATTCCAGCTGCACCAGTTGGGATTTTTAATCATGATTTCTCTCTGCGGCAACCACTACTGGTCTCAGCAGCGAGGCCCGGCTTGAAACGTCAATTACTCTTGGAGGGAAAAAATATGAGTACCTCCGAACACAGAGTTATCTGTCTGTGCGGCCCTGGGGGACCCCTGTGACACGACTGCCTGAGAAAAACGGATTAACACGCAAAATTTAGTTCCTAATCTCTAGGGACTTCGTCAGCTGTAAAAGCTGGCGAACGAAAAAAAAAAAAACTAGTGTTCGTAATAGTTGCGTTGCCATATATTGTTTAGTCTTCGTAATAGTTGCGTTGCCATATATTGTTTAGTCTTCGTAATAGTTGCGTTGCCATATATTGTTTAGTCTTCGTAATAGTTGCGTTGCCATATATTGTTTAGTCTTCGTAATAGTTGCGTTGCCATATATTGTTTAGTCTTCGTAATAGTTGCGTTGCCATATATTGTTTAGTCTTCGTAATAGTTGCGTTGCCATATATTGTTTAGTCTTCGTAATAGTTGCGTTGCCATATATTGTTTAGTCTTCGTAATAGTTGCGTTGCCATATATTGTTTAGTCTTCGTAATAGTTGCGTTGCCATATATTGTTTAGTCTTCGTAATAGTTGCGTTGCCATATATTGTTTAGTCTTCGTAATAGTTGCGTTGCCATATATTGTTTAGTCTTCGTAATAGTTGCGTTGCCATATATTGTTTAGTCTTCGTAATAGTTGCGTTGCCATATATTGTTTAGTCTTCGTAATAGTTGCGTTGCCATATATTGTTTAGTCTTCGTAATAGTTGCGTTGCCATATATTGTTTAGTCTTCATAGAACTGCCATTGTTGGGACAATTCTAACAACAACTTCTGATTTTGACTGGACTACAAAGGACGAGGCGTAGGGTTCGATCTCAACCGACGGCTTCCAGGTTCACCCAGCCTTTTATGGGTACCAGATTTTTTTCTGGGAAAGTAAAGCGGCACGGGCGTAATACCGACCACATTACCCCAAAAGTTATGTGCCGAAGGTCTGTAAAATGTATGGTCACTAACACCATATTCCCTTTACGCCACTTGGCGTGACGAGGGTACTTTACTTTTTTACTTCTGATTTTGAGCCTTCTTCAAATCTATCATTTTAACACCGAAAACAATCTATCAAACTTATCTTTTTCTTCCTGCCACCCTGCTTCCCTTACTTTCTTAGCCGTAGACTGTGATTGGCTGCCACCCTGCTTCCCTTACTTTCTTAGCTGTAGACTGTGATTGGCTGTCACCCTGCTTCCCTTACTTTCTTAGCTGTAGACTGTGATTGGCTGCCACCCTGCTTCCCTTACTTTCTTAGCTGTAGACTGTGATTGGCTGCCACCCTGCTTCTCTTACTTTCTTAGCTGTAGACTGTGATTGGCTGCCACCCTGCTTCCCTTACTTTCTTAGCTGTAGACTGTGATTGGCTGCCACCCTGCTTCCCTTACTTTCTTAGCTGTAGACTGTGATTGGCTGCCACCCTGCTTCTCTTACTTTCTTAGCTGTAGACTGTGATTGGCTGCCACCCTGCTTCCCTTACTTTCTTAGCTGTAGACTGTGATTGGCTGCCACCCTGCTTCTCTTACTTTCTTAGCTGTAGACTGTGATTGGCTGCCACCCTGCTTCCCTTACTTTCTTAGCTGTAGACTGTGATTGGTTGCCACCCTGCTTCTCTTACTTTCTTAGCCGTAGACTGTGATTGGCTGCCACCCTGCTTCTCTTACTTTCTTAGCCGTAGACTGTGATTGGCTGCCACCCTGCTTCTCTTACTTTCTTAGCTGTAGACTGTGATTGGCTGCCACCCTGCTTCCCTTACTTTCTTAGCTGTAGACTGTGATTGGCTGTCACCCTGCTTCCCTTACTTTCTTAGCTGTAGACTGTGATTGGCTGCCACCCTGCTTCCCTTACTTTCTTAGCTGTAGACTGTGATTGGCTGTCACCCTGCTTCCCTTACTTTCTTAGCTGTAGACTGTGATTGGTTGCCACCCTGCTTCTCTTACTTTCTTAGCCGTAGACTGTGATTGGCTGCCACCCTGCTTCTCTTACTTTCTTAGCTGTAGACTGTGATTGGCTGCCACCCTGCTTCCCTTACTTTCTTAGCTGTAGACTGTGATTGGCTGCCACCCTGCTTCTCTTACTTTCTTAGCTGTAGACTGTGATTGGCTGGCGCCCTGCTTACTTTACTCTCTTAGCCGTAGACTGTGATTGGCTGGCGCCCTGCTTCTCTTACTCTCTTAGCCGTAGACTGTGATTGGCTGGCGCCTTGCTTACTTTACTTTCTTAGCCGTAGACTGTGATTGGCTGGCGCCCTGCTTACTTTACTTTCTTAGCCGTAGACTGTGATTGGCTGGCGCCCTGCTTACTTTACTTTCTTAGCCGTAGACTGTGATTGGCTGGCGCCCTGCTTACCTTACTCTCTTAGCCGCAGACTGTGATTGGCTGGCGCCCTGCTTACTTTACTTTCTTAGCCGTAGACTGTGATTGGCTGGCGCCCTGCTTACCTTACTTTCTTAGCCGTAGACTGTGATTGGCTGGCGCCCTGCTTACTTTACTTTCTTAGCCGTAGACTGTGATTGGCTGGCGCCCTGCTTACTTTACTTTCTTAGCCGTAGACTGTGATTGGCTGGCGCCCTGCTTACCTTACTCTCGTAGCCGCAGACCCTGCTTCCCTTACTCTCTTAGCCGTAGACTGTGGTTGGCTGTCACCCTGCTTCTCTTACTCTCTTAGCCGTAGACTGTGGTTGGCTGTCACCCTGCTTCTCTTACTCTCTTAGCCGTAGACTGTGGTTGGCTGTCACCCTGCTTCCCTTACTCTCTTAGCCGTAGACTGTGGTTGGCTGTCACCCTGCTTCCCTTACTCTCTTAGCCGTAGACTGTGGTTGGCTGTCACCCTGCTTCCCTTACTCTCTTAGCCGTAGACTGTGATTGGCTGCCACCCTGCTTCTCTTACTCTCTTAGCCGTAGACTGTGGTTGGCTGTCACCCTGCTTCCCTTACTCTCTTAGCCGTAGACTGTGGTTGGCTGTCACCCTGCTTCTCTTACTCTCTTAGCCGTAGACTGTGGTTTGCTGTCACCCTGCTTCCCTTACTCTCTTAGCCGTAGATTGTGGTTGGCTGTCACCCTGCTTCTCTTACTCTCTTAGCCGTAGACTGTGGTTGGCTGTCACCCTGCTTCTCTTACTCTCTTAGCCGTAGACTGTGGTTTGCTGTCACCCTGCTTCCCTTACTCTCTTAGCCGTAGACTGTGGTTGGCTGTCACCCTGCTTCTCTTACTCTCTTAGCCGTAGACTGTGGTTGGCTGTCACCCTGCTTCTCTTACTCTCTTAGCCGTAGACTGTGGTTTGCTGTCACCCTGCTTCCCTTACTCTCTTAGCCGTAGACTGTGATTGGCTGTCACCCTGCTTCCCTTACTTTCTTAGCCGTAGACTGTGGTTGGCTGTCACCCTGCTTCCCTTACTCTCTTAGCCGTAGACTGTGGTTGGCTGTCACCCTGCTTCCCTTACTTTCTTAGCCGTAGACTGTGGTTGGCTGTCACCCTGCTTCCCTTACTCTCTTAGCCGTAGACTGTGGTTGGCTGTCACCCTGCTTCCCTTACTCTCTTAGCCGTAGACTGTGGTTGGCTGTCACCCTGCTTCCCTTACTCTCATTTTGCTGTAGACTGTGGTTGGCTGTCACCCTGCTTCCCTTACTCTCTTAGCCGTAGACTGTGGTTGGCTGTCACCCTGCTTCCCTTACACTCATTTTGCCGTAGACTGTGGTTGGCTGTCACCCTGCTTCCCTTACACTCATTTTGCTGTAGACTGTGGTTGGCTGTCACCCTGCTTCCCTTACTCTCTTAGCCGTAGACTGTGGTTGGCTGTCACCCTGCTTCCCTTACACTCATTTTGCTGTAGACTGTGGTTGGCTGTCACCCTGCTTCCCTTACTCTCTTAGCCGTAGACTGTGGTTGGCTGTCACCCTGCTTCCCTTACACTCATTTTGCCGTAGACTGTGGTTGGCTGTCACCCTGCTTCCCTTACACTCATTTTGCCGTAGACTGTGGTTGGCTGTCACCCTGCTTCCCTTACACTCATTTTGCTGTAGACTGTGGTTGGCTGTCACCCTGCTTCCCTTACTCTCTTAGCCGTAGACTGTGGTTGGCTGTCACCCTGCTTCCCTTACACTCATTTTGCTGTAGACTGTGGTTGGCTGTCACCCTGCTTCCCTTACTCTCTTAGCCGTAGACTGTGGTTGGCTGTCACCCTGCTTCCCTTACTCTCTTAGCCGTAGACTGTGGTTGGCTGTCACCCTGCTTCCCTTACTCTCTTAGCCGTAGACTGTGGTTGGCTGTCACCCTGCTTCCCTTACTCTCTTAGCCGTAGACTGTGGTTGGCTGTCACCCTGCTTCCCTTACTCTCTTAGCCGTAGACTGTGGTTGGCTGTCACCCTGCTTCTCTTACTCTCTTAGCCGTAGACTGTGGTTGGCTGTCACCCTGCTTCCCTTACTCTCTTAGCCGTAGACTGTGGTTGGCTGTCACCCTGCTTCTCTTACTCTCTTAGCCGTAGACTGTGGTTGGCTGTCACCCTGCTTCTCTTACTCTCTTAGCCGTAGACTGTGGTTGGCTGTCACCCTGCTTCTCTTACTCTCTTAGCCGTAGACTGTGGTTGGCTGTCACCCTGCTTCTCTTACTCTCTTAGCCGTAGACTGTGGTTGGCTGTCACCCTGCTTCTCTTACTCTCTTAGCCGTAGACTGTGGTTGGCTGTCACCCTGCTTCTCTTACTCTCTTAGCCGTAGACTGTGGTTGGCTGTCACCCTGCTTCTCTTACTCTCTTAGCCGTAGACTGTGGTTGGCTGGCACTCCTTGCGTTGTCTGAAGGAGCAAAGGTTGTTCCTCTTCGTACGGTCCGTGGCCATCTTTTGCAAGGTACCCCAAATCTGGTCCACACTATCCATCTCCTTTTCTCTCACCCTTATCAAGATTATCATCTGACATACAACTTCCTGTTAGAGTAAGCAGCATGTTAGCGTTTGTGATTGTTTATTGAACCGCTCAGAGCATACGACGTCCCCAACTCGATTGTGCGTGCATCTCTCATGGTTGCATCTGTTGAGCAACTCTTGTTTGTTGATTTTGTTTAGCCAAAATAATCTGAGAATTTTTCTCATGCAGTCTTTGTGAATCGATTACAGTATTCGCGTTTACATGTTTCGTTGTTCTGCAGCATTCAGATTCATCATCTGGTTCTTGAGTATCCTTTCCAGAACGTTGCTCTGATCGCATCACGTCTAATAAAAGCGCTGCCTCTAACCAGATCTACCATTTTCTCAGTTGTCAAGTTAAAGATCTCTTTCATGTTTTGAAACAACCTCCTTCGTTGTCTACATCATTCTTACTTTCCTGGAACCACGAAACCATGCAGGGGAGCTTAAACCCCTACGACTTGCTGTCGCATTTGCAGAGTCGGCCTACCATGAGCTGATCAAGACCTAGCAGTTTTATCTCCTCGTCGGTTCTTGAGTTATTAGCGGGTCATCATCATTGCACTCCGAACATGTCCAGAGGTGCTCAGATCCCCTCCTCAGCAAGCCCCGCATTGTCCAGCGACTGACGACTCCAGTTCTGTGTTGGTTGATAAGTTTTCTTACACGCTCACAAGTTTCTTATTTCTAGCTGTGCCAATCTTAACTCCCATCTCTTTCATCCGAAGGAGTGACGTGGACTCACAGCTGTTGAAATCCTGTGTCCTTCCCACATCTCGGAGAGCATTGATTATGCCCGCTCGATCCATTAGTTGACCGACTTCAACAGCAGCGCAGCTAGCCAACATGTCCGCTCTTTCATTTCCCCGAACTCCCGCATGTCCAGGGACGTAGACAAAGGTGACCCTACTCCTCTTGGTCTCCCACAGTAACAGCCTGCATAAAAACTGGCTAGCTAACAAAAGCTACAATCGCCGTTTTTCCTGTAGGGGTGACATTTACTGATATAGAAGACCTAGTATTGTAGTACCTCTAAGCTGGACTAGTAGTTTCCCAACACAGCCTAAAACTAGACGAACTCCAACTTCTCCAGTAAAAGCCGGAAATGTCAGGAAAGCCAATACGACCCGCCACATTCAACGAGTAAAAGCGCAACTGCCCGCACCCACTCGTGGCATTACACCGACAACAACCAGGAACCATTTTCTTCTTCTACCTTTCAGCTCCCTGTGAAGCATAGGTCTTCAACAAACGCTTTCAGCTTCCTGTGGAGCATAGGTCTTCAACAAACGCTTTCAGCTTCCTGTGGAGCATAGGTCTTCAACAAACGCTTTCAGCTTCCTGTGGAGCATAGGTCTTCAACAAACGCTTTCCAAGTCGTTCTGTTTCTTTTAAGATCATTCCATGTCTTCCCCCTCATCTTCATCTCTGCTTCTATCTGTCTTCTCCAAATATTCATTGGTCTTCCTCATTGACTTTTCCCCTGGGGATTCCAAAAAAAGGCATGTTGTGTAATACTCTCAGTTGGCTTCCACAGTGTATGTCCTATCCAGCACTATCGTCTTAGCTGTATCTCTTTATCCACTGGTATTTGACTGGTACATTTCCACAATTCTAGGTTAGTGATTTTGTCCTGCCAATTCCCATCCTTTTACTCGGCGTAAGCATCCATTAATGAAAGTCTGTGTCTTCATGATTGTCAATTTTGTTGTTCTCCATGTTTCACATCCATATAATAGGACTGACTTAACATTGGAGTTGAAATTTTTTGTTTTTCTATTTAAGCTAATTTCTTTGGACTTCCATATGTTTCCAAGTGCAATGAAAGCTCCTCTAGCTTTTGATATCCTTATTTTGGTATCATTTTCTGTTCCTCCCTCTTTATCTATATTACTGCCCAGATATATGTAAGATTTTACGTCTAGTAGAGGTATTTCTCCTAAATTTATTCTTAACCAGGAACCATGTCTTTCATTATTGTTTTCACACCACGCACAAAACTGAACATTTCTAGCTAAAGTCAATCATTAATTATGAATGATAGTCTAGTAGTTAATGCTCACAGTAAACAAAAAATGAAATATTAGCAAATTGGAAAGTTTTGGGATATGCAATACTCACTTTCTTTAACCGTAAAAGTTTCTATATGTTACGATACAGCTTCTTGTGAGCACTTTGAATGTATAATAGAAGATGCGTGTGTGCTGTATCTTACTTGGAAGCGTGTGCGCTGTATCTTCTTAGAAAGACATTAATTAGCAAATCAACTAAAGTACCAGTGACAAACAACTGTGCACGCAGAAAAAACTGATCTTCACTTTGGGTTTTTTATTTTTTTTATTTATTTTTTTTTTAAATATACTGAGTTCATCTCTACGAGTTGTTTAGACTGGCAAAAGCTTGTCTGTGTTTATTTATCCTTTTGTTGATATATCTTCGCTAGCTCCAACTTCTGGTGTTACTGTGTCTCCCAGGTTTGGTGATTGTGCTCGCAACCTTCATCTCCTTAGTCTCCTGTAATATCGTCACCGTTATCAGAATTCTGCTGATGTGAGATGTGGTTTGTAGAGCGGGATGCGTAAGATCACATAAATGCTCAAGTTACTTATAATTAAGGCTTGTATTTAGCTAGATTGTCTAGAACTTGTTAATGTAACCTTATATAGAATTTAAAGGTCACTATATACCACAACTAATTTGTAGACGATTTTTTAAAATTTACATTAGATATAGTTTTAATAAAATAATATAATTTTACAAATACAAAGTTCATTCGACAAAAAAAATATAAGTTTACAGGAGCTTAAGAATCCTGGTATTCTATGATTTTCTTATTTTATCTTCTTCTCCTTCTTCTTCTTTCATTCCTTTTCTACCTTTCAGCGTCGAGGGGATATATAATTTGCGGTCTTTTGCTCTTCTGTTAGCCTCTGCTGCTGTTATGTTTCCTACTGCTTCTAATATTCCATCAATCCATCTATTTCACTGTCAACCCTTGGGTTTGATGTTCTCACAGCGTTTATTGAAGGCTCGTTGTATTGTGTTTTGAATTTTCGGTCTTGTCACGTGACCAAACCATTTCATCTGTTGTTTCTTTACATATTCTATGGCAGGGGTTATTCTAGGGTTTTTTTTTTCTCAATTCTTCATTTCTGATCTTATCTCTCGGGCTGTTTCCTGTTTTTTTTTTTCTAACACATTTCATCTCAGTAGAGGTTATTTTTTCTTATTGTTCTTGAATCTAGGGTACAGGAATGGCATTGGTAGCACAACGTTGGGATGAAGAATGTATTGTAGAGTGCGTATTTTGCCTCTAGAGTTATTTCCTCGTTAGACAATAGTGGTGATAGCTGTCCAATGATTTAACAAGCTTTGTTGCATCTTGGGTCTATTTCTGCTGTGTATGGATTGTCGTTTATCACTAGACTTCCTAGGTATTAAAATTCCTCTACTTGTTTTAATTGCCTGCCTTATATAGTTATGTTGATATTCTGTTTCTCCTTTGCGATATCCATGGCTTTTGTTTTGTTGATGTTGATTTTCATGTTGCATTTTGTTCCTGTGCTTTAAATTTGATTTTATGTAAGTGTTCTTGTAGGTCTTCTATCTGTCCATGTATTAGTGCTTGATCGTCTGCAAATAGAAGCTCGATGATCTCCTCTGTCTCTGATGGGTTGGCTGAACTGCATATATAGTCCATGTATGTAAAAGAAACCGGGATAGTATGCATCCCTGTCTTACATCTGATCTAATTTCAAAGTGGTCTGTGTAGATTGCTGCTGTTCTGACTATAGCTGCTGTTGATGTAGATACTTTTAATTAGGTTGGTTAGATGTTGGCTTACACCGTTTTTTGTTAGTATCTCCAACAGTTGTTCTCTGTTTACTTTGTCGAATGCTTTTTCCTGGTCATTGAAAGCTATGTGCACGTTTTTATTGTTTTGTCTCGTCTTTTATGCTAGATGTTTTAAGGCGAATAGAGTGTCAGTACATCCTTTTTTTTCGGAATCCCATTTGAGAATCACTTAACTGTAGTTCTATTATTGGTCCCAGCCTTTTCCCCACAATTTTGGCGTATAACTTTCCTACATGACTGAGAAGCGATATACCTCTATATTGATTGCAGTCTCTCTTGCTACCTTTATTTTTCCTTACTGGTACGATGATTACCTGTTGCCAGTCTTCTGTGGTTTTTTATTGGTGCTATGCTGCATTGAATATTTTGTGCAGCAATGTAACTCATGTTTCTCCTGCTGCTGCTATTATTTCTACTGGCATCTATCCTCTGTAAGCAAACACAGCTCTAGCACAATCAATACCCAAATATCCTACAATGTTTGAACTGGATGTTGAGCCTACTATGAACGAACTTGCTGACGCTATAAATGCCCTCTCAAGAGGAAAAGCTGCAGGAAATGACAACATTCCCACAGATGTACTAAAGGACAACCTAAGCGTACTACTTCCACACCTATATAAACTGCTAATTAAATGCTGGAGAAACGGAGAAATACCTCATGATATGAGAAATGCCAAGATTATAACGCTGTACAAGAATAAAGGAGACAGGGGCGACTGCAATAATTACAGAGGCATTTCTCTCCTTAGCACAACAGGCAAAGCTTTTGCTAGAGTCGTACTTAATCGCCTGCATAGACTTGCAGAACGAGTGCTTCCCGAGTCCCAATGCGGTTTCAGACCCGGGAGATCAACCATAGATATGATCTTCACTCTTAGACAACTGCAGGAAAAATGTCGGGAACAAAATATGCCGCTCTATATTGCCTTTGTGGATCTCACAAAGGCATTCGACACAGTAAACAGAGATGGTCTCTACAAGGTGTTAGAAGGCATAGGCTGCCCTCCTAAATTACTAAATTACTTAGGCTGATAATTTCCTTCCATGAAGACATGAATGGCAAAGTCCATTTTGATGGGAGTCCATCAGAGAATTTCAAAGTCAACAAAGGAGTGAAACAGGGATGTGTCCTCGCCCCCACCCTTTTTGGTATATTTTTTGCTGCCCTCCTAAATTACACCTTCGAAAACAGCTCAGGAGATATTTACATTCGCACTAGACCAGATGGCTCACTGTTCAACCTAGCACGACTAAGAGCAAAAACCAAAACAAATGTTGCCCTACTTAAAGAATTTTTATTTGCTGACGATGCAGCCCTAGTCGCTCATAGTGAGGCCACCCTACAGTCGCTGATCAACAACCTGGATAAAGCATGCGACCTTTTTTCACTGTCAATTAATGTTCAGAAGACAGTAATACTAAATCAAGGTGACTTCAAACCTATATCTATTACTCTAAAAGACTGCCCACTAGAATCAGTACAGAAATTTACATATCTTGGATCCACAGTTACGCAAACCATCTCTCTTGATGAAGAAATAAACTGTCGAATTGGTAAGGCAGCTACGACCTTCGGCAAACTCACAAAAAGGGCATGGAACAACACGAAACTAACTCAAAAGACTAAACTCTTAATATATCAAACTTGTGTGCTTAGCACACTACTATATGGATCCGAAACCTGGACAACATACTCAAACCAGGAAAAAAGACTAAATGTCTTCCACATGCGATGTCTCCGCAAAATAATGCACATCAAATGGCAGGACAAAATAACCAACTTAACTGTCCTGCAACGTGCTAAGACCCTAACAATCATGTCGATGCTCAGAAGTCGAAGGCTAAGATGGCTGGGGCATGTCCAACGGATGGAAGAAAAACGCATTCCTAGGCAAATACTATATGGCGAGCTAAAACACGGAAAACGACAAATCGGCAGACCTAAACTACGATATAGAGATATCTGCAAATCATCTCTGAAAGACTTCTCCATCTGTGAAAACGACTGGCAACATCTGGCAAGTGATCGCACATCATGGAGAGCACGTATAAGGAACGGTATAACAACATTTGAGACTGTTCTAAGACAGGACTTAGAAGAGAAGAGACTCATGAAAAAGGATGGTAAACCCTGTGGACCAGCGAGCCTGACCTGTTCATTATGTGACCGCGTGTGCTTGTCAAACATTGGTAGAATTAGCCACGAGAGAAGCTGTTCGGCAAAAACAATACCTCAAAAAAATACGCAATAGCCTCCACTAGACCGTCTGACAAGACGAAAAGGGCCATATATATCCTCTGTACCAATGCCAGTCCTTTATTTTTTGTGTGCATATTTGATTTCATGATGTTGGGTTCAGTATTTGTGCATTCTTGCGTAGTTCTTGTTGTGTTAATGGTAGTTGCTGCTATGTTCAATAGGTCTTCAAAATATTCTTTCCATCTCCGATTTTTAAACAGTTTATTATTTGCATCTTGGGTCTATTTCTGCTGTGTATGGATTGTCGTTTATCACTAGACTTCCTAGGTATTAAAATTCCTCTACTTGTTTTAATTGCCTGCCTTATATAGTTATGTTGATATTCTGTTTCTCCTTTGCGATATCCATGGCTTTTGTTTTGTTGATGTTGATTTTCATGTTGCATTTTGTTCCTGTGCTTTAAATTTGATTTTATGTAAGTGTTCTTGTAGGTCTTCTATCTGTCCATGTATTAGTGCTTGATCGTCTGCAAATAGAAGCTCGATGATCTCCTCTGTCTCTGATGGGTTGGCTGAACTGCATATATAGTCCATGTATGTAAAAGAAACCGGGATAGTATGCATCCCTGTCTTACATCTGATCTAATTTCAAAGTGGTCTGTGTAGATTGCTGCTGTTCTGACTACAGCTGCTGTTGATGTAGATACTTTTAATTAGGTTGGTTAGATGTTGGCTTACACCGTTTTTTGTTAGTATCTCCAACAGTTGTTCTCTGTTTACTTTGTCGAATGCTTTTTCCTGGTCATTGAAAGCTATGTGCACGTTTTTATTGTTTTGTCTCGTCTTTTATGCTAGATGTTTTAAGGCGAATAGAGTGTCAGTACATCCTTTTTTTCGGAATCCCATTTGAGAATCACTTAACTGTAGTTCTATTATTGGTCCCAGCCTTTTCCCCACAATTTTGGCGTATAACTTTCCTACATGACTGAGAAGCGATATACCTCTATATTGATTGCAGTCTCTCTTGCTACCTTTATTTTTCCTTACTGGTACGATGATTACCTGTTGCCAGTCTTCTGTGGCTTTTTATTGGTGCTATGCTGCATTGAATATTTTGTGCAGCAATGTAACTCATGTTTCTCCTGCTGCTGCTATTATTTCTACTGGCATCTATCCTCTGTACCAATGCCAGTCCTTTATTTTTTGTGTGCATATTTGATTTCATGATGTTGGGTTCAGTATTTGTGCATTCTTGCGTAGTTCTTGTTGTGTTAATGGTAGTTGCTGCTATGTTCAATAGGTCTTCAAAATATTCTTTCCATCTCCGTTTTTTAAACAGTTTATTATTTCTTTAACTGCTTCTATGATTGCTTCGTTCCACCATGGGGTGCTCTTTTTCCATTCTTTTGTCCCTAGTTTCGTTCCACGTACTGTTTTTGATATGTTGATTACTGTTTTCTTAAATTGTTTCCTTTCTTCTTCTACTGTGCTCACTTCGTAACTATTATTTTACTTCACGACCCTTGTATTACTTTGCAACTATTATTTTACTTCACAGTCCTTGTATTACTTTGCAACTATTATTTTACTTCACGGCCCTTGTATTACTTTGCAACTATTATTTTACTTCACGGCCCTTGTATTACTTCGTAACTATTATTTTACTTCACGGCCCTTGTATTACTTTGAACATTTATTTTACTTTGTCTAAAAGTATTGTTAATCAGAAAGATCTTTTCAGCAGTTTGTTTTAAAGTGTGCCTGTTTTTGTTTTCTAAGTTGGCCGCCAGACCTGGGGCACGCCACTTCCGGTGCCTGTTTAGAGTTGCCTTCGTTCCTCATGACGCCTATGACCTGCTGAAGGAGGATCCAGTTGCATTTGAATATTTTTACACACAGGTTGGTTTTATCATCTGTAATATAACCTCTCACACTCTCTCCACACACACACACACACATACAATGTGTATCACTACTATGTCATCAATTATCAACTCTTTACTTTATCTTCTCCTAGACTCTCTATCTGCTCTGGTCTTAACTTTTTTTTTAAAACTACGTCTCCCATTGTATGTTTTCCCTTTCTCTTTTTTTAAAGAACACACATACACACACACATCACCCCGCATCCACTATGCCAATGTTCTGCCCTTCCTTACTGATTTATATCCTCTGTCAGCTCTCTCTCTCTCTCTCTCTCTCTCTCTCTCTCTCTCTTTATGCATTAAAAAAATTCCTCTATCATCCCCTACCTTTTCCTCCCACGCCATCTCTCTCTTTCTCCATCTCTCTCTTTCTCCATCTCTCTCTTCTCGCTCTCTCTCTCTCTCTCTCCACAAAGAAAGTAGAAGCTCGTTACTAAATGTAGAATGTAATTTGTTGTTCTATTTTCTTCCTGAAGTTAGAAAACAACAGATACAAGAGAAAGAAAACATTGTCCTGGGACATCAGTTTACATTAATCCATAGTGGATACAAATAATAATAAATAAATATTATTATATAGGGAACTTCCGAGGCGATAGTAGGGAATAATAGAACAAATAAGTATGTATTAGCACTCGGAAAAATTGACAGACAAACAACAACAGAAAAAAAAGAACAATATATGGTCCGAAGCGGGATCGAACCCGTACTCCCTGGCACCGCGCCTTGCCACGAGAAGCCGAAGAAGCTTGGCACACTGCCACGCAGCCAACTAAAAAATTGGCTATTGTAGCAGTCTCACTGAGTCAAACCCCTCCCTCTGTCGATTCATTGTCTCAGCGTACCACTACAATTTATTTCCGGTCAGTGATCGTTACCCTATGCTATAATCATTGAGAACGCCTTCCTGTAAGACACTGCTAATTGCTCACTGCTCTGTAAATTTTTCCGAGTGCTAACACATACTTATTTGTTCTATTATTCTCTACATTAATCCATACCTTGGACCTTCCATTTCTTTAAAACATTTTAGCAAACTTTTACACCAGAAAAAAAAGATCCTACTTGACCTGCCTCCCTTACCACCGCAAATCCTAATCCCCGTATCGTGTGATTGCTTGACCTTTGACTTTTTTGTTTTCTTCTTGACAAGGCATAATCCATCCAAACTCTGTCTATATCTTGTAGGTTTTACTATGACAGCACGTATAATTCAGTAATTGTAGTCAAAGCTACAAGACTTGGTTATGCGTATTCTGGTAAAAATGCTGGTTTGCCTGTATATTTTTATTTCCTTTAAAATGTGGGTTTCATATGATTTAATTGGCTCTCACACATATACATACGTAAGGCTGTTTTTGTACTTCTGCATACATTTTATTTTTCTATAAAAACGTCACTTATAAATTTACCTAGAAGCAAGAATATTAAGAAAAATAAACTCTACTGAGATAAAGTGTGTTAGACGAATGGCAGGAGACAGCCTGAGAGATAAGATCAGAAATGAGAAAAAAAGCTAGGAATAATTCCGGTTATAGAATATATAAAGAAACAAGAAATGGTTTTGCCACGTGAAACGGCAGAAAGATCAAAACACAACACGTCGAGTGAGAATAAATGTTGGGAGAACACCAGACCCAAGGGTCGACCATGAAAAAGATAAATTGAGGAAATATTAGAAACACTAGGAAACATAACAGCAGCATAGGCAAACAGAAGAGCAAAAGACCGCAAATTTTAACTCCCCTCGACGCTGAAAGGCAAATGAGAAAGAAAAGAAGAAGAAGAAGAAAAAGAAGAAGAGGAAGAAGAAAACATTTACTTTAGTTTAATAATGAGAAAAGGATGCAGAAAAGTCACGCAAAATGTATATTTTTTCCCTTACAAACTGTGTTGCCAGTCCATTTTTTAAGATAAAAAAAACAACTTACTTTTAAGAAAACCCTTACAAATCGGTAGAAAATTGTACAATATAAAATGTTTGTATTATTCATTTTGTTTCCTGACCTTTTATTTAAATCTTGACAGAATCAGAAATACGACCAGTTGCTCGGCAAAACAGTAACTGACAGTTACTGTGGAAGAGCAACATAAAAATTGGGTTCAATCTTTTATAAAGATGAAAAAATACCATTTGTGCTACATGAAGTGCTTTATGGTTTTATTAATTTCCCAGTTTTCTGACCTTTTCTAGTTTGATGCTCTAAATCAGTGGTTCCCAACCCATATATTTGGGGTCGCCGGACAGAGCGATGAAAATTTTTTAATGGGGGGAAAATATCACGTCATCGTGTCCTCCCGAGAGATTTGCTCCCATAAATGTATGACGTCAGGTCTAAATTTGGACCCAAGCACCGCTGGAAGAGAAACTTTACGAGGGACACTAATCACTGAAACAGACAGCAGCTTTCATAAGAGAGTCCGGAATCCTAGTCTGAATGAGCCACGATCGCAGAAGATTAAGAAGAAGAAGGAGAATTATGTTATGCTAAAAAATCTACTTTCGATATGGTTTCTCTATTTTATTGAAACGTGTATTTTTAATACATCATGGTGGCGGGTCGCCTCTATAAAATGGGGTCGCGACTCAAAAAGGGTAGGGAACCGCTGTTCTAAACTTTACTGAAACTCTTTCTTGTAGTGCTGTAATGACGTCATCCAAGAGAGATTTGCTTCTGAGATGAAGTACGACACTGCTCTTCGGCTGGCAGCTCTGCAGATCCAGCAACACGCGATGTCCAACAACATGACCGGAAAGATATCCATCAAAGCCATTGAGTAAGCACATCTTGTGTAGTACATGTGGCATCTTCTCTATCTGGCATGGACAGATACAGCAGTTAGTGGTCGGCAGACCTTGAACTGCGTCTTGTAAGACAAGGTCAAAGTTCGTCTTCACTTCACGCTTTGAACAAAAGTTAATTCTTCAGCTCCACACAGTGTGTTGTTCTATGTCTGGTCCCCACTATCAATCTGTTTCCATTTGCCTTTTTTTTTTAAAAAAAAAAAGCAAAAATAATAATTCCAGACTGCTGGTACTGTACTGGATCGGTAAATCATAATAGATCAAGACATCATACTGTTTATACATCGATTATAGACATCGATTCATAGCTGACAAATGGCATTGGATTTGTAAATAATAACAAATGTATATCTGGGGGACTGGCTGGTCTCGAGCCAAGACGCCGGTCTTGAGACAGAGAGGTTGTGAGTACAAATCCCGGCTGCACCAGTTGGGATTTTTATTTGGGATTTCTCTCAGCAGCGAGGCCCGGCTCGAGACGTCAATTATTACTCATCGACGGAAAAAAAACATGAGTACCTCCGCAGACAGAGTTATCAGCCCGTACGACGAGGGACCCCTGTGCACACGGCTGCCAGGGAAAAACGTATTAGACGCAAAATTCAGTTCCCAATCTCTATGGAATATGGCAGACCAGCAGAAAATCCTAAAGATCTACAACAATTAGCAAATGTAATGAACATGACAAGCAATGGACTAGATATGAATATAAAAAAAAGACTAAAACTATGATCATAAACAAAGAAAATTCTCAAGACCTACAATTAAATATCAACGTTGAAGGAATACATCTGGAGACAGTTCAGAGCTACAACTACCTGGGACACACTATAACCAGTAATGGAAAATGTACAACTGAAATAAACAAAAGAATAGGTATGGCAAAATGTAATTTTAATGCCATGAAAAATATACTAACATCAAAACAAATAACACCAGGGCTAAAACTAGAATAGCAAAATGTTACATCTTCTCAATATTCCTGTATGGTGCAGAAACATGGACATTAGACAAGAAAACAGAGCAGAGAATTGAAGCCTTTGAAATGTGGATTTATAGAAGAATATGTAGAATTGCATGGAAAGAAAAGAAAACAAACGATGAAGTTTTAAAACAACTAAAAATGAAAAGAGAACTACTAAACACAATTAGAACAAGACAAATAAATTTTTGGGGGGCATGTTAAAAGACACAACAGCCTAATAAAATTAATATTGGAAGGGAAAATACAAGGTAAATGAGGCAGAGGCAGACCAAGACTAACATGGACAAGTAACATCAAAAGATGGACAAGTCAACCTATGACAATCTGCACCATAAAACAAGAGTGGAATGGCGCTCCATGGTAGCCAACCTTCAATGGGGAGACGACACTCGATGATGATGATGAATCTCTATGGACTTCGCCAGAGGTGAAAGCTGGCGAGCGCAAAAAAAAAAAAAAAGCTGCATCTTTCTTCACCTCTCAACAGTAACACTGGAGAGAACTAACTCATCATCATCATCATCAAGTACCGGGCCTAGTGGCGTAGGTGATCATGTCTCTCCACAACTTTCGATCTCGGCAGCTATTTATCATTTCTGTTGTTGACCTTCTGCCAAGCCATTCTCTTAAGCTGTCTGTTATTTTTTCTCTTTGCTTCCCTCTATCTCTTCGTCCCTCTATTTTTCCAGTTGTTACAATATATTCCAGTTGTTCTCTTCTCATTACATGACCAAAAAATGATGATTGTTTCTTCCTAACATTGGAAATTAGCTCTCTTTTTTCTTTAACCTCTCTCAGAACCTCTTCATTACTCTTCTTAGCTGTCCATGGTATTCTCAACATTCTTCTGTAAAACCACATTTCTACAGACTCCAGTGATTTTCTTGTCTGTTGTCCTATTGTCCATGACTCGCAGCCATATGTTAAGACTGGCTCTACGTAACATTTAAGAACTCTTTTTCTTGTTTCTATTGTCAAAAATGGTTTTGCATAGTATTTTCCTCATTTTCTGGAAAGCTGCTTTTTCCTGAGCCATTCTGCATCTCACCTATTTTGTTTTGAGAACTAACTACTCTCATTAATTAGGCTGAGACCTGAACATTGGGAATTGGAGCAGCGCTGAATATACCGCACAAAATTGAGCGCATTGAGATAGATATTGCAGCATGATGTTGACCATTAGATAGCACACATTACTTTCCCTTAAAGGACATAAAAGGAAGGAAAATTAACCATCAGGTAGATGAGAAGAAGAGAGAAAATCAGATAAAGACATTATCAATTGTTTTTTTTTATGTCTCTACATTGAGGTGACAGTAAAGTGTTAGTCTGAAACAGAATCTTTGGCCATATGTATGTGACATGTATGATCAGACATATATATATGTATGTGACATATATAATCAGAGATAGCCATATGTATGTAACATGTATGATCAGAGATAGCTATATGTATGTGACATGTATGATCAGAGATAGCCACATGTATGTGACATGTATGATCAGAGACAGCCATATGTTTGTGACATGTATGATCATGAGACAGCCATATATATGTGGCATATACGATGAGAGATAAACCATATATATGTGGGCATATATGATGTGAGATAGCCATTTGTATGTGACACGTATTATGAAAGATAGCCATATGTACGTGACATGTATGATCAGATATAGCAATATGGGTGTTGAATTCGTTATTTTATCATTTCTATCAGCGTATTTTTAGTACCATTCCAAAAACAACCATTTAACATATAAACTGTGGACTATGAGTGGTATGTACTTGAAGTGCTTTTATATAAATCTGGATGTATATGTTGAGAAGTTAAAATAAAAGAGCTTCAAAACAGGCTCTTATATGGGAAACATCAAAATACAGAAAAAGAGGAATATGTAGAAAGACACTGAAAAAAACACTTACTTGATTATGGAAGGCCCCGGTATTACTGCAAACGAATTAAAATTCATAATTGCTCAACCGCCCGTGCCAGTGGAATCATCCGAATTACTAACTCATCTCCCAAACAAAGAAAGGTAACTGTAGTCTCCATCATAGCAGTCTCAGCATACGCCAAAAGACATAAGGCGAAACCGCACAGAAAGTGAACACAGCCAACTGTTCCCTATCATACGATATCATCATTCATCGTAAACAATTGTAATGTCGAAACATGATCAAAACTGATGAAACACACAGCTCACGGTGTGCACAGAGCAGCTAATATGAAAAGCGAAGTTAGCAGGCATAGACTGATTGGATAAGATCAAACATCTTGTCTAGAATAGAAATGGGTGGCAACAAACACGACGTGAAGCCTTATTTGTGATGTTTTACAGCGCTGGAAGAATCAAGATCAAGAAGAACAAACAAGCTTTAAATTCTCTAGCAGAAATCATGATGTCAAGAAAGCCATTTCACACAACCAATAGAATTTAGCAGAAAACAGCTCATGATGTAATTTCAACTCATTCATTATCAACATTCATCAATTCATTAAACTTTCCACTATTGACTCTTTATTTTAGGAAACCATTGTGACTTTTTCATGGAATTACCTTCATCAGAATTCCTTTTTCTCCCCATTCACCCATAAAGTGGGTGTAGATGTGTTTTGTTGCTAGTTTATGTCAAACTGCGATATGTGTTGCTCAACACATCCATCTTCACAATAAGTAGATTTCTAATATATGATCATCATCATTGAGTGATGCATCGAAGATTGGCTACCATGGAGCACCATTCCACTCTGTCTCATGCTTTGATGGTGCATGTTGTCATAGATTGACTTGTCCATCTTTTGATGTTACTCGTCCATTCTTGGTCTGCATCTGATTCTTTTATCTTGTATTTTCCCTTCTAATATTACTTTGATTAGGTTAGGCTGTTGTGTCTTTTAACATTTCTAATTGCTTTAACAATTTTTACCAGGGCAATGGCAATTTTTCAAATATTCTTTTATGCTTGTAATACCAATGTTCTTTAATATGTGCAGAATATACATAGCACCTCCTGTCTGTTGTCATTATAGGAGAAAGCTAGAATCTGATCTCATTATCTAGAGACAAGATGTGGATAACCATTAGCTGTGTTTTTCAACTGGTTTGTGTTTCGATATTCTGATTGCTTACGATGAATAATGATATCGTATGACGAAGGATAGGGGAGCTGCGATAGCTCAGTGGTTAGTGAACTGGACTACAAAGGACAAGGGGTAGGGTTCGATCCCAACCGACGGCTTCCGGGTTCACCCAGCCTTAAATGGGTACCGGATTTTTTTTCTGGGAAAGTAAAGCGACACGGGCGTAATACCGACCACATTACCCCAAAAATCATATGCTGAAGGTCTGTAACA
This sequence comes from Megaustenia siamemsis, assembly GCA_032433765.1. Lineage (NCBI taxonomy): Eukaryota > Metazoa > Mollusca > Gastropoda > Stylommatophora > Ariophantidae > Megaustenia > Megaustenia siamemsis. The sequence goes on from JAVIAB010000001.1 coordinate 27,060,308, forward strand.
TTTATGGTCACTAACACCATATTCCCTATACGCCGTCACTTGGCGTGACAGGGGCTCTTTACTTTTTTTTTACTTATGACGAAGGACAGTTCAGCTGCTTTCACTTTCGGTACTGCTCGGCCTTATGTCTTTTGGTATGCGCTGTAGCTGCTATGATGGGGACTGCAGCTGCCTTTCTTTGTTTGGATCCTTCAATGAGATGAGTTGTAATTCGGATGATTCCACTGGCACGGACGGTTAAACAATTACGATTTTAATTAATTTGCAGTGATACCGGGGCTTTTGACTAACCATGACCATAAGATGTGGATAAAGCCATGAATTGATTTGAAGATAACAATTCCTACAGACTGTGGCGGGATTTGAACTTGGGACTTTCTTATCCAAAGACTGATGTTTTATCTCAAGACAACCCAGGGAATACCTAAAACATCAAATCCAAATTTCTCTGGAGATTTTCTTCCTAATTAAAACCTATCAAAGTTGCACATCATAAATATACTGTTGGTAAGATTTATTTTTATCTTTGGATAATACTTCTGAATGATCACGATTTTTGGTCTGATATTGTAAAGAGTTCAAATGAGTTGGTTATTTGATTATGGAAGACCCCGGTATCACTGCAAACGAATTAAAATCCTTAATTGCTCAACCGCCCGTGCCGGCGGAATCATCCGAATTAATATCTCATCTCCCAAACAAAGAAAGGTAACTGTAGTCCCCATCGTAGCAGTCTCAGCACACGCCAAAAGACATAAGGTGAAACAGCGCAGAAAGTGAACACAGCCAACTGTTTCCTGTCATACGATATCACCATTCATCATAAACAATTGGAATATCGAAACATGATCAAAACGGATGAGACACACAGCTCACGGTGTGCACAGAGCACTTAACTCAGTAGATCCTGCAACAAGCCGGACTTGGAATATGAGGAAACTCCAACAAGGAACACTTTTCATGCATAGCCTTCAATTGTTCCCACCGCCTATCCACCCATATACCGGAAGTTCACGTCCTCTTGAAAATGATGATCGTCGTAATTTTTAAAAATGTATAGCGCTTGATGATGTTAGGCCATCGTTGTTGACTCCAATTCCGAACATATGGACACACAGTTAGTCGTCAGATTATCCCCGTCGCAATTCAAACAACAGACCGTAAGATTAGCGCACGGTCGGTCAAGGGATATACGATGAGCCATCACCAATGATTACCAATCATATGAGTACTACCACAAACCATAAAATGTCATTTTGCTCTAAATTATTGTTCTTATCTGTCTACCATTCACAGAAAGGAATCAGGTCTGGACAAATTTGTTGCTCACAGTCTCTTGGAGAACATGAAAAGCAAAGACCTACGAAAGATGCTGGCCCAGTACATGAAGCTGAACCAAAGTCTGACTGCACCAGGCCAAAAGCAACTTTCTGCCCTGCAAGCCAAACTGCATTACATGAAGATCATTTCAGAACTGAAAACATTTGGCAGTCGTGTGTTCATGGTCACACTTTTGGTAAAACATCTGGCATATTTATATGCCCATTGTAATATCAATGCCAGTATTCACATCTCATTAATTTATGATGGTATTCGCATCACATTGATCTATGCCAGTATTTACATCACATTAGTTTATGCCAGTATTCACATCACATTAGTTTATGCCAGTATTCACATTGCATTAGTTTATGCCAGTATTCACATTACATTAGTTTATGCAAGTATTTTCATCACATTATTTTATGCCAGTATTCACATTGCATTAGTTTATGCCAGTATTCACATTGCATTAGTTTATGTCAATATTCACATCACATTAGTTTATACCAGTATTTACATCACATTAGTTAATGCCAGTATTCACATTCATAAGTTTATGCCAGTATTCACATTACATTGCATTAGTTTATGCCAGTATTCACATCAAATTAGTTTATGCCAGTATTTACATCACATTAGTTTATGCCAGTATTCACATCACATTAGTTTATGCCAGTATTCACATCACATTAGTTTATGCCAGTATTCACATCACATTAGTTTATGCCAGCATTTACATCACATTAGTTTATGCCAGTATTCACATCACATTAGTTTATGCCAGTATTCACATCACATTAGTTTATACCAGTATTCACATCACATTAGTTAATACCAGTATTCACATTCATTAGTTTATGCCAGTATTCACATTACATTGCATTAGTTTATGCAAGTAATCACATCACATTAGTTGATGCCAGTATTTACATCACATTAGTTTATGCCAGTATTCACATCACATTAGATTATGCCAGTATTCATATCACATTAGTTTATGCCAGTATTCACATCACATTAATTTCATACTGGTATTCACATCACATTGATCTATGCCAGTATTCACATTGCATTTGTTTATGCCAGTATTTACATCACATTAGTTTATGCCAGTATTCACATCACATTAGTTTATGCCAGTATTCACATCACATTAGTTTATGCCAGTTTTCATGTCACATTAGTTTATGCCAGTATTCACATCACATTAGTTTATGCCAGTATTCACATTGCATTAGTTTATGCCAGTATTTACATCTCATTAGTTTATGCCAGTATTCACAGTGCATTAGTTTATGCCAGTATTCACATCACATTAGTTTATGCCAGTATTCACATTGCATTAGTTTATGCCATTATTCACATTGCATTAGTTGATGCCAGTATTCACATCACATTAGTTGATGCCAGTATTCACATCACATTAATTTATGCCAGTATTCACATTGCATTAGTTGATGCCAGTATTCACATTTCATTAGTTTATGCCAGTATTTAGAAAACTCTTCTCTTTCTCCTTCTGGCTTTCACCCAATGACTATTAAAGAAATTGATAGGCCTCTGTGTCATCCATTCTCAAAAGAACGTTACGTGGGCATAGATGCATTGTGTTGTGGTTTATGTGTGCCTGACTGCCCTACATATATGAAACGTTAGTCTAATCCAGCACTAATTTTCACATAAAAGCCACAATTCATTTACAAATAAATAGTGTGATTCTGTAGTTTACTTTATTGATATACCTCTCTAATGCAGTTATAAACCTCTTTGAGAATGCTACACTAGATCTTATTTTGTCCAAATAGTTTCAAAGTTTGTTCTTGCATCTTGCACCTATAGGACCAGAAGTCTGAAGCCATGATTCTGGTTGGTCCCAAATCTGGAGTCAGTGTGGTTACCAACATCAAAAGTTACACTGTAAGTCAAATCAATTCTTGCTTTATAATTGTGTAATATATAGATATATCTACATATTTATCTGTGATTTATGTTATGGTTATGTCATATATGGATATATTTACATGTTATCTGTGGTTTTATATGATTATGTCATATATGGATATATTTACATGTTTATCTGTGGTTTATTTTATGATTATGTCATATATGGATATATTTACATGTCTATCTGTGGGTTATTTTATGATTATGTCATATATGGATATATTTACATGTTTATCTGTGGTTTATTTTATGATTATGTCATATATGGATATATTTACATGTTTATCTGGGGGTTTATTTTATGATTATGTCATATATGGATATATTTACATGTTTATCTGCGGTTTATTTTATGATTATGTCATATATGGATATATTTACATGTTTATCTGGGGTTTATTTTATGATTATGTCATATATGGATATATTTACATGTTTATCTGGGGGTTTATTTTATGATTATGTCATTTATGGATATATTTACATGTTTATCTGGGGTTTATTTTATGATTATGTCATATATGGATATATTTACATGTTTATCTGGGGGTTTATTTTATGATTATGTCATATATGGATATATTTACATGTTTATCTGTGGTTTATTTTATGATTATGTCATTTATGGATATATTTACATGTTTATCTGGGGTTTATTTTATGATTATGTCATATATGGATATATTTACACGTCTATCTGTGGGTTATTTTATGATTATGTCATATATGGATATATTTACATGTTTATCTGTGGTTTATTTTATGATTATGTCATATATGGATATATTTACATGTTTATCTGGGGTTTATTTTATGATTATGTCATATATGGATATATTTACATGTTTATCTGGGGGTTTATTTTATGATTATGTCATATATGGATATATTTACATGTTTATCTGTGGTTTATTTTATGATTGTGTCATATATGGATATCTTTACATGTTTATCTGTAGTTTATTTTATGATTATGTCATATATGGATATCTTTACATGTTTATCTGTAGTTTATTTTATGATTATGTAATGGCCTAGAGAAGATAATTATGGAGAATATAGTTTCAGTTAACAAAAAGGAAGACCTACAAGTTAGTGGATACAAGATACCACAGATTTACTTTATTTAAACTAGGATTGACTGTTGCTGGACATCTAACGCAGGACAGAAAAACTACACAGTAGTCGTCATGAGATTTCCATCTGAACACAGAAGAAGAGAAGTTGAAGGTGGAGTAGATTAGGAATGAATGAAAGAATTAAAAAGACATGGACAGATTTTTAAGTTTAGCCCACCAGATTGTGTTGGAGTTAAATTACTGTAGCTGAGAGAAGCTTATATAAAGAATTTTAAACTGACTTTGATAGACTTCTCCAACCCACATGAGAAACAAAATATGTATTGATTAGAGAAACCTGAAACAGATATTCCATTTTTTATGGGTTTTAGTATGGCTGCTAGTAAGCAAATAAAGAAGAGGTTACTTGGCATTTTGACATAGGGTTAATAGCAAGCAATGTAAAGGACTAGAGGTTGGGTTCAATCCTAGTCGACGGCTTCCGAGTTCACCCAGCCTTAAATGGGTACCAGATTTTTTTGGGGGAAAGTAAAGCAGCACGAGCGTAATACCGATCACATTACCCAAAAAATCATGTGCCAAAGGTTTATAAAAATTATGGTCACTAACACCATATTCCTTATACGCCACTTGGTGTGATGGGGCTCTTTACTTTTTTACTTAATCATGATTATTCAGTAGTTTGGTAAAATAGTTATTAGTTCATTAAGCTGGACGCTGTTTTACTGAACAATTGCTCTCGTGGTTGAATTTGCCAATATTGAATAGACATATCCGATTGCAGTATGAATAAGATGTATTTGTGGTGCCTGGCCTCTTCTCCTTAATTCTACACCTTTTGTCTTCTGACTTTGACATCAATGCTTCCTCTAATGTTGCTGTGCTGTTTATTATTTTTCTTCATGTGCTGCGATCTGATGCAAGATTTTACCAGTTTCTTTTGCTGATAGAGAATTCACTGAAGGTAGCACTACAAACATCCTTATATCTCAGATATTATAAGTTTTAAATAAAAGTTATCATCCTTATATATGTAATCATTAGCAATTTTAATTCCTTAAATAGCTTTGTGCAGATTTTGTTGTCTTTTATATAATGGCCACTGCTTAGCCGCCCACCTACTGTCACAATATCTTAACATTTCTTTTTTCTACGCCCACACATCCCGGTGGACACTCATCTATGTTTATCTGCCCACACTTCTGATCTTCTACCCTTGGCCTATTTTGCTATGATTAAGTCCAGTGCAATTTTAGTTTTCTCCTGCACTGCTACAACCAGACACCTCATTCCTTTATCATAATTTTTAAACTGTGGAACATATTACTGGAATGCCCAGGTCTTATGAAAGAACGACACTGCCTACTTTTACATCATATATATGTTACAATCCTTTATATCATTCCTTAAGAGAAGAGTAGGAGTGAGGATTGGCAGGGCAAAAATGTATATGTTGAGAGACTGATGAGTCTAGAGGTGGAAAAGAGATCAGGTCAATTTGGAGTATTTAGTGGGAGAAGTAGTTGTATCAACAATCATCACCATACAGGAACAGGCAGTCTGCATAAGCTTTGAGAAATGCAGGGAGGAGAGGTAAGTTGGATATGGAGCTGTCCTAACTGCAATAGAATAGAATAGAATAGAATAGAATAGAATAGAATAGAATAGAATAGAATAGAATAGAATAGAATAGAATAGAATAGAATAGAATAGAATAGAATAGAATAGAATAGAATAGAATAGAATAGAATAGAATAGAAGTTATATGGTACATTATCCAAACAAAAACACTGACAATTTCTACATACTAGAACTGCTGCCAAAGAGTAAATAAACTCTCAGCACCTGATTATAGATGTAGATTTTATAAAAAAAAAAAAAAAAAAGAAGAAAAAAAAACTATCTATTACATAGATACTTATGTATAAGAACAATCAAGTCAGTGGTTCAAAGCTTTTATCCTCTCACTCCCCGCATTATTCATCTAAATTGTGTCATTCTTTCTCAACAGCTGACACAGTTAGCAGACTTTAACCAGATTGAGAATATAAAGATCACAAAAGATGGTGAGAACATGCATCGAGTAGACATCAGCATCAAAATAAACAACAGGCATGAAGTAAGTAAAGACATGAACAATACATTTCTCTACTTCTTAGCATTCACCCGCTTCAAGTGGACACATGTACTTTGTGTCGTTTGTTTATGGCAAAGCAGTGATATCTGTGATACCTTTTGGCCCAAAGCATTCATCTTCATCATGAATAGATTTAACAATTCTGCCCGGGGAGTAACCATTTTTGGCCTACTTTTTTTTTACTTTCAACTGCCAGGGTTATTTAATGATCACGAGCACAGACAGGACCTCCTGTTTTTTCTCCATTTTCTGAGGGAGCTATGCATCAGGTCTCACTACCCAGAGACAAGAGGAGGGTAAAGCCATGAGGAAACCATGGATTCAATTTTAGAAGATTTGCCCCACCTGTGGTAATTTTAAAACAGCAACTTCATGTCAAGAGAGCTGCAATTTTCTCAGTGGTTAGTGAACCACTACTAACTACTAAGGACAAGAGGTCGGGTTCGATCCTGCTCGACAGCTTCCAGGTTCACCAAGCCTTAAATGGCTACCATATTTTTTTATTGGAAGTGAAAGCGACATGGACATAATACTAATCATATTACCCCAAAAATCATGTGCTGAAGGTCTGTAAAAATTATGGTGAATAACACCATACTCCCTGTAGCAAAAATACACCGCTCAGCAGTATCTCCAAATTTTTACCAGTTGATAATTATTACAACAACAAGCAGTTTTTAAACTTTGTAATTCAAGAGTTACACCCAACCCAGCTGGAAACAATAATGGGTGTCTGTCTTTTGTCCAGGGAAGGGAAAGGTATCCAGGGAGATAGCACTTGACATCACTGGCTTGTTTTGAAGATGTGCCCAAAATAAATACGTCCCGACACTCCACTCCCTATTGGCAGTAACTCTACTGGATATCTTTACCTGTTTATTGTATTATGCTAGCTGCTGTAAGCGATCATGCCTCCCTACACCTTTCTCTCTTTATAGTTGAGTACCACTTCTTTTGTTATCTTCCCACAAACCTTTTCTCATAAACTGCATATTTTTTCTCTCTGTTTTCCTCTATCTCTTCTTTCCTAAACTTGTTTCTGTTGTCTCAATACAACCCAGCTATTCCCGCCTTATTGAATAAAAAAAGTAAAGAGCCCCCGTCACGCCAAGTGGCGTATAAGGAATATGGTGTTAGTGACCATAATTTTTACAGACCTTCAGCACATGATTTTGGGGTAATGTGGTTGGTATTATGCCCGTGCTGCTTTACTTTCCCAGAAAAAAATCTGGTACCCATTTAAGGCTGGGTGAACCAGAAGCCGTTGGTTGGGATCAAACCCTACCCCTTGTCCTTTGTAGTCCAGTTCACTAACCACTGAGCTATCGCAGCTCCCCATCTCATTGAATGGATAAAAATAATGATTGTTTGCTCATTATATAAAACATTTAAAAGCTCTCTTTTTGCTAAGAACTCTTCAAGATTGTCCTCATTATTTATTCTGGCACTCAGTGGCATTTCCAATATTCTTCTGTAAAATTATATTACTGTGTTTTGCCACTATTTCTCATAGTTTAGAAGATTATTATTAAATTCCTTTTGCAGCCGTCTGTCTTGTGGATATTTTGTCAATCATTTTCATATTTTCAACATATAGATTGATGACATTAAAATTGCTGGCATGCCATGGAAAACAAATTAAAGAGGTTTCACAGAGATTGACATTTTCATAGTCTCAAAATACGTGGACATTAAAATTGCTGACCCAAACATGCAGAAATCACTGTCTTGCTTCAAATTACATCATAAAATTCAAATGATGTGTTTCTTTTTAGTGTAAATAAATGAGAATAATAAAAAAATTATGATTTGCATTTTAAGCCATTAAATTATTGTTTGCTCTGGGTCTTTAATAGTTATAATTGTTTTAAAATAAAACTAATCATGGCTGATCTTTTTGCAAACATAAACCAATAGTAATATTATTACAATATAATATTATTTTAAAATTAATGTACATAAAAAGATGAACAATAAATGTATATGTGCATGAATAAAATATAAATTAGCTAGAATTTTAGAATTACTTAAATAAATTCTGAAACTTTTTTAATGCTGATATTTGTGTTTCATTTTGTTGGTTTGGAAATTGACAATTAAAAAATTGTAAAAAAAGCAATTGCATTATTAATTTTATAAAAGATTTTATGAAAATATCAGGCCATAAAAAATATACATTTTTAATTGGAAAGAATATTTTTTATGCAACCCAAACTGAAACTTTTTAAAACTGCGTTGTTATATCTCTTTTCTCCTTTATACTATAAGAAAAGGTAAATGGGGCAGTATTAAATCAATGCATTTAAACGCAATTCATTCAATGCAATTAAAATAAATGCATGTCATGAATATCATAAAAAAGAAACAGAGCATCAACATAACAATAGACAGCAGATGAATAAAACAAGTGAGGAATTTGAATATCTAGGAATGTAAAGTGTGCTTTATAAATATCATCATCAGGTCCCGGGCCTATTGGCGTAGGTGATCATGTCTCTTCACAACTTTCGATCTCGACAGTTCTTTATCATTTCTGTTGTTGACCTTCTGCCAGGCCATTCTCTTAAGCTGTCTCGTATCTTTTCTCTTTGCTTCCCTCTATTCTCTTCGTCCCTCAATTTTTCCAGTTGTTACAATATATTCCAGTTGTTCTCTTCTCATTACATGGCCAAAAAATGATGATTGTTTCTTCCTAATATTGGAAACCAGCTCTCTTTCTGCTTTGACCTCTCTCAGAACATTTTCATTACTCTTCTTAGCTGTCCATGGTCCTATATTTATAAATATCTATCTATCTATCTATTGACCTTTCGAGCCGTAGACGGCCCATAGGGTGTAGACCAAGATAATCCTTCTCCTATCTGAATTTTTGTTCTCAAGCAGCTCTATCTCATTGAGGGAGCCGAATCCTGCTGCTCTTGCCTCTCTCATCAATGTTCTTCTCAGTGTCTCCCTGGGTCTTCCTCTTTTTCTCTTACCTGTTGTTTCCCATCTGAGGGCTTGCTTTGCTATTCGGTTATTATCTCTTCTCATCACATGTCCAACATATGACCATCGTCTTTTCTTTATTATTGAAGATATTAGTGGTTGATTGGCAATTTCTTTAATTTTCTCGTTTGTTTTGAATTCGTTCCATGCTATACCAAGATTTTCCTTAGACATTTATTTTCGAATGCGTTCAACTTTGTTTCTATATCTCTTGTTGTTTTCCAGCTTTCACACGCATACGTAAAGGTCGATAGTACATTTGATTTGAATAGCCTAAGTTTTGTGTTTGTGCTGATTAGTTTTGATTTCCACAACTTTTCAAGGCTTCTGAAAGACATTGCTGCTTTAGCCATTCTGATTCTAATTTCTTGACTTGTATCCCCTTCTCGATCAATGTGACTTCCAAGATAGATAAAGTGATTGATCTCTTCTACTGGTTTGTTAATAGTTCTTTCTTGTGGTTTGAATATTCTTTGAATAGACTTGTTTCCATCTTGACTTGGTGATTCATATGATGACTTTGTATTGTGTTTATTCTTTCTTTTCATACCATTAATATTATCAGGCGTCTCTTTCTATTTTTTTGACACATGCCTTAAATTAATTCTCTTTTATTTTAACTTGGATAAACAACAAATGCAAGAGGTGCATTATCACACCAACACATATTTATATACACAATAATTACATTTGGGTGGTTCCACATTAGATACATATTTCATGAATACACAGAGCAATTCTTAATTCTAGGCTATGTTATGTCAATTTGGATAACCGCTAAATCACACAATCCTAGAAATTGTATAATACCACACAAGTTATGTCTTGGCTATCTCTACTAAAGTCCAGTGTGAACCCTTCAATCTGTCTAGCTATTCACTTGTTCTCGTAAGAATCTTGCTTGACTATCTTCATCTGGCTAACTAGTTATCCGCATTTCTCTCAGTGTGGTTATGAGTGAGTGACTTTCTTGGCTTATCTGTTTCTTAGTGTCTTGCTGTTTTTAAGTGAGTGTCTGCTTCTTCTTTCTAAGTGTCCATCTCTAAGTGTCTTTCACTGCTTCTTCTTTCTAAGTGTCCATCTCTAAGTGTCTTTCACTGCTTCTTCTTTCTAAGTGTCCATCTCTAAGTGTCTTTCACTGCTTCTTCTTTCTAAGTGTCCATCTCTAAGTGTCTTTCACTGCTTCTTCTTTCTAAGTGTCTATCGTCATACCCTTTCGGTGTCTATCGTTGTATGCTTCTTGGTCTCAGTTCTTAGCCTCTGTTTAGAGTATCAATTCTACACCTCCATTTCACATCTCTGTATGGGTGTCCCTGTATGCGAGACTCATGTCGAGTATCCAGTGTATGTGTCTCTCTCTCTCTCTCTCTGTCTATCTCTCTGTCTGTCTGTCTCTCTCTCTCTGTCTGTCTATCTCTCTGTCTGTCTGTCTGTCTCTCTCTCTCTGTCTTTTTATATGCTGACCACTTCTTGTCTCTGTCATTGTCTAACCACCCACCCATATCTTTATGTCTGCCTCTTAAGCAGTCTGACCCATATTAACTTAAATTTTAAAATATTTTCACACCTACACGCATCCCTGACCTTGTGTCAGCTACTGTGTCTAATATTTTGTTCTTCACATTTATTGGGAATAATAGTAACAAACAACAATTCACAAGCAGAAGAAATAGACTCAAGATGCAACAAACTTGTCAAATCAACAAACAACTATCACCACTATTGCCCAACAGGAAATAACACCAAAGGGTAAACAGGCACTCTACAACACAATCTTCATCCAAATATTATGCTACCAATGCCAGACCTGGACTATAGACTCAAGTACAAATATAAAAATAACCACTACCGAGATGAAATGTGTTAGATGAACGATAGTAAACAACCTGAGAGATAAGATCAGAGATGGAGAACTGAGAAAAACGCTAGATATAATTTCCGCCATAGAATACATGAAGAAATAACAAATAAAATGGTTTGGCCATGTGATAAGATAGAAATACCAAAAAACAACATAATGGACCTTTAATAAAACAGACCCAGAGAAAAAGGGATTGGTGGAATATTACAAACACTAGGAAACAAAATGGCAACAGAAGCCAACTGAAGTTCAAAAGATCATAAATTATAACTCCCCTTGACATTTTAAGGCAAACAAAAAAGGAAAGAAGAAGAAGAGAACAAAGGCAAGGACCTAGGAATGATAACAACATAGATGGTCGGTGTATCTCAAAGATGAGGAGTAAAATAGTAAAAGACTGTTTTATTAAGGATTGAAAAACAATTGAAATCCAACCAATTTCTGTCAATGGAAATAATAAAATGACCCTTTCAGAGTTGGGTAGAGCCAATTCTGATATTTGGAAGTAAATCCTGGACAAACGGACAGCAGAGAAGAAGTATTTTGAGGTAACAGAAATGTGGTTTTATAGAAAATGTTGAGAATTCCATTAAAAGCTAAAATGAATAACAAGGATGGTCTAAAAGTCACCAAGGACAAATACCAAAAGGAAATACTATTCCTTTGTTGGTCATGTAATGAGAAGGGAAGAGCTGAAATATATAGGAATACTTGGACAAGCTGAGGAAAAGAAAGATATAGGGATAACAGAGCGAAAAAGATAAAAAAAACAGTTAAAAAGGGTGGTTTAGTGGAAAGTCAACAATAGAAGTGATAGACATCTGTAGAGACAGAAAACTGTTTATAGAGATGATAATTTACACCAGCAGTCATTGTACTTAACATTAATGATGATGGTTGTGTTGGTGATGATTGTTTGATTAATCGTCAAATACTTGGGCACAATAATAACATCAGATGGAAGATGCACCACAGAAATAAAAAGCAGAATAGCTCAGGCCAAAATTGCATTTCAGAAAATGGAAAATATCTGATGCAACAAATATATATCAATAGAAGTGAGAGAGAGTTCATCAGTGCTATGTAGAACTAATTTTAACTTACGGAAGCAAATGAAAAGATGATTAGAGGCCACAGAGATGAGATTTCTCAGAAGAATGTTGAAAGTTCCCTGGACAGCTAAAAAGACCAATGAGGAAATTCTCAAAGAGGCCAACACTAAAAGTGACCTACTAAAAAAAAAAAGCATCAGAAAGAAACAATCAATATTTTCCAGGCACATCATGAGAAGAGGAAAGTTGGAATACTTGGTTACAACTGACAAAATAAAAGGAAAGAGCGATCGCGGACGACATAAAGAGAAAATACTAAATAGCTTGGTGTCATGGCATGGGGGGAAAATGATCTACAACAGGATCGATACGATGCACTGTAGATAGAAGATTGTGGAAGGACATGGTCGCCTACGCCATCCGATATGGCACATGATGATGATGAAGAATCCCCACTTTTTGTCTAAGAAAAAGTTTACCGGAACTCTATCCAGTAAAACAAGAAAATGATAACATACAAGGCCTCTGAATCTCTGGTGTACCTAAATTACATTATTGTTGTCAACAACCATAAGATAAGAATGTAGCAAACTTGTAGCACTTCATTTCAGTTACTTATAAATTATGTATTTTGGGGACCATTAAAGTCCTAAAAGTTTACTGTAATGTGTTCTTGACCTGGCAGAGAAAATCCTGGAGATAATTTAATTAATTTATAACTGTTAGCAACAGATATGATGTGACAAGCAACAGATATGATGTGACATGCAACAGATATGATGTGACAAGCAACAGATATGATATGACAAGCAACAGATATGATATGACAAGCAACAGATATGATGTGACAAGCAACAGATATGATGTGACATGCAACAGATATGATGTGACAAGCAACAGATATGATATGACAAGCAACAGATATGATATGACAAGCAACAGATATGATGTGACAAGCAACAGATATGATGTGACAAGCAACAGATATGATGTGACAAGCAACAGATATGATATGACAAGCAACAGATATGATGTGACAAGCAACAGATATGATATGACAAGCAACAGATATGATATGACAAAAGTTTATTCATTGAAGTCTTGCTTTCTGAGTGAGTTCTGAGAATTAATATGGGAAAAGATACCAAAGACATGGATAAGAAAATATGAGTTTGAAATCTGATCTACAAGGAAAAATAATTGCTTGACTTAAATGTATAGAACAGTAATAGTAGTAGTGGTCTAGTTCAGTAGTTTAGTTCAGTTGACGAGTCCTCCTCATTGCATGTAGGAAAAAGTCCATAAGTTCTCAGGTCTCAAAACTATATCCCTCCATGTGCAGCTTCTAACAATGCCAATATTGTGTTGGTTTACAAGTAATTTTGGACTTTTTGCGTAGCCTTCCTGTTGGGTATCTCCTGACATAGGTATTGATATCAAGCCCAGACATTTGTAATAATATATAAAACAGATTATAGAAACAGTGCTGCACTGCATACACAATAGTTTTAATGGGGACCATAATAATTCTTCTTTTTCTACCTTTTTAGCTCCCAGTGGAGCATAGGTCTTCAACAAACACTTTCCAAGTCGTTCTGTTTTTTGCCATTCTTTTAAGATCATTCCATGTCTTCCCCATCATCTTCATCTCTGCTTCGATCTGTGTTCTCCAAGAATTCCTTGGTCTTCCTCTTTGTCTTTTCCCCTGGGGATTCCAAAAAAGGGCCTGTTGTGTAATACTCTCAGTTGGCCTCCGTAGTGTGTGTCCTATCCAGCACCATCGTCTTCGCTGTATCTCTTTATCCACTGGTGTTTGACTGGTACATTTCCATAATTCTATGTTAGTGATTTTGTCCTGCCATCTCCATCCTTTTATTAATTAATTTAATGAAATTAGGTTAAATACAAAAATAAAAATTTTCAACTCAAATGTTAAAGCAGTCCTATTATATGGCTGTGAAACATGGAGAACAACAAAATTGACAATCACGAAGATACAGACTTTCATTAATGGATGTTTACGCAGGACCGTAATAATATTTGGACATAATGCTTCTGACTCATTAGGGACATTGATCAGAGGTTAGAAGACTCAACTACATCATCACTGATATTTAACACAGAGATTGATAAAGGATCAATTGTGAAATTTCATTAATCTATATATCAATTGAGGTTAGTTTAAGTTTTAACTGAGAAACTTATAAAGTAGATCACATGTGTGTACTGAGCCAGTATTTTTAACAATCAATACGAAAGTTATGCACCATCTTTGGAGGATATTTGAACACCTAGATGTCAACACTTAGTGTCATGATGATTCTTTCATTAAGCTTCAGTTTTTAATGGTGCAACAATTTTTGTGTTTTCTTATTCCTTCAAATATTTGTATATGTTCAGTTCATACATTGAAAACAAATCCATTTACATACATTTTCATTTATATTCTTTATATGCCCCAGTTCTGCAAAAAAAATTTTTAATGTTCTTTTTTCATATTTTAAGCCTTTCCATTCTCATCTTTCCCTTGAGAATTCATTTAAGAGATTAGTTTGTCAATAAATATCAGACTTCATCAGCATTTATTTCAGATTTACAGAATGCAGAGCACATTAAGGATTCATACAAAAAGTGAACTTTGGATAGATGGGAGCTGCATGTTTTCAGTGCATTCATGTGGATTTGAATTCTGAAAGACAATTTTTTTTTTATATGAGGAAAGTCATCATTTTATACAAATCTACCTGATGAAAGTTATCAGAAGAGACCTAAATATATTCACAACCTTTTAACTTGACCCGATCTCATGAAGCTAGGACTTAGTACAATTAAGTTAGATGTTAACTTCATTATCCCATCACCCATTGCTATAGGACTACTTTTACCTTTTCTACTACTCCTCCCCCCCCCAAAAAAAAAAAAAAAAAATTCCTAACGTTAAACACTATTCCAGCATGGAATACAGAGCTTGGAGTGCACCTCACTACATGTCCTCTATTCTGATTGAACTCAGTTCCAACTAAGGGCGTTTATGCATGATATCTTTGCCACTCATGTTAGTGTAATTTTTAGTATCACTCTCTCAAGGTCGACCTTTTATTTTTTAACCAGTTGTTTCCCATTTGTAGAGTTACTTTGTGATTATCTGATTCTTTTTTTTTTATCTCATGGCTGACATGATCTCACCCTCACTTCATGAAAATAGATGCGGCCTTGCCATTTCTATTATTTCTGAACCAGTCTTGTATTTATTTATTCCACTGTATGCAAAACAGTTTTCATAGACATTTGTTTTCAATCCATCGAATGTTCTTTTGAGCTAAAGGCAGCACATAAGGCAGAAATCTTAGGCTCTCCATGTCCAATGATCCTTGCCATCAAGTGTCAGATCTTCCAAAGGACCTGCATTGTATCTCACCACACATCCCTATTCTGGGCCAGCCTCTTAACCTTGGCATGGAGCTAATGCCTCTGTTGTTGCTACTTGCTTTAAAATGATTTTAGTGTTTCTCTAGGTCTGCTTCTTTTTCTTCTACCCTTTGGTTTCCATTTGAGGGCTTATTTCAGACTCTCTTTGTGTTCCTTCTCATCACTTGGCCAATTTGTTTTCCATGCTTCAAATTTATTCTCAATTTCTCTCATTGGTTTCCAGCTCTTCTATGGTTCCCTATGTAAGAAAGGATGAGTAATCTTTTTGAGTTGAATATTCTAAGCTTTGTTTTTTCTTAGAATCTTTGATTTCCATTTATAGTCAAGTTTTCTGAAAACCAATGCCTACGCTGTTAAAAAAAAAAAAAAAAAAAAAACAACAGCCAAGAACTGCTCAGGAGTCACATCATCATCATCATGTGCCATACCGGTTGGCGTAGGTGATCATGTCCCTCCACAATCTTCTATCTACAGTGCATCATATCAGTTCTGTTGTTAACTGTTTTCCATGCCATGACATCAAGCTATCCAGTATTTTCTTTCTTTGTTGTCCGCGATCTCTCTTTCCTTTTATTTTGCCAGTTGTAACCAAGTATTCCAACTTTCCTCTTCTCATGATGTGCCCGAAAAATATTGATTGCTTCTTTCTGATGTTTTTTAAGAGCTCCTTTTTTGTGTTGGCTTCTTTGAGAACTTCCTCATTGGTCTTTTTAGCTGTCCAGGGAACTTTCAACATTCTTCTGAGAAATCCCATCTCTGTGGCCTCTAATCGTCTTTTCATTTGTTTGTCTACTGTCCATGATTCCCTTCCATAGGTCAGAATTGGTTCTATATAGCACCGATGAACTCTCTCAGGAGTCACAACCAAGAGTAAATTCATGTAGTGAAAACAGGTAGTCGTTAGAACTGGATGGGTCATGTTCTTTGACAAGATCCAGAAAATATGACAAAGAGCTTTCAGACAGTGGATATTAGAAAGGAGGAGATTTGAAAAACAATCTGTTGGAGTACCTTGGAAGAAGAAATGCATAGTGTGGGACAGACTTAATACACTCTGGGGAGGATAGTCACAGACAGAGCTTAACAGAGATTTTGTTGAAGGCATATCAGTCAGAAGGCATATCAGTCAGAAGGCATATCAGTCAGAAGGCATATCAGTCAGAAGGCATATCAGTCAGAAGGCATATCAGTCAGAAGGCATATCAGTCACAAGGTATGGTAGTCACAAGGTATGGTAGTCACAAGGTGTGTCGGTCACAAGTCTTATCAGTCACAAGGTATATCAGCCGTAAAGCATATCAGCCACTGAGCCAGTAGTGGGGTGTGATAAACACTCCAAGGTATGGTGACAGCTTTACAAGGAAGGAACACAACACAATACTGACGTTTTGGCCTGTGACCTTCTTCCCATATCAGCCACTGACTTTCTTTGTCAATCTGCTGCCTCAGATCTTCTCATTCTGTGTCTGTATAGTCATGTCTGCTCAAGAAGTCCAATTCTCTGAATACATGTTGCTGTATTAGAGAGTTCTTTAGGGCCTCCATTCAACTTAACAATTTATGTTAGCCTTTGTGGGTCAATGTTCAGTCTGTAATTGGCTAAATATGTGACAATTCTGCAATCTATGCTCAACAGTCTGTGCTGCCTGTCCAGATACTTATACCAGTAAAGAAACCAGCCTTAGACTGTGCAAGGAATTGTTCAATCTGTTATATCCTGTTTTAAGGCAGAACAGAATCACCTTTTCTTGCTTATTCAAGATAGTGACAGTTGTGTTTTGGCTGGTCAATCTTTCTAACAGCCTTGATAATGGTTATAAGTTCTATACCGCATAGAGTAATTAGTATTAAATTTTTTTGATTAATTAATTCATTCATTTTGTTTTATTTTTAATTAGAAGTTATGTATTGTTTTACCCTATAGACCATTGGACTTGGTTTACTGATGGAGGATGCTGAGAACTTTGTGTCAATGGTCGTTGGTTATTACCACATTTTTGTTGACAGAGATAAAAGAATTGTGGATAAAACAATCGGGAAAAACACATCAGATCCTAACAGTATGTTGTATAAGCTGTTCGTCTGTAAAAATTGTTGTTGATGTTGTAAATTATGTAGATTAAAAGAAAAATATATATTTCAACCAATTTGTTTATGCTAGTTGATAAAAATATATGTTTTGACCAATAGTCTTTATCAAAATAAATAAAACATATTTTGATCAATAGTCATAATCAAGATAAATAGAATATATGCTTTAATCAGTAGTTATTATCAAGATAAATAATATATATGATTTGATCAATAGTCTGATTCACCCCTACTGTCAAGTTAGATAACATATATTAACTAATAGTCTATTATTAATAAAGATCAAATGTATGTTTTGAAAAATAGTCTATTATCAGCAAGGATAAATTATATGTTTTGTCCGCTAAGCCATTATAACAGATGTTAGAATGTGTGTTTTGAACTTATAGATAAATGTCAGAGGTGTTTTTTTAGAAGTTTCAATATTGATGGTACCTTCTGGAAAACTGTTATACAGGACTGCTAGTTGTAGAATAATAACAGCACTATTAGGTGCCTGATTCAAGTAGAAATATTTTGACTAGACACAAAGAAAATGTGTTAACCTGAAAGGAGAGAACAATCAAAACCAAAATGGTAGCAGCTCTATCTTCTTTTTCTTTTTTAGTGTTCACCCTCTAGTTTGGCATGGATGTTATGTATTACTAATTCACAGCAAGCCATGACATTTCTATTTTTGGCCTGACACATTTATCTTTGGTATGACAGCCCCTATAATACATGCTTCACCTGCAGTAGAAAACTATAGGATGGAATTGGGCTTTTTTGTTATGTCAAGATACACAAAAATGTTACTATCCAAGTCTGATGCTGTTGTCATAATTTGCAAAGTGTATGAGTTATTAGATTCCAAATAAGCAGAGTTTAAAACACAGAAAAACACTTCTATTCTATTCTTGGAATCAGTTTCATTGCAGTTGGGGCATCCCCATATCTGCTCAGCCACACATACCAGCATTTCTTGAAGTGTATGCAAACTGACTGTTCCTGTAAGTGTTGATTATAGATACATCTGCTTTTCCCACTAAGCACTTCAGATAGACCAGACCTACTTTCCACCTTAAGATTCCTCAATCTCTCAATATATCTATCCTTGTCCCACCCATTCTCCTCCCCTTCTCTTATGGAATGAAGAACAAACTTGGTGATGTACCTTTTGTTCTGAGTCAAGCCACACTCAGTGTCAGAACTGCCAGTGAGCTTATCTGCTATTTCATTGCTGTGCACCAATGAGCACTTGACAGTACACCCAGGTTAATGTGTTCACTGTAGAACCATCCAAGAGTTGCATCCACTCATGCTGCAAACACTGGAAAACTAATCAAATTGAATGTTTAGTAATTGTTAACAATGTTAGCATTCCATATAATACATTTTGTATGGTAATTTTAACAAGATCTCCATATTTCATTGTTATTTCAGTTCCCTCGTATGAAGCTCAACACAGAGTGTTACCTTCTCCCTGGGCCTACCCTGAGGACCTTGTATCTGAGGAGGTGGAACCAGACAACGAAGGGACTGGACCAGAGGATGAGAGAATCATTGACCTGTCTCAGGATGTTCCTGAGTATGAGAAAAATGAGGAATACTTGGCCAAGATTAAGCTAGACCTTGCTACAAAGGTACCCAATTACTGAAACTCCTTTGATTCATCATCATCATCATGTGCCATACTGGTTGGCGTAGGTGATCATGTCCTTCCACAATCTTCCATCTACAGTGCATCGTATCAGTTCTGTTGTTGACTGTTTTCCATGCCATTACATTAAGCTATCCAGTATTTTCTCTCTTTATCGTCCACTATCTTTCTTTCCTTTTGTTTTGCCAGTTGTAACCAAGTATTCCAGCTTTTTTCTTCTCATGATGTGCCCGAAAAATGTTGATTGCTTCTTGCTGATGTTTTTTAAGAGCTCCTTTTTTGTGTTGGCTTCTTTGAGAACTTCCTCATTGGTCTTTTTAGCTGTCCAGGGAACTTTCAACATTCTACTGAGAAATCCCATCTCTGTGACCTCTAATCATCTTTTCATTTGTTTGTCTACTGTCCATGATTGTCTTCCATAGGTCAGAATTGGTTCTATATAGCATTGTTGAACTCTCTTTCCTTTCTCACTTCTATTGACATAGATATGTTGCATAAGATATTTTTCATTTTCTGAAATGCAATTTTAGCCTGAGCTATTCTGCTTTCTATTTCTGTGGTGCATTTTCCATCTGATGTTATTAATGTGTCCAAGTATTTGAAACATTGCACTTGTTTCAGATTTGTCTCATTTATTTTTATGCTGCATAATGGTGGTGATTCTTCTTCTTCTTCTTCTACCTTTTAGCTCCCAGTGGAGCATAGGTCTTCAACAAACACTTTCCAAGTCGTTCTGTTTTTTGCAATTCTTTTAAGATCATTCCATGTCTTCCCCATCATCTTCATCTCTGCTTCAATCTGTCTTCTCCAAGAATTCCTTGGTCTTCCTCTTTGTCTTTTCCCCTGGGGATTCCAAAAAAGGGCCTGTTGTGTAATACTCTCAGTTGGTTTCCGTAGTGTGTGTCCTATCCATCGCCATCGTCTTCGCTGTATTTCTTTATCCACTGGTATTTGACCGGTACATTTCCATAATTCCACGTTTGTGACTTTGTCCTGCCATTTCCATCCCTTTATTCTGCGCAAGCATCCATTAATGAAAGTCTGTACCTTCGTGATTGTCAATTTTGTTATTCTCTATGTTTCACAGCCATATAATAGAACCGACTTAACATTGGAGTTGAAAATTTGTATTTTTGTATTTAGCCTAATTTCTTTGGATTTCCATATGTTTCCCAGTGCAATGAAAGCTCCTCTTGCTTTTGATATCCTTATTTTGGTATCGTTTTCTGTTCCTCCCTCTTTATCTATATTACTGCCCAGATATATATAAGATTGTACGTCTAGTAGAGGTATTTCTCCTAGTTTTATTTGGTTATTGCCAACTGCATTAATTCTCATAATGTTGGTCTTATCTCTATTAATCTTTAGTCCTAGCTGTTGTGATCTCTCATCTAATATACTCATTTTATCTTGCATCTGTTGGTGGCTGTGTGATAGGAGAGCTATGTCATCAGCAAAGTCTAAATCATCAAGTTGTTTGGTCAGTGACCACTGGATCCCATTTCTGTTGTTTTGAGTTATTTTCATAATCCAATCTATGGCCAGTAGAAAGAGAAATGGAGACAGAAGGCATCCTTGCCTTACTCCTGTTCTTATTTCAAATGCTTCTGTAAGCTGTCCTTCATGCACCACACTACATTTTGTTCCTTCATACATTGTTTTTATCAGGTTAATAAACTTTATGGGGATTCCATAATGACTCAGCAACTTCCAAAGCATTCTTCTGTCTAAACTATCAAATGCCTTTTCGTAATCTATGAATCCAATATAAAGTGGGGATTTTAGTTCTAAACTTTGTTCAACTATTATACGTAGAGTAGTTATTTGATCAGCACATGATCTGTTCTTCCTAAAACCTGCTTGTTCATCTCTCAAGTGTTTCTCTATAGCCTCTTTTAGTCTCTCCAGAATGATTCTGCCTAATATTTTTCCTGGCACTGATAGTAGCATAATTCCCCTATAATTTGTGCACTCCTGTAAACTTCCTTTCTTTGGTAGTTTGATCATATAACCTTCTCTCCAGTCTTTAGGTATTTCTTCCCTCTCCCAAATTTTATCCAATAGATTATGTAACATCTTGGTAGAGGTGATAATATCTGCTTTGATGGCTTCCGAAGGAATTTCATCTGGTCCTGTGGCTTTACCATCTTTTAACAGTTTGATGGCTTTCATTATTTCTTCTTTGCTTGGTTTTCCGCAGTTAACGTGTAATTCTTCTTCTGCTGGTAGTATATCTGGAGGATTATTTGAGCCAGGTCTGTTCAAAAGTTCTTCAAAGTGCTCCTTCCATCTCTCCATTTGTTCCTTTATATTACTAAGCAGATTTCCTTTCTTATCTTTGATAAAGGCGTTGATCTGTTTGTATTTTCCACCTAATTTCTTTGTGCTGTTGTACAGTTCTTTCATATTCCCTTTATTTGCTGCTTCTTCTGCCTCTTTAGCTAATTCATCTATATATTTCCTCTTATCCCTTTTAATGCATCTTCTCACTTCTTTGTTCACCTCTGTGTAAGCTTCCTGTGTCTTGGCTTTATTACTTCTTGTTTTGCTTTTATTTATGTCTGCTTTCTTGTTCTTTCTTTCTTTAATTTTATCCAGGGTCTCTGCTGTCATCCATGCCTTATTCTGGCGTTCTCTTTTCCCCAGTGTTTCTTCGCATGTCTCTTTCCATATATTTTTTACCTGTTTCCAATGATCTTCTATATTTATTGTATTTTCTAGTTGTTGGAGGACTTGGTATTTGTTTGATATTGTGACTGCGAATTTATCTTTAATTCCTTGTTCTTTAAGAAACCCTACATTGAAATACGTTCTACCCTTATTCGTTGTAGTATACCTTTTTAATTTAATTTTAAGTTTGGCTAACAGCAGATGATGATCAGAAGCTATATCTGCCAATGGTGGTGATTGTTTCTTCGATATAACCATTACTTCTGAATGGGTCCAAAATGGGTGTCATTTTTTCTGCATTTTATTCTGAATTGATTTTAATACAACTCTTGATCTGTCTTGTATTGTCTCCCATCTATTCTTCAGTTTTCCTCAGGAACTATTTTCTTGACTATCCCAATTCTATGATTGTTCAACTAATTCCATCCATTCTGCAGACATGACTACATCAAGTCATTTATGGATGTATGTTTTATATATATGAAATGAATTAGGATTTTCATGTTTGAGCACACTTTACTGTTAGCATGTGTATGTTCTACTTGTCTTTACTACTTAATCTTGAAAACAGTAAATGAAGCAACATTAAAGTTAGTAAAACAGAAATGTTAAAAGTTAGTTTTTTACGGTTGTTTTAGTGATAAACTAACCCTGGGTTCAATTTCAGCTATATTCTCCAGTGTAAGGAGCAAAGAAATGGTTCCCTCAATGCCTTTAGATGTATGGGGATTTGGGTGTTAGTGCCTATAATTTTTCAATGGCCATCTATTGTGTATATTATGGGAATGTGGCCAATATTACATCAGGTTGCAATTCTTTCTTGACAAAAAAAAAAAAAGAAAAAAAAATATTTTGATACTCATTTTCAAGGTTGGGTAAACCCTAAATCCATGTCAGTCCTAAAACTGTTTTGTCACATCTGAGAATTAACTTGAATCTTTCTGGTCAACAACCACTCTGTCACCATGGTTTCCTCTGTAGGAGACACTATCTATTACCCTTTCAAGTGGAAGACAGTATATAGGGCAGAAATTCTAGACTCTTTGTGTCCAACGATCTTTCAACTGTCAGACCTTGCACAGGTCTTGCATCATGTCTCACCACATGGCTTTGTTCTAGGGGAGTTGCTCAATCTCTGTGAGGGAACTGATGCCTGCTGTTGTTACCCCTCACTTTAATGTTCTTTTTAGTGTTTCTCTAGATCAAGCCTCTTTTTTGTTACCCTCTGGTTCCCATTTGAGGGCCTGATTTGAAATTCTTTTGTCATTGTAGTTTTAGAGTTGAGATTTCTCTTTCTATAGCAATGGATGTTTTAAGATGATGGTTTGTTTAACTATCGATCAACCGTCCATAGCAAAATGAAGAAAAGCTAATCCTCCATTTTGGACCAGAACAGGAAATTCAATTAGTAGATGCTGCTGAAAATAAATACGTCCCTGGTTCACTGAATTGGATAAAATAGCAAAATAAGACCACTGACTGTCTAGTCCTTCACCTAAACTATATAACCTACTACTTTAGTCTTTAGTTCAGACTGGCGTAATCACAGTCGGGGCATTCCCATATTGGGATGCTCTGCCGCCTGTTCAGGAACCATTCAAGTGTTCATTTACTGATTGTTCCTGTCGTGCATTGATTGAACATGTAGACTTTCTTACCGAGGATGCTTTTCCTGCTTTTACCCTTGTGGTGCCATGTTCCACCCTTCTTTTGACACGTGGATTATCTTCAGCTTCCTTGTCACCATCCTGTGAGAAGTGTTCTTTTAAACCCCTCGCAATATCATACATGTCCAATTTTAAGGCTTCCTGTGCAATGGCAGACCCTGCCAACCTGTTAGCCATCTCATTGCCATGAGCTCCCAAATGTCCGGGGCAATATATCCAAGTTATGCTGTTGACATGAGATATGGACCCACTCCCTGCCGAGCATGTTCTTGTCAATCTGGTGAAACATGCTTTGTGAGTAAATCAATATGGCCGCATGTGTTGTTGGTTATTTTAACTTCTTTGTTCTATTATTCCCTATTATCGCCTCGGAAGTTCCCTATATAATAATATTTATTTATTATTATTTGTTACCATTATTTTAACAAATCATGTTTTAGCTTCTGTCACAGCCTTAATCTTCATGCTGGTGCTGGAGGTAGACCTCTTATAGGCTCCTGTACCTTTACCTATGAACCTTCCATTAAAAAGGCCTAACTAACTATCAAGACCTTTAGTTTGGTCACCAGGGTTGTGTAGAGCAGCTGGGGTTTAGTTGCATATTCTAATGGAAAGTTGATAGACTATGAATTTTAATGCCTCACTTACCCATGCCATTATGTTTATGTGACTTCCTTTACTTTTACTTACATGTTTTGTTTTTCCTATCAGGTGGGACCTGCAGTTTTTGAAAATCCAGCATTTTCTGATACACTGACTTCGCCAGGGAGAATGTCTAATGGACAGATCTTTGAGGAAGGTGTGACATCCTTTGGCAGAGCAACAATTATTGGAGATGATTCAAGTTCTCAGGACAGCTCAATGTCTTCTTCTCAAGGAGCAACTTTTAAAATTGTGGCCAATGTGGCAACAAGTTTTTCTCGTGCAGACTCAGACAAAGATCATGCTACCTCAAATTCAGCCAAAGATATTCAGCCACAGATAACCTTAGTGACTTTCAGTTCAAGTCCTGAGAGTTATGGGAACATTAGCTCTGTACTCCCAACTTGTTCAGACAAATCCAAGTTAACTCAACAACCATCAGATGAAACGATTATTCCCAGTAGGACTGCTGTAGAGACAGGTTATGCTCAAGGATTATCCAGTTTTATTGCCAGCAGCTTGGGACATGACCAAAATGACCGTTCTGATACTACAAGCAGCACAAGCAGTTTGTCTGCAAATGAAGCCAGTGAAAGACAGGCTTTGCTTGGGGACAAGCAATCCAGGGAGGAGTCACCAACCAGGTTCTCTAGTCTGAAGTTGTCAGGGGCCAATATGAATGATGCGATGGATGCAGATAGTGATGATGTTGACAGCATGGGGACACCTCACAGCAGTCCAGCAAAGAGCAGACAACTTAGCAGAAACACTTCCATGGATCTTGGTAGTTACTCTTCTTTTTCATGTTTCATAAATAGATCCTTCGGATTAGATATTCTGGACCTAATTCTTCATTCACTTACATAATTGTATGAAGTTCACAAAAACTGATATCAGTGGCGAATGTAGAACATATAAAAGAAAGCAGACAGCACACAAGGAACAAATTTATCAGAAATATCATAAGGCAAAATTATATTTCTTTAAAGAAGTTATGCTTAACTCACTCATAACCTTCTTCTTCTTTTTTCTCTTTTCACTGATACCTAAAAGGTGTCGTGGTTTATATCATTTGTCGTTCTTGAGCTGCTCGAACTGTCTGAATTAGTGATTTACCTTTGTTGTTACATGTCTCTATCACTGCATCTATCCATCTTCTTCTGGGTCTTCCTATTGGTCTTTTTCCATGCATTCTCGAGAAGAACACCTTTGATGGTGATTGGTAAGGGTTCATTCTGACCAGGTGGCCAAACCATTTAAGTTGTTGTACTATATATTCTTGGCAGGGTTTAGTTCCTACCATTTTTCTTATGGTTTCATTTGGTATTCTATCTCTTCTTGTGTTGTTTGTTACTTTTCTCAAACATCGCATCTCACATGTATTGATCTTTCTTAAATGGGATTTAGAAAGGGTCCATGTTTGATTTTCATAGCACAAAGTTGGCATGAAAATACTATTTATTATTTGTTGCTTAGCTGGCATAGAAATGTTTGGGTGTCTTAGCAATGGTGAAAGCTGGTATGTGACAGCATTTGCTTTTTGTATTCTCATGTCAATTTCTCTGTCTAGTTTTCCATCTTATGTGCATATTGTGCCCAGATACACGAATTCCCCTACTTGTTTTATTTCTTTATCTTTAATGTTAATGTTTAATGGATGTCTTAATTTGCTTATTCTTATAGCCTCTGTTTTTGCTGTGTTAATTTTCATACTGTAGTTTGTGCAGCTTTTATCTAGAGATGTTAAATGCTGTTGTAGCAGTTTTTCATCCTCATATATTAGGCATTGGTCATCTGCGAAGAGTAGCTTGTTGATGTTGGAGTTTTCTACCTCTATGTTATTATTTGATTTTTCCTTATTTTTTATTGTTTCCTGATTTATTTTGTCCATATATATGATGAAGAGGAGTGGTGAGAGGACGCACCCTTGTCTTACACCTGTTGTAACTCATAACCAAAGAGTCTAATGCCTTGTAGCCACGCTGTTTTGCATAATGTACAAAAATTTAAATAACAAGAAAATAATTTTTTTAATTAAGATTTTATTGGACAATTTGCTCCAAACGTTGGAAAAGAGGTTTAAGTAAGAGAATTACAAGATTTTAGTGGAAATATTTGAGGAAACATCAATAAATTAAAAGCCACAAAATATGGCTCCTGGTTTCTCACTCTGGCTCCTAGAGTCACATTTTGCAGCTTATGGTATGGAATATGTTAAAGACAGTTTAGAACATTATGTTTTAGAGTGAATTCAGAATATTATATTTACAGGCAATTTAGTAGAACATTATGTTTTAGAGTGACCGGTCCCAACCAACGGCTTCTTGGTTCACCCAGCCCTAAATGGGTACTGGATTTTTTTCTGAGAAAGTAAAGTGGCACGGGCATAATACCAACCACATTACCCCAAAAATCATGTCCTGAAGGTCTGTAAAATTTATGGTCACTAACACCATATTCTCTATACGCCACTTGGCGTGACGGGGCTCTTTACTTTTACTTACACATCAAAAACCGCCCAGATCTCTTCCCCAGCAAATCCCGCAGTTTGAAATTATAAATTGGTTAAAAAGTCCTCCTCTATTCTCCTCATAGCTCTCCTGAATTTAGGCAACATTCCTCTATGTCTAACAAGAAGATTTGGTAGTAACATCAGGGCTGCAGATTCACAAATAGCATCAAAATCTTGAAGCCACTTGGCGTGACGGGGGCTCTTTACTTTTTTTTTCTTTACTGATAATGCTGCTCTAGCTGCTCATAACATTATACTTTCATCATCCTCATCATCATCATCCTCATCATCATCATCCTCATCATCATCATCATCATCATCATCATCATCATCATCATCATCCTCATCATCATCATCCTCATCATCATCATCATCCTCATCATCATCATCCTCATCATCATCCTCCTCCTCCTCATCATCATCATCATCCTCATCATCATCATCCTCATCATCCTCATCATCATCATCCTCATCATCATCATCCTCATCATCATCATCCTCATCATCCTCATCCTCATCATCATCATCCTCATCATCATCATCTTCATCATCATCATCCTCATCATCATCATCCTCATCATCATCATCCTCATCATCATCATCCTCATCCTCATCATCATCATCCTCATCATCATCATCCTCATCCTCATCATCATCCTCATCATCATCATCATCCTCATCCTCATCATCATCATCATCCTCATCATCATCATCCTCATCATCATCATCCTCATCATCATCATCCTCATCATCATCATTAGCCCCATAACCTTGATTAACATTAGGGCACTCTTGACGATGTCTTCACAATTCTCTTCCAACTTTCACAATCTAGAGCTGCTTTCTGTGGTGCAATGAAAGTTAATTTTGCTACAACATTGTGCTATCCTGGACCCTAGATACAAGAACAACACACAAAAAATAATCTCAGCTGAGATGAAGTGTGTTAAACGAATGACAGGAACCAGCCTGAGAGACAAGATCAGAAATGAAGAACTGAGAAAAAAGCTAGGAATAACTCCCTGCGATAGTATACATAAAGAAACAACAGATAAAATGGTTTGGCCATGTGACAAGGTAGAGTGATCAAAACACAACACAATAAGCCCTAAATAAATGTTGCGAGAACACCAGGCCCAAGGGTCGGCCATGAAAAAGATGGATTGACGGAATATTAGAAGCACTAGGAAACATAATACCAGCAGAGGTGAACAGAAGAGCAAAAGACCGCAAACTTTATTTTCTCTTTTGTGACATGTCGTATTTTGAGGAATGTTAACTTTTATAATTGTGTGTTATAATTTTTTTTTATTTCTGAATATTTTTTTTAAAAAGATTATATTGATTACATAATTTGATGTAGCTTTATCTGTTTTAGCCTTACAGCAAAGTTTTGGCTTGCACAGTCCAGTCACCGTATTGCCAGGAGCAGACGTTGATTTCCAAAACCTGGAAGAGAACATCCAGCTCACAGCAAATGGCACAGTAGAAGCCTACAACACTGTGTACTCCGCTGAAGGATATATTGGCCAAACACTGTATTATGATCCAGATATTATAGGTATGCCCTGTTCTTTTCTAGAAACAAAATATTCTACAGCATTTTTTTCTTGGAAAGTAGGGTGGGCTGGGTGGGATATTGATTAAATCAACAATAAAATGTACTATTAATTGATCAAATCATCAATAAAATATACAATTAATTGATCAAATAAACAATAAAATGTACTTTTAATTGATCAAATCAACAATAAAATGTACCATTAATTGTTAATTGATCAAATCAACATTAAAATGCACCATAAATCATTTTTAAAAATGGGTACTAACATGTGAAGGAAACCTCTAATTTACATATAATGCAAATTTTAACACAGAATATGATTTATACTAACTTGCAGCTCAAACCAGCATGACAGAACTGCAGTGAGATTTGAGTAAAGTCATAAATTAGAGTGTGGTCTTTATTGGCCAAACATAGGATAGGTCTTTTAAATTTATTTATTCTTGCCTCATGGGTTTAAAAACTAGAGACAGATTTTACTGCACTTCTGTACATTTTGGGAACTGTAAGTGAAGTGCTCCATGGCTTTTTTCTGTTATTTGTGTCACATTCCCTGAAGAGAGCCAATTAGCCATTCTTCTTCTTCTTCTATCCTTCCTCCATTGCCGTTGGCGTCGCGGGGAGATACAATCTGCAATTCTTTGCTCTTCTGGTGTTATCCCTCCTAGTGATTCTAGTATTCCCTTTCTCCATCTCTTTCTCGGTCTTCCTCTTAATCTTGCGTTTTCGTAGTGTTTGTTTATGGCTCTTTGAGTCATTGTTAGTTCTTTTTGTCTTGTTATGTGGCCGAACCAATTTATTTGTTGTTTCTTTATGTATTCAATGGTTGATTCAATCTCAAGTTTCTTCCTCAGGTCAGTGTTTCTTACTCTGTCCCTTAAGCTGTTTCCTGTCATTCTTCTGACACATTTCATTTCGGTGGTTGTTATCTTTCTTATTGTTCTAGAGTCCAGCGTCTAATTCAGGCACTGGTAGCACAGAGTTGGTAGAAAAATTTTTTTAGCTTTGAATTAGCCATTAAATAAGATATATCCTTTATGATTCCCAGAAGTGGCGAATTTTTTCAGGTCAACAAGGCTTCAGGGTTTACATGGTTCACCCAGCCTTTGATAATAGGTACTAAAGATTTTTGGGGAAAGTAGAGGTGACCTGATGTGGCACTGACCACATCACCCAAAATGTTGCTGTGGTCATTGAAAAATATAGTCATTAATGCCATATTCCCCATACACTAAGCAAGATATGGAGGGAACCATTACTTTTATTTTACTTTACTTTATGATATAGTACAATTTTATAAGGCCAAATTTATATGTAATCTTTTGTTAGTATTTTATTATGTTTATTTCCAACACCTCCATCTTTTTCATCATATTTATCTCCCTTACAGGATTTTATTTGCCCTTTGTGTGTATTATGTGTGAATGGTTTGTTTCTTGCTAACATTAATTTTCAGCCATTATGTCTCCTCTAATTTGATATTAATCTCTTCTTCTTCATCCTCTTCTCACCACCTACTTATTTTTGGCTGAGGACCAACTGAATAATCACATGCCTGATTTGCCGTGTTGCATCTTGTAGATCAATCTCACAACTTCTCTATCTTGCTTGGTCATCTATCTATCTATTGACCTTTCGAGCCGTAACCGGCCCATAGGGCGTAGACCAAGATACACCTTCTCCTATATGAATTTTTGTTCTAGCAGTTTTCTTTTAAAGATATTTTATCAAATCTCACCATCTGTCTCTGTTCTGTGCAAGCAGTTCTATCTCATTGAGGGAGCCGATTCCTGCTGCTCTTGCCTCTCTCATCAATGTTCTTCTCAGTGTCTCCCTGGGTCTTCCTCTTTTTCTTTTACCTGTTGTTTCCCATATGAGGGCTTGCTTTGCTATTCGATTATTATCTCTTCTCATCACATGTCCAACGTATGACCATCGTCTTTTCTTTATTACTGAAGATATTAGTGGTTGATTGGCGATTTCTCTAATTTCCTCGTTTGTTTTGAATTCGTTCCATTCTATACCAAGTATTTTCCTTAGACATTTATTTTCGAATGCGTTCAACTTTGTTTCTATATCTCTTGTTGTTTTCCAGCTTTCACACGCATACGTAAGGGTTGATAGTACATTTGATTTGAATAGCCTAAGTTTTGTGTTTGTGCTAATGAGTTTTGATTTCCACAACTTTTCAAGGCTTCTGAAAGACATTGCTGCTTTAGCCAGTCTGATTCTAATTTCTTTGCTCGTATCCCCTTCTCGATCAATGTGACTTCCAAGATAGATAAAGTGATCGATCTCTTCTACTGGTTTGTTTTCCATGTATATTTTGTCACTTGTTGGAATTAAACTTTTCATGACTTTAGTCTTTTCATGATTGACCTCAAGCCCAATTTGAGAATAGATAGATTTGAGAATAGAATAGATAGATAGATAGAACACATCTTTGAGATTCAACCAGACTCTGAAAATGGGTACTTGAGATTTATTGTTGAAAAGTAATCTGGCATGATGTTAACCAAATGCCCATAAAATGTGCCATTGGTCATTGTAAAATATGGACACTAACACCATGTGAAGAAGAACACTGAAAAAAGAGGCAACGAATTGAACATTACCCATACTGAGATTGAGATGCTTATTCAGAACAGATGATTGGTGAAACACACTAAGAGTCCTGTGAAAAGTCTGATGTTAATGGAAGGATAACAACAATGAATCAACAAAAAGATTATTTTCCGGATTTTTTTTCTGGGAAAGTGAAGCTGCACAGGCGTAATACCGACCACATTATCCCAAAAATCATGTGCCGAAGGTCTGTAAAATGTATGGTCACTAACACCATATTCCCTATACGCCATTTGGCATGACAAGGGGTACTTTACTTTATGCCATCTTCAGTTTCAAGGGAACTTTCTAACACCATATACTCCATATGCCATAAGGATTGGAGTAAACCCTTACTATTTTTGTCACAATAACATCCACAAGAGAGTGCAAAAACAATTTGACAAAGAAAAATGGAGGGAGAGTTGCACAATGTGGACCAGACTAGAGGTACCTTGTGAAAAATGGCTGTGGTCCTTGAAGTGTAAAGAGATTTGACTGATGCTGTTCAAAACACCATAAGTTTCATATTATCTTGGGTTCTCTTATCATTTAGTAGATAAAGCAAGAATAGTTAACTCTGTCATCTGCTGAGAGTCACTTTAATTTCTTCTTTCACACGGCTATGAAGGTGGCTCCAAACCAAAATATCCTAAAGGCTCCTATAGCATTTTAAAATTATCAATGATGGGTCGGAGAATAGAAGGCGAGTGGTAGGGTTAGAGTGGAGGATAGGTAGGTAGGTGTTGTTTCAGGATCCTTGCAGCCAGATTGTGAGGGTGATGGGTAAGAGAGAGAACAGTTCTGTTCGAAGGAGGACAGGTGGTAAGGGTAAGAGCTGATGTGCGGGTAATAGGAAGAACTTTTTGGCAAGCATATTGCAGAACAGATTCTGGGTAAAGGAAACAACAAAAGAATTCCAACATAAAATGGGCTTGATGGAGAAACTCATCGTCTTGGTTGCAGAGGTGTCTAAGGCATAGGAGTTGAGAAAAAAGTATAGAATCAAAACAGGTGTGAAGAGAAATAGAGGAGGTAAGAGTGGACACCAGTAGTTTATAAAATATGGAGGTATAAACATGATGGGTGAAGAGAGACTGAAATGTCGAAAAAGGTAACCAAGGAGGTAGAGACAGAGCACAAAATCCGAATGGAGGAGTGAAATGAACCTACAAAGTCCATATTGAAGCGCATAGCAACCCCACTGGTTTGGTTGAAGAATTGACCATCAAATTTGAATAAGTTGAGAGTTAAGACTAGTTCAGCCAGACGAATAAGATGTGGGGACTGAGGGTTGGTTCCTTCATTCCAGGAAGAACTCGAGAGCCAGGAGGTTATCTTAGTGAGGTAGAGAAGGATAGAGATGTAGATGGAGCAGACATCAAAAACAAATAGCAATAGGTTTTATAAGGACACAGAGAGAATGTGGAGAATAAATTGAGGGTGTTGTAGGTATCCTTAACAAAAGAGGGAAAACCATGGACAATAGGTTGGAAGATGTCCAAGTAGTCTGAAATGTGAACAGTAGGACAAGAACAAGCAGAGACAGTGGGTCTTCCTGAGCTGCAAGGTTTGTGGATCTTAGGTAGCATATAGAAGGAGAGCTTACCTATGGCTGAATTAAAAATGATAAGGTTTGTGGCGCTGGAAGGGAGAGCTTTGCTTTTGATCAAATCAGAGATGGTTGACTTGACCATCTTATTTTGTTTTTGACCATGGGGTCAGGAGAGCAAGGTTTGTAGAATGTAGAGTTGGAAATGTATCTCTAAGGAGTAGAGGTCTTTATGCCTAACCACTATGGAGCCACTTTTAGCAACAGGTTTTTTAACTATATCATCATGTAGGTGGAGATTAGTAAAGGCTAGCAATTCTGTCAGGGGAGAGATTTGAGTGATGTAGTCTCTTGGGGTGCAAACATTTGATTTCCTGGGAAGAGTGGAAATATATTTGTCAAGTGCAAGGGACAGTGGTCCAATCAGGTCTGGAAACTTCGAAATGAGAGAATTTCTCATAGGAGAGATAGGGGGTGGATGTGGAGGGCGGAGGTAAAAATAGAGCATGGTCACTGTCTTTTTCTGTCATTTCTTTCTGTCATTTTTTTTTATATCTATGTTGTGTTTTCTGGCTTGGATTTATGTGTTTAATTTGTATAGTCTGTTATACCTGATGAAGGTTTTTGCTGAAACATAGTTTGTCTTGTCTTCCTCTTCTGGTGGCAAGAGAGATGCAAAATTCTGCTTCCAGTAACTAATCAGTTCATTTATTTTTATAATTTCTTTCAGATTTATAACTGCATGACCAGATTTTTTAAACTTTGCAGTTTTAATTTAGATTGTTATTACATTCTTTCCCAGATTTAACCAACTTCCCACCCCCAGTGACACCAGATGATGACACTATGTTGGACTTTACTGAGCCTAACTTTCCCCCGCCAGTTTTCTCTTCCAGTTCCTCTCTGACCAGTTGCAGCAAAAATGATTCAGGTAATGCATTATTTTAACACTCAAACTAATCTCAATTTCACCATCATAAGATTGCATGTATTTTGCAGAATGCTACATTCACCACAGTCCATCTAAAAGAATCTCTTTCTCTAGCCAAATCTATTGTTATGTTCAAGGTCTCTGTGATGTCTTGAAATCACCTCCTACTCGATCTGCCCATCTGAATTATATCTATCTATCTATTGACCTTTTGAGCCATGGCCAGCCCGTAGGGCATAAACCCAGATACTTTTTCTCTTATCTAAATTTTCTTTCTAGCAGTCTCAGTCTTCGCAAAGGTCTTTGATCAAATCTCGTCATTTGTCTCTGTTCGGTGGAAGTAGCTCAATCTCATTGAGGGAGCTGATTCCTGCTGCTTTTGCCTCTCTGATCAATGTTCTTCTAAATATCTCTCTAGGTTGGCCTCTTTTCCTCCTACCTGTTGTTTCCAACATGAGGGCCTGCTGTGCTATTCGGTTATTATCTCTTCTTATCACATGTCCAACATATGACCATCGTCTTTTCTTGATTACTGATGATACTTGTGATTGATTGGTGATTTCTCTAATTTCCTCATTTGTTTTGAATTTGTTCCATACTATACCAAATATTTTCCTTAAACATTTATTTTCAAACGCATTCAACTTTGTTTCTATGTCTCTTGTTTTCCAGCTTTCACATGTATACATAAGGGTTCAAACAACAAGTTTTGAATATTTCAAAGTATTTCTTTGTGTGAAATGAAATTGAAACATTACTCCTTCAAAAGGCTTTGAAGTCACCTGTTATACCATACTATAATAAATCAACTATAAATTATTGTCTATCAATTATACAACTATAAACAAAATTAACACTTACAGACAATAGCAAATCAGATATTGTATACATGTTAACAATTATAACAAAGCAACAAGTTCTCTGAAACAACAATTATGGATGCCATTGTTAATAAACCAACAATAACATATCTGTTTTGCAGCTATAGCGAATCAACTCTTAACACCTGATAACAATTATAACAAAGCATGTTAACATATATGATTCTCTTTAAAATAAACAAACAACAACAAAATCACATGAAGCTAGCCTGTTTATCAACTATAACAAACACATCTATATCATGACTACTTATCAACTTTAACATACTTGTAAATAAACTATAACATAATATTTTATCAACTTTAACATACTTGTAAATAAACTATCTAAGGAGGTTGATCGATGGCTTGACAAGCTGTCATTGTAAAAACTATTGTTATGGAAACAGCACCATAGATTTTAGAGCAGTGATCTCTGCAATATGTGTCATTTTGGCATGCAAGGTTTCTGTTTTTGAGATTCTGGTTCTGCCCTATGT
The DNA here is from genome assembly GCA_032433765.1 of Megaustenia siamemsis. Lineage (NCBI taxonomy): Eukaryota > Metazoa > Mollusca > Gastropoda > Stylommatophora > Ariophantidae > Megaustenia > Megaustenia siamemsis. Next base: position 27,095,353 of record JAVIAB010000001.1, read on the forward strand.
GCCGTCGTCGGCTCGAAAGGACAATAGATAGATAGATATAAATAAACTATAACATAATATTTTATCAACTCTATCATACATGTGGGCACAAATTATAATAAGAATATTCTTACTTTCCACCAGATTCACCTTGCCCACTAGCCTTGCCTCCAAGGTCATCCAGTACTCCAAGTCGACTCGAGAGGTCAGCTAGCACAGGAAATTGCCCTGATTTTTTAGATGATGATATTGATGCTCTAATAGCTCACTTCACTATACCCCCACCTCCATCTTTGTCCGAATCTGCTTTGATATCACACACAGTCAATGGTAGCTTCAGCCCAACAAATATAATAAATCCTAGTTACTCCAGTTCGGGGGAAATTCCCACAGATATTACTAAAGATCTAGCTCACCTCATCATTCCTCCGCCACCACCCAGTATTTCAAACATTTCTCAGGGAGATGATATTCCAGTTGTCCCACCTGTGCCTCGTTCATTAGTTTCCCAAAAGAATGGACGGAAATCTAGTGAAAAGAATCGTTTCCAGCACAAACGGTCATCATCTTTAGATGTCAGTTTCCTGAAAAGATCAAAGGATCAGTTTGATTCTAAATCCAGAAGTATATCCATGGATGATAATAAAAATATTGTAGATTCTGGATCAAAGACAGCTCCACCTTCAAGTATTAGTGGGAATATCGCTGGTGAATCAGCAATTGATATCACTGGAGATTCCCCTGCCTCAGTTTCCCAGAAACTCCACAGCTTGTTGCATTCCTTGCCTTCTGTTACCCAAGAAGTGAATCAAATGAGTGATATCAGTATTGAAAAGACACATTCACATCATCGCAGCTCGTCCCTTGACTTAACATTCATACAAACTAAAATACCACACACAGTATCCCAGACTGATATTTCTGGGAAATGGGATTCTACCTCCATTCCCATTTTCTCAAGAAGCTCATCATTAAGGCTCAAGTGGTCACCTTCTAGACAACGAAGCCAAAGCTGTGAACCTGTGACATCAGCTAGATATTCTGTTGATGATTCAAACTCAAACACTCTGAGAGCACCAACTAAATTCAGCTCTACCAAAGAAGTAGATAAATCTTTTGCTGGTTCTGAGAGTTTTGCTTCCATGAAAGCCAAACTAAGGGATTATAGGGACTTTCTACTGAGCAAGAGCAAATTAAGTGCCTCAAAAAATCTGTCAACTGGAACAGATGGCAAACAGGCTTCAGATTCTGGGAGAGGCTTACTCCAACGCTCTGGTTCTTTCAGTAAACTTCTTTCCCAGTTGCGAGGATCCAAATCTGACGAGCACAGATCTATGCCTTTGGCTTCCACAGACACCAACTGGGAGTTAAAGGAAGCAAAGCCACAGGCACTTAGTGGGAAAACAACTGCGGATCAAGGAGGAGACAAGCGTGTACCTGTTGTGCGAGACACACTTGGCCTTAACCGCCCAACGCTTCGGCCTCTTTCAAATACTTTAAATCAAGTAAGTTAAAATATTTTATTTCTATTATATTTTACATATTTTTTGTATATGCTTACATTATTATTCAAATGCTTTTATAATTTCTGAATCCCTTATATTTTACGTATATTTCTTTATATATTTTCTTTGTGCTTCCATTTTAAGTCAATCATTTAAGTTGCATCTATAACGTCTATTTTGTGTTTTTTTTTAATTAATTAATAGCCTATAATACATTGTTCATGTTCTAATGTTTCATTTAAAGTAGAATGCTTATTATTTTAGGTGCATATTTTTTAAGTTCATACTTCATCGTTTCATTTGATCTAATCTCATTTTTCACTATTCCTGTTACCTCAATGATTTATTTTTACAATTGTTTCAAATATGTTCTTTTTTTAGTATTTATAAATATTTTATTTTGGTGGTCTCAAAACAGTTTTTTTTTATATATTTTCAGTCTCAGACCTCTATTTTCATAATTATTCCAGTAATTTAAACTTTTTATTTTTCATGATTGTTTGAGTAATTTCAATATATTCATTTTTACTGTATATCCAAATGCAGCTCATTTCCAATTTCAGGATGTAGATATAGGAAACAAAAAATTTAAAAGAATTGAAATTAACAAAGGAAAATATGATGAAAAAACAGACGAAGAAGAGGAGGTAACTGAACAATGCACTGCATGCTGCAAGGTGTTGGTGCTTATCTAGATAACAATCACATGCATTAATTTAATTAATTGCAATCACATACATTAATTTAATTAATCACCACAGTAAATGTGATTGGCCTACTGCACTATTAATCACCTGCTGATAAGTTGTTATCTTCAGTTGAGATATAAATCCAGTTTGCTTCTCAAAAATATTTATTTTAAATTACACTCTCTCATTTTGTGTCCTGAATAAAATGTATTCAACTGCATCTTTTAGCGTATCATTATTTACTCAAGTTTCTATTTATATTGCCTCTACTTGTTTCTCCTTCTCTTATTTTCTTCTTCTTTTTCTCATTCTGTTCACTTCCTTCCTTCTTCTTTTACACATTCTTCTGCATCATCTTCTGCTTCTTCTTCCTGTTTTTATTCAATTTCTTATTTTTATTTTCTTCCCCTTTTCCTTCTTCTTGTTATTTATGTTGTTCTTTTTTTTCCCTCATCTTTTTTTTCCATCAACTTCTTCTACTTCTTCTTCTTGTCCTCGGCCATAATTGGCTAAAAAGTTAATGACCAGCACTTCCTTGTGGTGTCATGTAAGGGCTACAATATAATCTTATCACTTTGTTCAGTTTGGAGACATCGTTCAATGTTCAAAATCTTACTGTCACTATGCCTCTGCCTCTATTGTTCTATACCTCTATTGTTCTATACCTCCATTGTTCTACCAAACTTTTTTTGACCTGTCATTTATTTCTCATTCTATTTTTTTCTGGTGACATAGTGACAATGTACCAGTGGTTTTTTACATTCCCATATGTGTTCACTGCATGACACAGTCCCTAAATGATCTAATAAGAAACAAATATAATTGGGGTATTATGGTTTATCTTAATTATGTGCATCGAACTGCTTATTAAAATGTAAAATTCTGAAATATATAATTATTGCAACCACATTGTACAATTTATTAATTTTGAAAGTGTGAAGTTATTGATATCGCAAGAAAAATATGTTCTGATTTGATTGCAACTGTCAAGCCTTAGAGCATATGGAGAATACAGTGTTAGTGCCCATATTTTTTTTATGAACATCCACAGGTTATTAAATTACAGTGTAAACTAATAGTAATTGTCAACATTAATCCCATGACCCTAGCAGTCATTGAAGTATGGTAATGCCTTAACAATTTTCTTCAAACTTTCATATTCAAGAGCTGCTTTCTGAAATAAAGGTCAATCCTATTCATTATCTGATGTTGTCTTCCTACCTCTTCCTTTGTCTGGCTTGTCTGTGTTTGCCTGATGCTGTGGTATGTAGAATAGTCATAACAAGGCTTGTAGATCTTGTAACATATTTGAATTATTTTAATTTTCATTAATTTTACTTTTGACATTAAATTTCTAACTGGTCTGTGGCTCTATGGATCTTGTGTGCATCTTCTCCAGTGAAATAGTCTATAAAAGATATGCTCAAAATCTTTCTTTGCCATCACATTTCCAGAGCCTGTATTCTTCTTCCCTAGAGAGTAGTAGTGAGTGTCCATGCTTCACAGGTGTATAGAACTACAATTTCTGCTACTGTTCTTTGTTATTAATTTTTATTCTTAGATGATTTTGCTTTTTCCAGATATTGTTTAGTCTTATCAAGGCTGAAGGGAGCTGCAATAGCTCAGTGGTTAGTGAACTGGACTACAAAGGACAAGAGGTAGGGTTCGATCCCAACCGACGGCTTCCGGGTTCACCCAGCCTTTAATGGGTACCGGATTTTTTCTGGGAAAGTAAAGCGACACGGGCGCAATACCAACCACATTACCCCAAAATTCAAGTGCCGAAGGTCTGTAAAATTTATGGTCACTAATACCATATTCCCTATACGCCACTTGGCGTGATAGGGGTACTTCACTTTTTTTTTTATCAGGGCTGGAATCTGCAGTAGCTGAGTGATTAGTGTCAAATGAACTACTAACAAAAAGATATCGGGTTTGTTACTAGTCTACAGCTCCCTGTTTCATCCAGCCTTAAATGGGTACCCCATTTTTGGGGCAGGAGAAAGACAGCAAAGGTACAAAACACAATGTGCCCAAGGTCTATATAAAAATACGAGCAATAACACATTAGATGGGGCTCTTTCTTTCTTTTTATGAGGGACTACCATTGACCATACAATTCTAGCTAATATTTCTGGTTTTGAAAATTCTTCAGTCTCAATGTCAATCTAGATGTTTGAAATGTAGAATGACTGAAGTGCCTCTACATTTATCATGAATATTCTTTCAATGCTCTTTGTCTTGCTTATCATTAGTTTTGTTTTATCCGCAATTGTAATTCATTACTTCATTTTCATTATTATTGTTCTTGTCATTACTTTCTTTGCTTTCTATTTCTCTGTCATTGATTTACTTCAAAGAAAACAAAATACATTTTGCTGCACTATTTATTTGTGGTGGTCATTGAGGAGCCAATAGAGAGACTGAAAACAAAGGTTGCAGCTCATAAGCCATTAGTACAAGTTGGTGCTTTTATAGCTTTTGTAGACAGAGTATCGTGACATCACTGGTAATCTAACCTTGATCCATCTGAAAGGAAAATGGTTGGTTAAATTTGTGTTCCCACACACTCCCCTATTTATTTATTAAAGATTGTTTATATTGTTCAATTTATTTGTTATCAATTTAGTTTTTTTTTTATTCACTGAAATAAACAAAAATGAAAAAAAAAGAACTACTAATAATTTGAACAAGACAACTGGAATTGTTGTGACATGTGAAGAGAAACAATATCCTACTAACAATTTGAACAAGACAATTGTCTTAATTTTTGTGATATGTGAAGAGAAACAATATCCTACTAACAATTTGAACAAGACAACTGGAATTGTTGTGATATGTGAAGAGAAACAATATCCTACTAACAATTTGAACAAGACAACTGGAATTGTTGTGACTTGTGAAGAGAAACAATATCCTACTAACAATTTGAACAAGACAACTGGAATTGTTGTGACTTGTGAAGAGAAACAATATCCTACTAACAATTTGAACAAGACAACTGGAATTGTTGTGACATGTGAAGAGAAACAATATCCTACTAACAATTTGAACAAGACAACTGGAATTTTTGTGACATGTGAAGAGAAACAATATCCTACTAGAAGTCATTGGTGGAAGGGAAGGTGCAAGGCAGAGGCAGACCAAGACTAAAGTGAATAGACAGCATCAAAAGGTGGACAGGTGAACCTAAGACAGCATGCACTTTCAAAACAAGAGACATGGTAAAATATGGAGCTGTCAACTGATGATGATGATGATGATGATGAAATATACTTCCTTATGATAGCATTGTCTGCAAGGCAGCAAATAATCTGAGTTCACATCTTTCCTATTCCAAATGAGTTATCAAATAATGCTGCTGTTGTTGATTTCTATTTTTTTTCAATTTTCAGTGACTGCGATCTGCCCACAACCTTCTCATTTTTTACTTTGTCTAGCGCAGGTATAGGGAAATTATTCATGTGTTGTTTTTTTTTCTTCAAAATCCTAAATGCATGCCTAAATGTTCTATTGTGTTGCTGCTTCTTGGTGTCTTTATGCAACACCATTTGATGTTTAATGTTCAATGAAAGATGAGACCACCAATTTAGGCTTCAAAGCTCTGCGATTTTTAAATATTTGCATTTATGTTCCTTATTTGATGTTCAATGCTCACTCCTCTTTTTTTATTTTGTAAACTGAACTTTATTGACCTAATTAAGCACTGAAATGACATATTTTGATCATGTCCAAAGTCACCATGGCCTAGAGATCAATAATGGAGGGTATAGTTCTTTGGAGATGGAGAAAGGGTTGACCTAACAGTGGGACTAGCACAGGAAGGAATCAAGAAAATACTCACTGAGGTATAAACATTTGTAGAACAGTCAAACACCCACCTAACATCCCTTTGAATGGTAAACAATGAAGAATAGTTGTCAAGTGAGAACCATAGAAGAGGAAAGAAGAGGAGCAGAAGAATGAGAAGAGGTCAAGGCAAAGAAATGCAAATGAAAGCATAAAAATGTGAAGCTGCAGTAAAGCTAAATGTGAGGGAGAATTGAAAAAAAAATAGGAAAAAAGGTATGGTAAAAGCTTTACGTAATTGATAGACGACACAAATTTGAATGACGTTTCAGCTCAATAGGCCTTCAGCAGGAACAAACAAACAACATACACTTAGTTTTTTTTTAACTAGTTTCGATTATTTTGTTTTGGTTGTTTCATTACTAGTTAGCTATGTAGGATTAGTTTTATTCACTTACATATCATTGTGTGTGTGTTGTTTGTTTGTTCCTGCTGAAGGCCTATTGAGCCGAAACGTCGTTCAATTTGTGTCGTCTATCAATTATGTAAAGCTTTTACCATACCATTTTTTTTTCAATTCTCCAGAAGAATGAGAAGTAGCGGAAGAAGAAGAAGAAAGGTGAGTAGCAGAAGAATGAGGATGAGAAGAATGAGGAGGAGGAGAATGAGGAGGAGAAGAAAGAAGAAGGGTGAGTAGCAGAAGAATGAGGAGGAGGAGAAGAAAGAAGAAGGGTGAGTAGCAGAAGAATGAGGATGAGAAGAAAGAAGAAGGGTGAGTAACAGAAGAATGAGGAGGAGATGAATGAGGAGGAGGAGAATGAGGAGGAGGAGAAGAAAGAAGAAGGGTGAGTAGCAGAAGAATGAGGAGGAGGAGAAGAAAGAAGAAGGGTGAGTAGCAGAAGAATGAGTAGCAGAAGAATGAGGAGGAGGAGAAGAAAGAAGAAGGGTGAGTAGCAGAAGAATGAGGATGAGAAGAATGAGGATGAGAAGAAAGAAGAAGGGTGAGTAGCAGAAGAATGAGGAGGAGGAGAAGAAAGAAGAAGGGTGAGTAGCAGAAGAATGAGGATGAGAAGAAAGAAGAAGGGTGAGTAGCAGAAGAATGAGTAGCAGAAGAATGAGGAGGAGAAGAAAGAAGAAGGGCGAGTAGCAGAAGAATGAGGAGCAGAAGAATTAGGAGCAGAAGAATGAGGAGCAGAAGAATGAGGAGGAGGAGAAGAAAGAAGAAGGGCGAGTAGCAGAAGAATGAGGAGCAGAAGAATGAGGAGGAGGAGAAGAAAGAAGAAGGGTGAGTAGCAGAAGAATGAGGAGGAGAAGAATGAGGAGGATGAGAAGAAAGAAGAAGGGTGAGTAGCAGAAGAATGAGGAGGAGAAGAAGAAAGAAGAAGGGTGAGTAGCAGAAGAACGAGGAGGAGAAGAATGAGGAGGATGAGAAGAATGAGGATGAGAAGAAAGAAGAAGGGTGAGTAGCAGAAGAATGAGGAGGAGAAGAATGAGGAGGAGAAGAAAGAAGAAGGGTGAGTAGCAGAAGAATGAGGAGGAGAAGAATGAGGAGGATGAGAAGAAAGAAGAAGGGTGAGTAGCAGAAGAACGAGGAGGAGGAGAAGAAAGAAGAAGGTGAGTAGCAGAAGAACGAGGAGGAGGAGAATGAGGAGGATGAGAAGAAAGAAGAAGGGTGAGTATCAGAAGAATGAGGATGAGAAGAAAGAATAAGGGTGACTAGCAGAAGAATGAGGATGAGAAGAAGAAGAAGGGTGAGTGGCAGAAGAATGAGGATGAGAAGAAAGAAGAAGGGTGAGTAGCAGAAGAATGAGGAGCAGACGAAAGAAGAAGGGTGAGTAGCAGAAGAATGAGGAGCAGACGAAAGAAGAAGGGTGAGTAGCAGAAGAATGAGGAGCAGACGAAAGAAGAAGGGTGAGTAGCAGAAGAATGAGGAGCAGACGAAAGAAGAAGGGTGAGTAGCAGAAGAATGAGGATGAGAAGAAATAAGAAGGGTGAGTAGCAGAAGAATGAGGATGAGAAGAAAGAAGAAGGGTGAGTAGCAGAAGAATGAGGATGAGAAGAAAGAAGAAGGTGAGTAGCAGAAGAATGAGGAAGAAAGAAAGAAGGGTGAGTAGCAGAAGAATGAGGATGAGAAGAAAGAAGAAGGGTGAGTAGCAGAAGAATGCGGATGAGAAGAAAGAAGAAGGGTGAGTAGCAGAAGAATGAGGATGAGAAGAAAGAAGAAGGGTGAGTAGCAGAAGAATGAGGATGAGAAGAAAGAAGAAGGGTGAGTAGCAGAAGAATGAGGATGAGAAGAAAGAAGAAGGGTGAGTAGCAGAAGAATGAGGATGAGAAGAAAGAAGAAGGAAGTGGAAAAAGAGGGAGAGTGAAGAAAAAGAGAAGCACCAGAAGGAGGAGGATGAAAAAGAGAAAAAGAAAAAGGAGGTGGAAGGAGGAAGAGGAACAAGGAGGGAGACGGAAGACGGAGGAGGGGGGGAGAGGAGGAAACGAATATTAAGAGAAGGCGAAGGATAGGAAGTAGAGGTAGAAAAAGAAGAGGAGGTATCATGTGGAGCCGTAGCAGAGTGTGCGTGGATACAATAAAATAACTATACAATATTTCAGCTTTGATGATAAGACAAAACTAAAGAAACCAACGTTTTGACTCAAAGGATCTGTAAAAAGGACACAACACACAAACACATGATAGTTATCAAGAATGAATTTTTTAAATGAGCAATGACAATTGTGGGAAAGACAGAAGTCTATACTTCTTACAGAATGACATTCACCTAACTATCAGGTGGACATGCTACCCTACGATTATGAGGGCATTATTGTTCTTTTTTAACATTCTTAAGTTTAGTTTTCACGGATTTGATTATCCACAAGTTGAACTATTTGTCCAGCATTTATTTATTTCTTTTTTATCTTTGAAGGGAGGGAGGGCTTTTTGAAAGGCCTGTTGTTCAATGAATGCAATCGTCACAAGATGTACAGGTTGACATTGTTTTTATCTCTGTGTCTGACTGTCTGTCTATCTCTCTGTCTGTGTCTGACTGTCTGTCTCTCCGTCTGTGTATGACTGTCTGTCTGTCTGTCTCTCTGTCTGTGTCTGACTGTCTGTCTATCTGTCTGTCTCTCTGTCTGTGTCTGACTGTCTGTCTGTCTCTCTGTCTATGTCTCACTGTCTGTCTGTGTCTGACTGTCTGTCTGTCTGTCTGTCTCTCTGTCTGTGTCTGACTGTCTCTCTGTCTGTGTCTGATTGTCTGTCTGTGTCTGTCTGTGTCTGATTGTCTGTTTGTCTGTCTATGTCTGTCTGTCTGTCTCTCTGTATGTGTCTGTCTGCCTATTCATTCTGTCTTTTCGAATTGATGACGGCACAAGGGACATAAATACTAGACTCTCAATGTTTGACGATTCTTGGTATTAAGCGTCAGACTTTGCACAAGACCCGCATTGTATCTTGCCTTTATTCCATCCCCCCCCCCCCCCCCCCCCGCCCATAAGGAAAAAGAAAAAAAACACGGTTTGACCTCACAGTGATTCGAATTTAGAACCTGCGTTCGTGTTCTCCTGACTTGGAGCACGGACCAGTTATCGATCCTATCATCCACTCTCACCACAAGTTCAATAATTTAGTTTAATCCTCTCTCTCGCTCTCTCTCTCTCTCTCTCTCTCTCTCATCCCTTCTCTCAAATACTTTTTTTTCCAACATTCATAGGCAAGAAAGCAAAAACATTAAATGTAAATTAAATCAAATCAAAATCTAGGGGAACTATGTCAGTATAAGGAAGTAACACGTTTAATACGCGTGCCAGGAACTTGTCAAATGTTTTCTTTATTCCTTCGTACACGTTTAGAATCAACACACAGTTGTTTGTCAGTCATGACTATTAGTATTCAAACAACATGAGAGGAGGGCAGAAACATAGAATGAGAGATACAGATTTGAGTCGCATGGATTGCATTTTACCCATAACGAAGTATGCAATAGCAGTAGCTTTTTTACGAATTGACATACAAAAAATAATAGCCTTTTAGAAGAGAGTAGGGGACTTCGCCTTACTTTTTTTTACTTTCCCTTAAAAGTCGAATGTCACAGGTCAAGATGATAACACATTAAAACTGAGTAACGGAGCAGGCAAGTTGTGGGAAGAGTAAACTCATTTTACCATCACTCTTGGTATACACGCATTCAATTATTTTGACAGTAAGGAACCAGTGGTGGGGAGTGTTAAACACTCCAAGGTATGAAGACAGCTTTACAAGGGAGGAACACAACACAATACTGACGTTTCGTCCTGTGGCCTTCTTCAGAATACAAGGACAACGAAAACAAACTGTGAAGCACAATTATCTATAACTACATGATCATAAGAAAGAGTAGGAGAACAGAAAAGAAGGAAGTAGGAAGTATTTTGACAGTAGAGGGGTTAATTAGAAGTCAAGATGGCGTATTGTTTTTTTTTCTTCAATTTTTGCAACAAAGTCTATGCAGAATTTAACTTTGTTTCTTTCCATTGGCTGAATTGACAAATGCTCGCCACTCTGCAGCGAAATATGCAAGTGAGATGCGAGCTTTCAACCGAAAGTATCAACTGAAACGACAGAGAGAGAGAGAGAGAGAGAGAGAGAGGGAGAGAGAGAACACCCAGACTCCAGAGCTGGAGGAGATCATGTTAGATCGTACCCCCTAATTATACCAATCGAGTTAGACATTGACAACAATCGTAAAGACTTAGATAATTCAGCTAACTTTTGGTGCAAGGAACTAAGTGTACTCTAGAAGTTACACTTAGAAGTTCATTGTGTTATTTAAATAAAGTGGGTTTTTTTTCCAAAGTGATTCCAATCATTGTTTTCAACGATAATAAATGAGACAGAGAATAGCTGTATCTAGAATACCTTAAGCCGAGTTATAGTACCAGCTGAGTCTTGTCTCAATAGCCTTTGACTGTACAAGTAATCAAACACAATCACTAGGCTATAGATGCCTCAAATAAATATCGAAGATAACCTAATTGAGCATCGTAGAATAATTGACGTTAGTAGTAGATATAGTCTTCAAATTGTGTAGTGATTGCAACTGTTGATGTAAGTTTATTTGTAGTATTATATGAACTTACCGACCAGAGGTCGAGTTCCCGATCGACGGCTTCCGGGTTCACCCAGCCTTAAATGGGTACCGGATTTTTCTGGGAAAGTAAAGCGGCACGAGCGTAATACCGACCACATTACCCCAAAAATCATGTGCCGAAGGTCTATACAAATTATGGTTACTAACACCATATTCCATATGCGTGACAGGGCTCTTTACTTTTTTTTATATGAACTGCGCTGTTAGAATATGTTTTTGATGACCAAAACGATGACATAATAAACTTGATATACAACTATGTCATAGTCAGTGATTATTGACAATAAATGCTGTCGTCATCTCATAACCCCTTTATAAACAACATCACATAATATTATGAGCTGTCTTGCTTATTTGATCGTATCAGAAATAGAACCTACATCATATTTTCCATAGCAAGAAGACACAAAAGGGGGCTTTAAATAAATAGGGATTTTTTTTCATGCAAACATAAAACAAAGCTTAACTCCTTCCTTACGTTTCGCCGCATTGTGCGTCAAGCAGATTTTTGCTGTGTACGTTTCGCCGCAGAGTGCGTCACTCGCAATTTGATTAGTGTGAACTGTCATCATTCTTTTTAAGTCTTGTATCATCTTTTATTGGTGTAATCTAACATCTTGTTCAATTATTTAAAAATGCATATATAATAAGTTACATGTTAGATAAATATAAATATATAGATAGTTTTAATAAAATCATGAAAAATGTTATCTCTGACATCTCTTTCCGTTGCATTGATAAAAAGTTTCCATACGGAAAGAGTTAAACAATCGCCACAATTCTTTACTCCTCTTTCGGACCCCGGCCCCGCACAGGCTCCATAAACATTTTTTTTTTAAAACTAACTTTACGACACTTAGTACCAAGGTAAAGGTAGAAAGGTAAAGTACGAGACTTGAACCCGCGTCTTAGCACGCGAGTTCCACCCATATGTGCTCGGCCGCCTATCCAGAAATGTTCGGAGATTTCTGTATAGTGTCGCCTCAGGCATCTAAACTCAGATGCGAGGCAACATTCCTCACCTTCCCAGGGTAATACCCTGGTACCCATTTCTGCCAACGGCTGGGTCGACCGTGGGGGGTATTTTTTTTCCAACCACGAGTACGATTCACACTGCTCCCAGCGGGAATCGAACACGGGTTGTCCGAACGTCGGTAGTCCAGTCGGGTGGCTTTCCCAACTCGGCTACCGAGGCCCCCCGACTTAGTACCATTTCTGGTGTATGCCGGGGTGGGGGGGGGGGAAGGGCCTCACGATAGAACCAGAGGGATAAATATCGTTTGGTCAAAGCAGCTGCGTGTCTCGTGACGTGTGAGACTCTGGATTTTTATTTCACGCGCATACATAAACATTAATGTACTAAAATGTCACTAACACAAACATTAATCTGAAACTACAACATTCATATGTGTGGCACATTTAAATCACCCCTATAACATTTCATTTTTTTTTTTTATATAATTAACAGAATGTAATAGATTCAGAGAAACATCTTCAGCCATAGAGATGATAAAATGTCTAGAATTATAACAAAAATATACCTATAGTATAATAATAACACAAGTAATGAGCTGCCTTCTGTCCTAATTCCTGAATAGACAAAAATAACCAATCAAATTATCTTAAAGAAACTGAAAGAAGAAAAGAATAAACGAGAATCATCTAGTGAATTTAATTAAAGAAACTGAAAGAAGAAAAGAATAAACAATAACTATCTCGTGAATTTAATTAAAGAAACTGAAAGAAGAAAAGAATAAACAATAACTATCTCGTGAATTTATTAAAGAAACTGAAAGAAGAAAAGAATAAACGTGATCCACCCAGTGAATTTAATTAAAGAAACTCCTGAAACAAGCTAGGGAAACAGAATGGAGGGAGTACATGGAAAATATCAGACAGAACACGACAGATTAAACGAACTCAGCAGACAGAACACGACAGATTAAACGAACTCAGCAGACAGAACACGACAGATTAAACGAACTCAGCAGACAGAACACGACAGATTAAACGAACTCAGCAGACATGAGCAGACCTAGATGAACATCTAGATACATCATGGAAGAGTTACAGCACACCTACACAAAATAGGACTCGGTGACTTTGCAACGTATGACTGCGAAGCATCTAAACCCCAGAGCATACACTACAGGACTGCAACACTCTCAACACCCTAAGAACATAAATGTGGCCCACAGAGACAACCCTGCGTGATATGCTATGGGAAACCAGTGTTGACCTCAAGCGCACTGCCTTGTTCGTGATCCATGCTTGTCTAAATTCATAGCAATTGCTGAACGCTGAATAAGAAAACTAAAGAAACCTGCATAATTTGACCTTACCAAACGATATAATTTTTTTTTTAAAGAAAATAAAAATAAAGGGTTTAAACCGGAAATGGGGCACGACTTACAGACAATTTGGCCATCTTCTTCTTCTTCTTCCTCTTCTTCTTTCCTTCCTCATTTACCTTTCAGCGTCGAGGGGAGATATAATTTGCGCTCTTTTGCTCTTCTGTTCGCCTCTGCTGCTGTTATGTTTCCTAGTGCTTCTAATATTCCATCGACCCATCTTTTTTCGTGGTCAACCCTTGGGCCTGGTGTTCTCACAACATTTGTTAAAGGCTCGTTGTGTTGTGTTTTTGTTCTTTCTGCCTTGTCACGTGGCCAAACCCTTTTATCTGTTGTTTCCTTATATATTCTATGGCGGGGGCTATTCCTAGCTTTTTTCTCAGTTCTTCATTTCTGATCTTATCTCTCAGACTGTTTCCAGTCATTCGTCTAACACATTTAATCTCTGTAGAGGTTATTTTTCTTATTGTTCTTGCATCTAGGGTCCAGGTCTGGCATTGGTAGCACAACGTTGTGATGAAGATTCACCAATTTGGCCATGTTATCAATAATTTGCTACAAAATAATTCAGTAGAACAGACACCACAGCTAGTTAACGATACACATTTAGACCGTCCTCATCTGTATTGTAACGTGATAAAAATAGCAGAGACGGAGATCTCTGGTAAGGGTAGCAGTTTTCTTTTTTTTTCCTACCTTGATTGTTATGTAGTTGCTGAATTTTATTTCCATATTTGTTTTATTCCTTCATTCAATGTAGTCACCTTGCATAACTTTCTTACCCTTGGAATTCCACAGAATATATAAATATAGATACTGTAGATTACCAAGAATGGGTGGAGCCTGTTTTGAGTGTCAGTCATTAAAACAGGGCCGCATGAAACATCGAGTGTGTCAGTAGCAACAAATATAAATACAAAAATCACGGGCGAAAGCTCGATTCTGACCTTCTGTTTTATCTCCCTTACAAATTTTATGGCCGGGCTTGGATTTTGATTATCTGCCTTGTATGTGTTTCTTTATAGCAGAGACGGAATACATCAAGAAATGAAGACATGACAGTGAAAGAAAGCAACGTGAAAGGTCTGTCTCAGCAGGACAAAAACACTGGTAATGGTCATATCGGATAAGCAAAACTCCACATCATGCAGTATAAAAATAAGAAGGACAAATGTGAAGAAAGTGCGAGGCTTCAAATACAAGAGCATAATAGTAACATCAGACGGAAGATGCACCACAGAAATAAAGAGCAGGATAGTACAGGCCAAAGTAGCATTTCAAAAAATGAAGAAACAAAATTGTGTGCAACGTGTCTATAGCAGAAGTGAGAAAGACAGTTCAATGTGCTTTTTGACCTATAAGAGCAAATCATGAGCAGTAGAAAAAACAATGCAAAAGCGGTTAGAGGTCACAGAGATGGGATTTCTCAGGAAAATATTAAGAGTTCCATGAACAGTTATACAGAGCAAGGAGGGAATTTTCAGAGGCCAACACAAAAAGGGAGTAACTAAATAATATCAGAAAGACATAATCGACATTTTTTCGGACACATCATGATAAAAGGGACGTTTGAACACTTGGTTACAAATGGCAAAATACAAGGAAAGAGAAGAGATCGTGGACGACAAGGAAAGAGAAGAGATCGTGGACGACAAGGAAAGAGAAGAGATCGTAGACGACAAGGAAAGAGAAGAGATCGTGGACGACAAGGAAAGAGAAGAGATCGTAGACGACAAGGAAAGAGAAGAGATCGTAGACGACAAGGAAAGAGAAGAGATCGTGGACGACAAGGAAAGAGAAGAGATCGTGGACGACAAGGAAAGAGAAGAGATCGTGGACGACAAGGAAAGAGAAGAGATCGTAGACGACAAGGAAAGTGAAGAGATCGTGGACGACAAGGAAAGAGAAGAGATCGTGGACGACAAGGAAAGAGAAGAGATCGTGGACGACAAGGAAAGAGAAGAGATCGTGGACGACAAGGAAAGAGAAGAGATCGTGGACGACAAGGAAAGAGAAGAGATCGTGGACGACAAGGAAAGAGAAGAGATCGTGGACGACAAGGAAAGTGAAGAGATCGTGGACGACAAGGAAAGTGAAGAGATCGTGGACGACAAGGAAGAGAAGAGATCGTGGACGACAAGGAAAGAGAAGAGATCGTAGACGACAAGGAAAGTGAAGAGATCGTGGACGACAAGGAAAGTGAAGAGATCGTGGACGACAAGGAAAGAGAAGAGATCGTGGACGACAAGGAAAGAGAAGAGATCGTGGACGACAAGGAAAGAGAAGAGATCGTGGACGACAAGGAAAGTGAAGAGATCGTGGACGACAAGGAAAGAGAAGAGATCGTGGACGACAAGGAAAGTGAAGAGATCGTGGACGACAAGGAAAGAGAAGAGATCGTGGACGACAAGGAAAGAGAAGAGATCGTGGACGACAAGGAAAGAGAAGAGATCGTGGACGACAAGGAAAGTGAAGAGATCGTGGACGACAAGGAAAGAGAAGAGATCGTGGACGACAAGGAAAGTGAAGAGATCGTGGACGACAAGGAAAGAGAAGAGATCGTGGACGACAAGGAAAGTGAAGAGATCGTGGACGACAAGGAAAGAGAAGAGATCGTGGACGACAAGGAAAGAGAAGAGATCGTAGACGACAAGGAAAGTGAAGAGATCGTGGACGACAAGGAAAGAGAAGAGATCGTGGACGACAAGGAAAGAGAAGAGATCGTGGACGACAAGGAAAGAGAAGAGATCGTGGACGACAAGGAAAGAGAAGAGATCGTGGACGACAAGGAAAGTGAAGAGATCGTGGACGACAAGGAAAGAGAAGAGATCGTGGACGACAAGGAAAGAGAAGAGATCGTGGACGACAAGGAAAGAGAAGAGGTCGTGGACGACAAGGAAAGTGAAGAGATCGTGGACGACAAGGAAAGAGAAGAGATCGTGGACGACAAGGAAAGTGAAGAGATCGTGGACGACAAGGAAAGAGAAGAGATCGTGGACGACAAGGAAAGAGAAGAGATCGTGGACGACAAGGAAAGTGAAGAGATCGTGGACGACAAGGAAAGAGAAGAGATCGTGGACGACAAGGAAAGAGAAGAGATCGTGGACGACAAGGAAAGAGAAGAGATCGTGAACGACAAGGAAAGAGAAGAGATCGTGGACGACAAGGAAAGAAACTATATCGCATGTTATCGTGGCACGGTAAACAGAATTGATACGATACACTGATGACAGAGAATTGTGAAATGACATGATCGCCTGCCACAAACGATAATTATTATGTAAGTAAAAAATACAAAAAATAAAGTACCCCCGTCACGCCAAGTGACGTATAGGGAATATGGTGTTAGTGACCATAAATTGTACAGACCTTCGGCCCATGATTTTTGGGGTAATGTGGTCGGTATTACGTTCGTGCCGCTTTACTTTCCCAGAAAAAAATCCGGTACCCATTTAAGGCTGGGTGTACACGGAAGCCGTCGATCTCTTGTTCTTTATAGTCTAGTTCACTAACCATTGAGCTATCGCGGCTCCCTAATTATTATGTAATCATCAACAAAATTATAGCGAGGATTTGTGACAGATGTCGACATTCTTCAAACAGTGAATCGTGGACCAATCGGGTTCGAGAACTGATGTCATGATAATATATGCACTTTTGACTGACCTATATATTTACTAGTTCTTTTAAAAAATATAACACAAATGTCTTTTAAATTCACTTAAATTTAATCACAGGTATAATAGTAATACACAGTTAATCTTAGTAAATAGGGCAATACTAAAACATGTTAATGAATTCAAATACACGGGAACGATGTTAACTTTGCGTGATGGATGTACAACAGAGGTGACATACATATGGGTTAAACTAAAGGCTGCATTAACAAAAGGAGTGTAAAGGATAACACGCATCCTATATTTGACATTGGAAATAATAGGGGTTTGCAGTGTTTTGTAGAACCGGTTTTGATATACGTCAGTGAATACAGGACAATGAAACAACAGACAAGAAAATTGTTCAACGTCACAGAAATGAGGCTTTTGCAGTAGAATGTTTAGAATACCTTGTGCGGCTAAAAATGAATAATGAAGACGCTCTAAAACTAGCCAAAGAAAACAAGAAAGCGAATTTCGAACATCAAAGGGGAAACAGTCATCATTTATTTGTCATGAGAAGTTAGAGAAAGCTGTACATACCTAGAAGATTGAGGCGGGGACACTGGGAATGTAGCAACATTTTAAGAGACTCGTTTTTGCAGGAAGTCAGCAAAAGTATCAATAGAAAACTAGAGATAGAAAGTTGTGGAGAGACATAATTTCATACGTCAGCGGACATGATACTTGATGATGATAATGATGATGATAAAAGCTGACTCCAATGTGAAGAAAGATGACCATCTGGTTGAAAATAACGGAGTCAGAGAATTATAGTTAGAGTCAGACTTTGGACAAGCTGCGAAGGATGATAGAGAACAAGCAAAGTGTCAATATTTTGTTGTGTTTTAGTGTCTCCACAAGGCGTGTTACAATGACTGGTTTGTGATTCCTAGCCAAGAGGGAAAAGAGGAGTACAGGGAAGAGGTCGGCGCAAACAAAAAAGAGAGGAAGACAAGGAGATAGATAAGGAGGAGAAGGGCGTCAATAAAGGCGGAGGTGGGTGATATGAAGGATGAGGACGAGAAATATATTGACAGTAAGGAGGAGAAGAAGGTGGACGGTAGAAGGTATGAGGGTAAGAACAATAGAGGAGAGGAGGATTAAGGAGGAGAAGAAGGTGGACGGTAGAAGGTATGAGGGTGAGAACAATAGAAGAGAGGAGGATTAAGGAGGAGAAGAAGGTGGACGGTAGAAGGTATGAGGGTGAGAACAATAGAGGAGAGGAGGATTAAGGAGGAGAAGAAGGTGGACGGTAGAGAATATGAGGGCGAGAACAATAGAGGAGAGGATTAAAGGGGAGAATAAGGTTGACGGTAGAAAGTATGAGGGCAAGAACAATAGAGGAGAGGATTAAGGAGGAGAAGAAGGTGGACGGTAGAAAGTATGAGGGCAAGAACAATAGAGGAGAGGATTAAGGAGGAGAAGAAGGTGGACGGTAGAAAGTATGAGGGCAAGAACAATAGAGGAGAGGATTAAGGAGGAGAAGAAGGTGGACGGTAGAAAGTATGAGGGCAAGAACAATAGAGGAGAGGATTAAAGGGGAGAAGAAGGTGGACGGTAGAAAGTATGAGGGCGAGAACAATAGAGGAGAGGAGGATTAAGGAGGAGCAGAAGGTTGGCGGTAGAAAGTATGAGGGCAAGAACAATAGAGGAGAGGATTAAAGGGGAGAAGAAGGTTGACGGTAGAAAGTATGAGGGCAAGAACAATAGAGGAGAGGATTAAAGAGGAGAAGAAGGTTGACGGTAGAAAGTATGAGGGCGAGAACAATAGAGGAGAGGATTAAAGGGGAGAAGAAAGTGGACGGTAGAAAGTATGAGGGCAAGAACAATAGAGGAGAGGATTAAGGAGGAGAAGAAGGTGGACGGTAGAAAGTATGAGGGCAAGAACAATAGAGGAGAGGATTAAGGAGGAGAAGAAGGTGGACGGTAGAAAGTATGAGGGCGAGAACAATAGAGGAGAGGATTAAGGAGGAGAAGAAGGTGGACGGTAGAAAGTATGAGGGCAAGAACAATAGAGGAGAGGATTAAGGAGGAGAAGAAGGTGGACAGTAGAAAGTATGAGGGCAAGAACAATAGAGGAGAGGATTAAGGAGGAGAAGAAGGTGGACGGTAGAAAGTATGAGGGCGAGAACAATAGAGGAGAGGATTAAGGAGGAGAAGAAGATGGACGGTAGAAAGTATGAGGGCAAGAACAATAGAGGAGAGGATTAAGGAGGAGAAGAAGATGGACGGTAGAAAGTATGAGGGCAAGAACAATAGAGGAGAGGATTACGAAGGAGAAGAATGTGGACGGTAGAAAGTATGAGGGCAAGAACAATAGAGGAGAGGATTAAGGAGGAGAAGAAGATGGACGGTAGAAAGTATGAGGGCAAGAACAATAGAGGAGAGGATTAAGGAGGAGAAGAAGGTGGACGGTAGAAAGTATGAGGGCAAGAACAATAGAGGAGAGGATTACGAAGGAGAAGAATGTGGACGGTAGAAAGTATGAGGGCGAGAACAATAGAGGAAAGGATTAAGGAGGAGAAGAAGATGGACGGTAGAAAGTATGAGGGCAAGAACAATAGAGGAGAGGATTACGAAGGAGAAGAATGTGGACGGTAGAAAGTATGAGGGCGAGAACAATAGAGGAAAGGATTAAGGAGGAGAAGAAGGTGGACGGTAGAAAGTATGAGGGCGAGAACAATAGAGGAGAGGATTAAGGAGGAGAAGAAGGTGGACGGTAGAAAGTATGAGGGCGAGAACAATAGAGGAAAGGATTAAGGAGGAGAAGAAGGTGGACGGTAGAAAGTATGAGGCGAGAACAATAGAGGAAAGGATTAAGGAGGAGAAGAAGGTGGACGGTAGAACGTATGAGGGCAAGAACAATAGAGGAGAGGATTAAGGAGGAGAAGAAGGTGGACGGTAGAACGTATGAGGGCAAGAACAATAGAGGAGAGGATTAAGGAGGAGAAGAAGGTGGACGGTAGAAAGTATGAGGGCAAGAACAATAGAGGAGAGGATTAAAGGGGAGAAGAAGGTGGACGGTAGAAAGTATGAGGGCAAGAACAATAGAGGAGAGGATTAAAGGGGAGAAGAAGGTGGACGGTAGAACGTATGAGGGCGGGAAAGAGGTGTGCCACAAGATGAAGGACAAGGAGAAGAAATCTAAGAACAAAGGAACGAGGAGAAGGTGGAATGCAAAAAATAAGATGTAGAAGCGGCTGATGATATGAAAGAAGTGGACGAGAAGATAAACGGCATGGTGGAAGAGAACGAAGAAAGAAGTGGACGAGAAGATAAACGGCATGGTGGAAGAGAACGAAGAAAGAAGTGGACGAGAAGATAAACGGCATGGTGGAAGAGAAAAAAAAAGAAGTGGACGAAAAGATAGACAGGCGGAATTGTGGGAGAGAACGAAGAAAGAAGTGGACGAGAAGATAGACAGACGGTATGGTGGGAGAGAACGAAGAAAGAAGTGGACGAGAAGATAGACAGACGGTATGGTGGGAGAGAACGAAGAAAGAAGTGGACGAGAAGATAGACAGACGGTATGGTGGGAGAGAACGAAGAAAGAAGTGGACGAGAAGATAATCAGACGGTATGGTGGGAGAGAACGAAGAAAGAAGTGGACGAGAAGATAGACAGACGGTATGGTGGGAGAGAACGAAGAAAGAAGTGGACGAGAAGATAGACAGACGGTATGGTGGGAGAGAACGAAGAAAGAAGTGGACGAGAAGATAGACAGACGGTATGGTGGGAGAGAACGAAGAAAGAAGTGGATGAGAAGATAGACAGACGGTATGGTGGGAGAGAACGAAGAAAGAAGTGGATGAGAAGATAGACAGACGGTATGGTGGGAGAGAACGAAGAAAGAAGTGGATGAGAAGATAGACAGACGGTATGGTGGGAGAGAACGAAGAAAGAAGTGGATGAGAAGATAGACAGACGGAATGGTGGGAGAGAACGAAGAAGTGATGGACGGCAATGGAGAAGAGAAGAAAAATAAAGAGAAGAAAAATAAAGAGAAAAAAAAGAAACGATGAAGCAGAAGAAGTAGAACCGATACATGTCTAATGCCCTCCAGCTTCTAAATTAATATTAAACAAAATTAGCCATCGTTAAAAATGATATAATGTGTATATTAATAAAGATACTGATTAAGATGTCACCAGCAGGTCTGGTTTTTTTTTTCAGAACATTGCATTCACCACAGCCGGTCTGAAAGAATTTGTTTTTAGCCAAATCTCCCACAGAAAATTGCATTCACCACAGCCGGTCTGAAAGAATCTCTGTTTTTAGCCAAATCTCCCATAGAACATTGCATTCACCACAGCCGGTCTGAAAGAATCTCTGTTTTTAACCAAATCCTCCACAGAACATTGCATTCACCACAGCCGGTCTGAAAGAATCTCTGTTTTTAACCAAATCCTCCACGGAATATTGCATTCACCACAGCCGGTCTGAAAGAATCTCTGTTTTTAACCAAATCTCCCACAGTTGCATTCACCACAGCCGGTCTGAAAGAATCTCTGTTTTTAACCAAATCTCCCACAGTTGCATTCACCACAGCCGGTCTGAAAGAATCTCTGTTTTTAACCAAATCTCCCACAGTTGCATTCACCAGAGCCGGTTTGAAAGAATCTCTGTTTTTAACCAAATCTCCCACAGTTGCATTCACCAGAGCCGGTTTGAAAGAATCTCTGTTTTTAACCAAATCTCCCACAGTTGCATTCACCACAGCCGTTTGAAAGAATCTCTGTTTTTAACCAAATCTCCCACAGTTGCATTCACCAGAGCCGGTTTGAAAGAATCTCTGTTTTTAACCAAATCTCCCACAGTTGCATTCACCACAGCCGGTTGGAAAGAATCTCTGTTTTTAACCAAATCTCCCACAGTTGCATTCACCACAGCCGGTTTGAAAGAATCTCTGTTTTTAACCAAATCTCCCACAGTTGCATTCACCAGAGCCGGTCTGAAAGAATCTCTGTTTTTAACCAAATCTCCCACAGTTGCATTCACCACAGCCGGTCTGAAAGAATCTCTGTTTTTAACCAAATCTCCCACAGTTGCATTCACCACAGCCGGTTTGAAAGAATCTCTGTTTTTAACCAAATCTCCCACAGTTGCATTCACCACAGCCGGTCTGAAAGAATCTCTGTTTTAACCAAATCTCCCACAGTTGCATTCACCACAGCCGGTCTGAAAGAATCTCTGTTTTTAACCAAATCTCCCACAGTTGCATTCACCACAGCCGGTCTGAAAGAATCTCTGTTTTTAACCAAATCTCCCACAGTTGCATTCACCAGAGCCGGTTTGAAAGAATCTCTGTTTTTAACCAAATCTCCCACAGTTGCATTCACCACAGCCGGTCTGAAAGAATCTCTGTTTTTAACCAAATCTCCCACAGTTGCATTCACCACAGCCGGTCTGAAAGAATCTCTGTTTTTAACCAAATCTCCCACAGTTGCATTCACCACAGCCGGTCTGAAAGAATCTCTGTTTTTAACCAAATCTCCCACAGTTGCATTCACCACAGCCGGTCTGAAAGAATCTCTGTTTTTAACCAAATCTCCCACAGTTGCATTCACCACAGCCGGTCTGAAAGAATCTCTGTTTTTAACCAAATCTCCCACAGTTGCATTCACCAGAGCCGGTTTGAAAGAATCTCTGTTTTTAACCAAATCTCCCACAGTTGCATTCACCACAGCCGGTTTGAAAGAATCTCTGTTTTTAGCCAGATCTCCCACTTCTTCTGTTGTCAAGTTCAGTATCTCTTTGATGTCTTGAAACCACCTACTTCTAGATCTGGTCATTTCTCGTCGTCCAGGAACCAAGCCTTCCATTATTGTTCTTTCTAGTCCGCTGTGTGGTTTGACGTGGCCGTAGTATTTTTTAATTTTCTATGTAGGGTTAAGTGTTTATAAGCGAGTTGTTTTTTTTTTTAACCTTTGAGTCATTTGATATGTCATCATTGCTTTTTTTTTTCATTATCCAAGATATCTTAAGGATTTTGTCTGTAGCATTTTGTTTCGGATGAATCGATTTTATTTGCCGTTCATGAGATTAGCATATATTCCATTTAAATATCATAGAAGTATATCAGTCGAGGTATTCATGTGTGACATACGTTTACTCTCCCGTTAACTTATCTCCTTCTATCTATTTATCTATTGTCCTTTCGAGCCGAAGATGGTGACATTTAGGGCAGAACCACAATCTCAAAAACAGAAACCTTGCATAACAAAATAGCACATATTGCAGAGATCACTGTTACTAAAATATAAGGCTCAGTTTCCATAACAATGCTTTTTACAATGACAGCTTGTCAAGCCATCGATCAACCTCCTTAGTCGCCTCTTACGACATGCCTGGAAGGTCACAGTGTCACTATTCTTTACTCCCTCATAATGATGCCCCGGTAACACACTTCTCTCCTTACTGCCATTAAAATCCACATGTTTTTATTTATTTTATTTAAATCCCCACTTCTAGTTTTGTTTTCGCAGCAACGTTATATTGCTTGTTTCCCCCCCCCCCACCCCCCACCCCCTCTCTCTCTTTCTCTCTGTTTAGCTAGCACGTCTGTTGAGGGTTTTATTCAGATGATGTATGGAGTTTGCAGTCAGATACAATTTAACACGGCAGGCTTGTTTTACAGTAAAATTCTAATTTTCAAATTAATGTTTTGATGCTTTATGTGACAAAATAGGCCGATCTGACTTAATAATAATCATAACACCTAAAAGATGAGTCGATCTTCTTCTTTCTCTTCTCATATGCCTTTCAGCGTTGAGAAAGGAAGATGTTTGTTACTAGTTTTTCTTTTGGCCTCTGTTGCTGTTATGAGCGATCTAAAGTAGAGCGATATTCTTCCTCTTCTTCTGCTGCGATCATTGCTCATTCAGAGTAGGATTCAGGATTTTCTTATGTAGGCAGTTGTCTGTTTAGGTGATTCGGTTGCTCGTATAGTTTCTCTTCCAGTGAGGTGGGTGTGGACCACATTGTCCTTCTCAGGTCTGTGTACTGGGGGGGGGGGGGGGGGGCAATCCTGTAGAACATGTTTTGTTGTCCGGTGTACAGTGGCATTGGCTGGTAGTACCCATTTTGAGTTTGTTGAACATGTGGTAGAGCGAAATGAAGATTTCGTTGATGTTCGTGAATCTGCAGTCCCGGTGCGACTCCCAGATTTTCCAGTTAAGAAGAATCCTGCCTAAATTCAAAAGAATTAGAGGCAGAACAAAGAAAGGCCAGCGAAACAGAGTAGTTTTATTTCTCAATCTTTTACCGCTGCGGGATTTGCTGCGAAGATCAGACCATTACTGACACTTCCTCGATATACGATGAGAATGGAGAACAGACAAATAGTTGCATTGCTGCGGTAAATCTAGTAGCAGGAGCAAGTAGTGGGGTGTAACGTACATTCCTACAAGGTTTAGTGACAGCTCTTTACAAAAATAAGAGACACACAAAAATACGATGAGGTTGATTCACGACTTACTTATGTTCTATCAAACCACTTATTTCGCGGCCAGTCCGTGGGTCTGTTATTCTCGTAGAGTTTGTAGATAGCTCGCTGTGTCATATTTTACTTTCTGTCTTCTTTACGTGGCCAAACTATCTTATCTAAGGTTTCTTTACGTATTCAAAAGCGGATTTAAAATTCGTATCATATATATTTCGTGGCATATTTTTTTTCTTATGCTTTATTTCCTATCTCTCTTTTTGTGTCAGGTCGTGTACACTAATGTGGGCACTAACACCATACTGCTGATACGGTGCATCAATGCATGGCGATTACCATTAATTTATTATTGTTGATTCCCATCTCCTGGAGACAGTTCGTTTCTACAAAATCTGACCAAACATAGGAAACTATAGCAAAGCAGTAGAAACATCTATTTTAACCAAAATATCAACCAATCAGAATGTCTATCTATCTATTGACCTTTCGAGCCGTAACCGGCCCATAGGGCGTAGACCAAGATACACCTTCTCCTATATAAATTTTTTGTTCTAGTAGTTTTCTTTTAAAGATATTTTATCAAATCTCGCCATCTGTCTCTGTTCTGTGCAAGCAGTTCTATCTCATTGAGGGAGCCGATCCCTGCTGCTCTTGCCTCTCTCAACAATGTTCTTCTCAGTGTCTCCCTGGGTCTTCCTCTTTTTCTTTTACCTGTTGTTTCCCATATGAGGGCTTTCTTTGCTATTCGGTTATTATCTCTCCTCATCACATGTCTAACATATGACCATCGTCTTTTCTTTATTACTGAAGATATTAGTGGTTGATTGGTCGATTTCTCTAATTTCCTCGTTTGATTTGAATTCGTTCCATGTTATACCAAGTATTTTCCTTAGACATTTATTTTCGAATGCGTTCAACTTTGTTTCTATATCTCTTGTTGTTTTCCAGCTTTCACACGCATACGTAAGGGTTGATAGTACATTTGCTTTGAATAGCCTAAGTTTGTGTTGGCTGATAAGTTTTGATTTCCACAACTTTTCAAGGCTTCTGAAAGAAATCAGAATGTACAAACAAGAAAATCAACAGAAGATTTTGAAGAACACCCAGAAATTAAAGACATCCGTGGAGTTAGAGAGTTGTGAAGGGACATGATCACCTACGCCATCAGGTGCAATGTTTACAAATATATTTAAAGAAATAAATTTTAATTGATGGAGAAAAGAAACAAATAGTCGATGTCTCCAACATTCACCTCTACCCCTGAAGAGTGAGCAACAAACCACGATACTAGACTCCGAACACGACATTTTAAACATCCACAGACTGCAAGCGACTCATACACTACATTGTATATGCCAAGTTGGTCTTCAGACTTCAGAACGAGTCGACAAATTCCACAAATTGGAGCAAATATTTGCATAAAATTGTACATGTAAATAGTTCCTTCACTCGTTATATATATACCATATTTTGAGAGGGGGAAGGTGTTTTCTTTTGTCTTTTGCGATGACAATTTAGCTTGAGGATTCTTGCTCTGGCTTGTCTTGTGACTTCTTGGATTGTCATTTTCTAAAATGTAAATTTGACCTGAAGCTTAGGAAATCTGCTACTGAGACCATCGAAATGATTCTTCGGACATTTGTTGAACATTCTGGAGGTCAAACACTGGTCTTTACTATTCTTGTTTGAAGGTCGGTCGAGTCTATGCTCAAGATGACGAGCTCTCTAGGCGTCCTGTCAAACATGTCCGTGGTCTTGCATCCTCCGTGTTAACATGGCCTTGCGCCCCCCCCCCCCCCCCACCTCCAACCTTCACCTTGTTTAATAATCTGAAATTGAAGACAGAATGCCTTTTCCACCCCGCAGATATTAAATGTGGTATCGCAGGTGACTTTGGACAAAATGGTGAGAAAAAAATATTTCCAACTTGTTTTTGAAGCATGGAAGAGTCACTGGGATTGTCGTGTATGTTCCCAAGTGGATTATTTCGGAGATGATCGTGGCCAAACTTAAATAAGACAAGCCTGGATTTTTCATAAGCATTGTCCGGGAACTTTCCGATAGTCCCTCGTAAAATCATATGATGAATACAGAAAACTTTCACAGCATTTTTACATTTTTTTAAAATTAAACACAAACGTCAATGATCCTACTAACAGTCATAATTTTAGAACCACTGTTGCATATATAATGAACGTTATATAACTGTCCGTTGAAACTCTTGAGGCATCTTTGGCTAACAAAGTAGTTTGCTACCTGGCATGGTTGGTTTACTGAATAAATTAGAATAGCTACAGTGCGTTAGGTTGACGGTGTTCAAGGAAATAAGCATACATATATTTGACCGGAAAATGTTCAGAAGAAAAAAGGTAAAGGATTATGTTTGATTAAATTCTGTAGTTTTTATAATCGATTTATTTTTTGTTGCTGGTTGTGCTCACAAGAAAAAAAAAACCCATCTACGCCAATTTAACGCTGTTTAAGGACGGACGCTAAAGAGTAGTAGTTTAACGATCCCCCCTCCTCCCCCAATTTTCAGTTACAGCTAGGTCTGGCGATGTGGGTTTTTTTTCCCTTTATTTCAGTAAATTCACGGAATTCACGGTAAAGCCAGAGTGGTTAGTGATCTTGTCTAGTGAGGATTTGATGTTTAGTATTTTCCCTCCACCGACTGGTATATTCTCTAGAATGGTTAGTATATTCCCTGGACCGACTCCCTGAACCGACTAATATACTCCCTGGATCGTCTGGTATATTCCCTGGACCGACTGGTATATTCCCTGGACCGATTCCCTGAACCGACTAATATACTCCTTGGATCGTCTGGTATATTCCCTGGACCGACTGGTATATTCCTTAGACCGACTAATATACTCCCTGGACCGACTGGTATATTCCCTGGACCGACTGGTATATTCCCTGGACCGATTCCCTGAACCGACTAATATACTCCCTGGATCGTCTGGTATATTCCCTGGACCGACTGGTATATTCCTTAGACCGACTAATATACTCCCTGGACCGACTGGTATATTCCCTGGACCGACTGGTATATTCCCTGGACCGACTGGTATATTCCTTAGACCGACTAATATATTTCGTTGACCGACTAGTATATTCCCTGGACCGACTAATATATTCCCTGGACCGACTGGTATATTCCCTGGACCGACTAATATATTCCCTGGACCGACTGGTATATTCCCTGGACTGACTGTTATATTCCTTAGACCGACTAATATACTCCCTGGACCGACTGGTATATTCCCTGGACCGACTGGTATATTCCCTGGACTGACTGTTATATTCCTTAGACCGACTAATATATTTCGTTGACCGACTTGTGTATTCCCTAACCTGGCTGATTTTAAAGTCTACCCACCCATAAATGTGTACCAGAAACCACTGAGAAGGGAATCGTGGCTTAGTGTTGACCACATGATCCTCCAAAAATGCGTCAGTTATTAACTTTAAAATCATATTCCATATACGCCACATTCGAGGCATAATGGGATTCTCTTTCTTTCTTTTCTATCTATCTATCTATCTATCTATCTATCTATCTATCTATCTATCTATCCATCCATCCATCCATCCATCCATCCATCCATCCATCCATCCATCCATCCATCCATCCATCCATCCATCCATACATCTATCTATCTATCTATCTGTCTGTCTGTCTGTCTGTCTGTCTGTCTGCCTGCCTGCCTGCCTGCCTGCCTGCCTGCCTGCCTGCCTGCCTGCCTGCCTGCCTGCCTGCCTGCCTGCCTGCCTGCCTGCCTGCCTGCCTGCCTGCCTGCCTGCCTGCCTGCCTGCCTGCCTGCCTGCCTGCCTGCCTTTCTTTCTTTCTTATTTATGTCTTGTTTTTTTTATTTCTAGCTTTCTTTCTTTCTCTTTTTCTTTTTTCTTTCGCGCTTCCTTTTTCTTTTCTTTCTTTTTTTTTCTTTTCCTTTGTTCCTTTGATTTATTTGGACAGGAAACATGAACTCCAGGTCCATGGCCTTATATAAAGACCACCATTATTGTACTCTGAAAGTGACGAGTATCACTCAAATTGATTACACAGCAGAATCTCAAAACAGAACATAGCACGGACGAGTATCTCTGGGACAAATTCTGGAAACTGATGAATGTAGATCTTTTTTTTTTTTCGAGTTAATATCATTGCACTCCGAACATGTCCATAGGTACTTAGATCCCCTCCTCAGCAAGCCTCGCAGCGTCCAGCGACTGACGACTCCAGTTCTGTGTTGGTTGATAAGTCTTCTTACACGCTCACAAGTTTCTTGTTTCTGACTGTGCCCATCTTAACTCCCATCTCTTTCATCTGAAGGAGTGACGTGGACTCATGGTTGTCGAAGTCCTGTGTCCTTCCCACATCTCGGTGGGCATTGATGACGCCCGCCCGATCCATTGGTTAACCGTCTTCAACAATAGTGCAGCTAGCCAACCTGAACGCTCTTTCATTTCCCCGTAATCCCGCATGTCCTGGGACATAGACAAATGTGACTACGTATTTCTGACTGCTACAATGATTCTACCAATTGCCTGCGTACAGAGCCCGCCTCCATTTTTTTCTTATCATCCTCATCGAATCACTTAGTATGCAGGCGTGTGTGTAGACTTGTGACTCTAACCAGATGAATGCCCGGGTTGCTGCCATCACCTCCTTCATCATGCTACTCGTGGTATAACGTATGCGCCACTGTCTTCCTTGACTATTCTGCCTGCCGAACGAGCTGTAAATGCCCATGTAGAGATTTATTTTTGTCCTAAACTTTAACATGGGACCTACATGTCGTCATTCTTCTCTTATTGGATTAGACACCCGATAGCACTTACGATGATTGGAGGAGGGGTTTTTTTTTAGCTAGCCCCTCCCCTCTCTTGCCTTCTAGGACCACCAAACAGGCTTGCCAACTTGGCTTTTTTAGCACGGTTTTTTGGCCGTTTATCAAAATTTCCATCTGGCAACCCTGCCACCAAACCTGATCTAAATCGGCGCCGTTTGTGATTCAGACGATCTTGCTTTTTGAGACATTTAACACAAAACTAATCATTTGGTAGTGTCTTCTTTCTTCTTCACTATTATATCTTGCTCTGTCTCTCCTTCACTATTATATCTCGCACACTCTCCTTCTCTATATCTCGCACTCTCTCCTTCACTATATCTCGCACTCTCTTCTTCACTATATCTTGCACTCTCTCCTTCACTATATCTCGCACTCTCTTCTTCACTATATCTCGCACTCTCTTCTTCACTATATCTTGCTCTGTCTCTCCTTCACTATATCTCGCACTCTCTCCTTCACTATATCTCGCACTCTCTTCTTCACTATATCTTGCACTCTCTCCTTCACTATATCTCGCACTCTCTCCTTCACTATATCTCGCACTCTCTTCTTCACTATATCTTGCACTCTCTCCTTCACTATATCTTGCACTCTCTCCTTCACTATATCTCGCACTCTCTTCTTCACTATATCTTGCACTCTCTCCTTCACTATATCTTGCACTCTCTCCTTCACTATATCTTGCACTCTCTCCTTCACTACATCTCGCACTCTTTCCTTCTCTATATCTCGCACTCTCTCCTTCACTTTATCTCGCACTCTCTCCTTCTCTATATCTCGCACTCTCTCCTTCACTTTATCTCGCACTCTCGCCTTAACTATATCTCGCACTCTCTTTTTCATTATATCTTACAATCTCTCATTCACTATATCTCGCACTCTCTTCTTCATTATATCTTACAATTTCACCTTCACTATATACAATTGAATGTTTATTATATGTTATGCTTTATCCGGCGTAACGGCCGCCCACACTATATTGTATGTTTGTACCTGTATCCACTCTCTCTCTCTCTCTCTCTCTCTCTCTCACTCTTCATCATTTCCTATGTCTTGTGTGTCTTTCTACTCTGATTGTCTCTATTTCTCTCTCTCTCTCTCTCTCTCTCTCTCTCTCTCTCTCTTAATGTTCTTTTCTTTTTTTAATAAATCTGAATATGTGGCGTTTTCCGCCTTGTCAGACGATTGGGTAGCAAGCAATCAAGATTAGTCAATATTTTAGCGGTACTATATTTGTGTCTAATGCTGAAATCTGAACATAAACTGGTGTATCTCAATACAAAATGTAAAACGCTTGCTTGTTTCCACTTCATGGCTACATTATTTACATTATATTCATGCTATGCTAATTTTTCCCTCTCAAGATTTGACCTCGCTTTGTCCTCGGTGGTAATATTAAAGTCCTGTCGTCTTGCTTCACTTATAGCACAGTGGAGAGAAGGAAAGGTTTTGGGGAGAGGGGGGTATACGTCTTGTTTGATAAATCTCTCACGGATCGCTAGACATCTTAAAGGCTTCTTGTCAACATCATCATCCTGTATACTTAGAATATTTTGTTAAATCGTACGACACTTCAAGGAAATCCCAAAAGAAAGATATGATGGAAGTAATGGTAGTAATAGTTTAATAATAGTAGTTTGTATAGTAATGCTATAGCTCGTTTCAAATCATGTGCCAAACTTTTAAAATCGATATCTTTTTAATCTCTTTTTGTAATTTTTTCAAAATTTGCATGTAAAGTTATAATGATTAGAATCCAACAGGGAATTAATTTCATTAAAAAAAAACATTTGGTTATTATTGTTGCTTATTTGATTTATATAAATTTATAACGACCCATTGATGTAGTCAAAACTTAATGTTTACAGTATTTTAAGTTAAAAATAGCGATTAAAAATCCATACACGGTACAATTGACGTTTTTTTTCACGCATCCCACGTGGGTTTTCTGACACAATTAGACACTTGTAGAAAACACGAGGCATTGTGTGTTCCATTTCCGTTCATTCAGCGGCGAAGCCGTCCTCGAACTGAGCAGACAATAATTCTCCTGGTGTTTTGTCTTATTAGGTTATTTCCCCATTACGGCCACGCCTTTACCTAGTGAAAATTAATCATAGACCAGCAACTACGGTAATTTCTATTATTTAGGGGTTCACAATTTACAATTTTGACAAACATCAAAGAAATATCGCCGCTTTAAGAAAACTGCAGCTGCAAGATATTTGTTAAATATACATTTAAAGGGTCTTTTGCATTCTAATAACATTTGGAAAATTTCAAAAGTTTTTAACAAACGGTTAGAGAGTAATAGCGTTTTGAAGTTGGGCACATGATTTGAAACGAGCTATAGTGCTTAGTCCAGTAGTAGTAGCTGCAGCAGTGGTAGTCATCATCATTATCATCAAGTACCGGGCCTGCCGGCTTAGGTGAGCATGTCTCTCCACAACTTTCGATCACGACAGTTATTTATCATTTCTGTTGTTGACCTTCTGCCAAGCCATTCTCTTAAGCTGTCTGGTATCATTTCTCTTTGCTTCCATCTATCTCTTCGTCCCTCAATTTTCCCAGTTGTTACAATATATTCCAGTTGTTCTCTTCTCATTACATGGCCACAAAATGGTGATTGTTTCTTCCTAATATTGGAAACTAGCTCTCTTTTTGCTTTTGCTTCTTTCATAACGTTTTCATTACTCTTCTTAGCTGCCCATGATATTCTCAACATTCTTCTGTAAAATCACATTTCTACAGACTCCAGTGATTTTCTTGTCTGTTGTCCTATTGTCCATGATTCACATCCATATGTTAAGACTGGCTCTACATAACATTTAAGAACTCTTTTTCTTCTTTCTATTGTCAAAAATGGATTGCATAGTATCTTCCTCAGTGGTAGTATCAGCAGTAAAAAGAAGCCGTAGTAAAAAAAAATATCAGTAAAGTGTAGCAGTGGTGGTAGTAGTGGTGGTAGTAGTGGTGGTAGCAGTAGTGGTAGCAGTGGTGGTAGCAGTGGTGGTAGTAGTCTCTTCGCCTATTGTCCTTTCTGACCGAGAAGGGAGCATAGGGCAGAAATTCTCCAATTTCGGCGAGAGAGCTGATGCGTGCTGTTGTTGTTTCTCGCTTCAGTGTTCTTTTTAGTGTTTCTCGAGGCTTGTCCTTACCTTGACAGGCTGGTCAAGTCGTCGCAGAAGTCAACGATACGTAGAGTCACCTTTGACCATGCGACCTCATTTTCCTTTACCCTCTGGTTCCCATTTGAGAGCCTGCTTTGACATCCTTTTATTGTCCCTTCTCATCACGTGGTCCACATATGACCACCTTCTATTCTTGATTATAGTTTATATTTTTGGATGCTTTGTCATTTCTCTTACTTCTGCACTAGTTTTACATTCGTTAGATCGTATACGAAGTATTTTCTTCGGGCATTTGTTTTAGAATGCATCCAATTTATTTTCCTATTTCTTTAGTTCTTTCCAGCTCTCGAATGCATAAGCAAGGGTGGATAATATATTTGATTTGAAAATCCCGAGCTTTGTTTTTGTGCTTAGTAATATTAAGTAGTATTGTTGTTGTTGTTGTTGTTGCGTTCGCCAGCTTTCAACTCTGACGAAGTCCCTAGAGACTAGGAACTGAATTTTGCGTATTAATCCATTTTCCCCTGGCAGCCATGTGCACAGGGGTTCCTCGCCGCACAGGCAGATAACTCCGACTTCGGAGGTACACATGTTTTTTTTTCGTCGATGAGTAATTGACGTTTCAAGCCGGGCCTCGCTGCTGAGACCAGGGGTGGTTGCTGCAGAGAGAAATCATAAATAAAAATCCCAACCGGTGTAGCCGAGATTTGAAAAAACAACCTCTCTGTTCCGAGGCCGGCGTCTTGCCTCGAGACCAACCAGTCCCCCATGGACTGGGAATATGAGGAAACTGCAACAAGGAACACTTTTCATGCATAGCATTCAATGGTTCCTGCCGCCTATCCACCATATACCGGAAGTTCACGTCCTCCTGAAAATTATGATCGTCATATTTTTTTTAAAAATGAATAGCGCTTGATGATGTTAGGCCATCGTTGTTGACTCCAATTTCGAACATATAAATACACAGTTAGTTGTCAGATTATCCCCGTCGCACATCAAATAACAGACCGTAAGATTAGCGTACGGCCGGTCTAGGGATTTACGATGAGCCATTACGATGACGTATCTCACACAACAATGTCGCACGCACAGCAATGACGAGCTCTTTCTGCAGCAGTCGAGAGAACGTGGACTAGATCCGCCATCTTGGAAACGGAAAGTAGTATTAATAATTATCAGTACTAAATAGTAGTGGTAAGGTAAGCATAACAGAAGATGCAAATCATGGGTGAATCGCGTAGAAAATGTCATCGAACAGGTCTGTGAACTTACAAATATCAACACTGGCGAGGAGTGAATACCGGTGCGCACATCAATCAGGGACACAATCTCGTGTATTGTCACACTTGACAGGAAATTCAAAGAGCAGAATCCAGTTCGTGGTCGATGCGGAGGTCTACGCCACTCATATGTGACAACCGACGATGAAGATGCAGTCATCTATAGAAACGGATCCGTAATACGACACCAAAGGGAGGCATGGACATTTTCAGCACGCTCTGCAGACATAATTGTCAAAGAAGATAGTTATGGCCACGAGTAGCATGACGATGGAGGTGATGGCAGTGACCAGGGTATCTGGTTGGAGCCACAAAACTATACCATGCCTGCATGCTGTGTGATTCGATGAGTATAATATGAAAAGTGGAGACTGACTCTATACGCAGGAAGTGGGTTGGGTCGTTACATATACCTAGAGTCACATTCCTGTCTACATCCTTGAACATGCGGGAGTCACTGGAAATGAAAGAGCGGACAGGCTGGCTAGCTGTGTTGTAGTCGAAGACGGTCAATCAGTGGATCAGACGAACGTCACAAATGTCCTCCGAGATGCAGTAAGGGCATAGGACTTTGACAACCATGAGTCTACTTCACTGCATCGGATGAAAGAGATGAGAGTTAAGGTGGGCACAGACGGAAATGAGAGGATTAGTGGGCGTATATGAGGACTTATCAACCAACACAGAATTGGATTTGTCGGTCGCTGGACTCTACGGAACTTGCTGAGGATCTGAGCACCAGTAGATACGTTCGGAGTGCAATGATGATAACCCAAATATAACTCAATATGTAGTAGAAGTACGTTAGTAATGTAGTATTACTAGTAGTAGAAGTACGTTAGTAATGTAGTATTACTAGTAGTAGAAGTACGTTAGTAATGTAGTATTACTAGTAGTAGAAGTACGTTAGTAATGTAATATTACTAGTAGTAGAAGTACGTTAGTAATGTAATATTACTAGTAGTAGAAGTACGTTAGTAATGTAATATTACTAGTAGTAGAAGTACGTTAGTAATGTAGTATTACTAGTAGTAGAAGTACGTTAGTAATGTAGTATTACTAGTAGTAGAAGTACGTTAGTAATGTAGTATTACTAGTAGTAGAAGTACGTTAGTAATGTAGTATTACTAGTAGTAGAAGTACGTTAGTAATGTAGTATTACTAGTAGTAGAAGTACGTTAGTAATGTAATATTACTAGTAGTAGAAGTACGTTAGTAATGTAATATTACTAGTAGTAGAAGTACGTTAGTAATGTAATATTACTAGTAGTAGAAGTACGTTAGTAATGTAATATTACTAGTAGTAGAAGTACGTTAGTAATGTAGTATTACTAGTAGTAGAAGTACGTTAGTAATGTAATATTACTAGTAGTAGAAGTACGTTAGTAATGTAATATTACTAGTAGTAGAAGTACGTTAGTAATGTAATATTACTAGTAGTAGAAGTACGTTAGTAATGTAGTATTACTAGTAGTAGAAGTACGTTAGTAATGTAGTATTACTAGTAGTAGAAGTACGTTAGTAATGTAGTATTACTAGTAGTAGAAGTACGTTAGTAATGTAGTATTACTAGTAGTAGAAGTACGTTTATAGTAATGTAGTATTACTAGTTGTAGAAGTACGTTTATAGTAATGTAGTATTACTAGTAGTAGAAGTACGTTTATAGTAATGTAGTATTACTAGTAGTAGAAGTAGTGAGTAAATAAGTAACAATAATTATAGTAAATAGTATGTAGTAGTAGCAAATGTAGTATTACTCAGCATAATTAAGTACCTTGCCTGCTGGTGTAGGGGATCATGTTTCTCCTCAACTTTCGATCCCGACAGTTACTTATCATTTCTGTTGTTGACCTTCTACCAAGCCATTCTCTTAAGCTGTCTGGTATCTTTTCTCTTTGCTTCCTCTAGCTCTTCGTCCCTCAATTTTCCCAGTAGTGGCTACAGCTTAGGATCTCACAATCCTAGGACGCCTCAAAGTTTTATTTAGCTTAGCCAGTTTAGGGTCTCACCAAGTAGTAAATAGTATTACTAGTAGTATTAGAAGTAGTAATACCAAGTAGTATGTAGTAGTAAACTGTTTGCTCTCTTTGAAGAAATCAAGAGATTTGCGTTAATCATTTCATGAACGATCATTCACCCCAAAAAAATTTACCAAATCTATCTTTTGTAGTAATTCATCTATGGTTATTTTACATCGGAGTCACGCATACATAAATACTATTATAAATTATTTTCTACAATTTTAAATAAAAACATGATAAAAATGCCTGGGAGGCATAACTTTTATGTTTTCAACCTCTCTGGCATGCTTTGGGGCAACAGGAAGCAATTAAATGACGAAGAAGTCGCATTAACCTGGAATATATTATCATCGGAGAACATAAGATCAAAAAGCATCACATACGCTGGGAGCTTATCCTGGTAATTCAAAGACGGGAGATAAACCAGTCTTGTAATGGATAGAGACAAGCTTGACAATCCTGGCGGAAAAATTCATCTCAATCAATCAATCAAAATCTTTCAGGCAGGGCCAAATGTGGACTTGGTGTAGTCCTAATCTGGCTAAGCTAAATAAAACTTTGAGGCCCCCTCGGATTGTGAGATCCTAAACTGTAGCTTATTTAGCCTAGACCTAAATCCAGTCTTGCCTTAATGTCCCTTTTGAAAACATAGCCGTCCTGAAGTCGGATGTGTTGGGCCGAAAGTCACAAATATCACAGTTATACTGCAAACCACAACACAAGGCGAGGCCGCGATAGCTCAGTGGTTAGTGAACTGGACTGCAAAGAACAAGAGGTAGGGTTCGATCCCAACCGACGGCTTCCGGTTCACCCAGCCTTTAATAGGTACCGGATTTTTTTTCTGGGAAAGTAAAGCGGCACGGGCGTAATACCGACCACATTACCCCAAAAATCATGTGCCGAAGGTCTGTAAAATTTATGGTCACTAACACCATATTCCCTATACGCCACTTGGCGTGACGGGGGCACTTTACTTTTACAAAACAAGAGAGACACGCCTACATAACGTCCTTTTAAGCGATGATGATGAAGAGGTGCATTACTTTAGGCATCGGGCGAACGCAAACAAGCAGATCATAAGCCACGGACAAAGTCTTTCTGCCCTTCTTTGGTCTTGAACAATTTGTCTGATGTCCTTCCAGTTTAGGCCATTGATCTTGAGGATGTCCTTAAATTCTCTTCTTCGTGTGTTTCTGGGTTTTCCTGGTTTTCATTTTCTCTGTGGGTTCTATGACTCTGACGTCAGTGCAGGTCACCTAAGAGAAGGCACGAATCATTGTCTTTATTGTTTATACGAACAATTTCATATTTGGTTTCTGATTTTGACAGGATCTTTGTTATTGAGTTATTTGCGGGTGATCATCATTGCACTCCGAGCATGTCCATAGGTGCTCAGATCCCCTCCTCAGCAAGTCCCGCAGTGTCGAGCGACTAACGACTCCAGTTCTGTGTTGGTTGATTAGTCTTCTTACACGCCCACTAAGTTTCTGGTTTCTGGCTGTGCCCATTTTAACTCCCATCTCTTTCATCCGAAGGAGTGATGTGGACTCATGGTTGTCGAAGTCATGTGTCCTTCCCACTTCCCGGTGGGCATTGATGATGTCCGCCCGATCCATAGGATGACCGTCCTCAACAACAGCGCAGCAAGCCAACCTGTCCACTTTTTCATGTCCCCGTACTCCAGCATGTTCTGGAAGTTGTTGATACGGACAGTTTCTTGGTTGTTATAGATAATTTATTTCTTAGTTGTTGATATGGACAGTTTCTTGGTTGTTATAGATAATTTATTTCTTAGTTGTTGATATGGACAGTTTCTTGGTTGTTATAGATAATTTATTTCTTAGTTGTTGATATGGACAGTTTCTTGGTTGTTATAGATAATTTATTTCTTAGTTGTTCATATGGACAGTTTCTTGGTTGTTATAGATAATTTATTTCTTAGTTGTTGATACGGACAGTTTCTTGGTTGTTATAGATAATTTATTTCTTAGTTGTTGATATGGACAGTTTCTTGGTTGTTATAGATAATTTATTTCTTAGTTGTTGATACGGACAGTTTCTTGGTTGTTATAGATAATTTATTTCTTAGTTGTTGATATGGACAATTTCTTGGTTGTTATAGATAATTTATTTCTTAGTTGTTGATACGGACAATTTCTTGGTTGTTATAGATAATTTATTTCTTAGTTGTTGATATGGACAGTTTCTTGGCTGTTATAGATAATTTATTTATCTATACGGTGTATTGGTTAGTCTCGAGGCAAGACGCCTGCTTTGAGACAGAGAGGTTGTGGGTTCAAATCCCAGCTACACTGGTTGAGATTTCTATTTATGATTTCTCTCTGCGGCAACCACCGCAAGTCTCTGCAGCGAGGCCCGGCTTGAAACGTCATCGACGGAAAAAATATGAGTACCTCCGAAGTTGAAGTTATCTGCCTGTGCGGCGAGGGACCCTGTGCACACGGCTGCCAGGGAAAAATGGATTAACACGCAAATTCAGTTCATAGTCTCTAGGGGCTTCGTCAGAGATAAAAAGCTGGCGAACGAAAAAAAAATTATTTCTCGGTTGATTTATATATATATATATATATATATATATATATATATATATATATATATATATATCAGATAAGCACAGTCGCTTTGTTTTTTATTAACAAAAATTATTTTTGATATGAACAATGTCTTGGTTGTTGATATTTATCTCATGTTACCAAAAATAAGCGAGCTCCTGTGCTCTTACACGCAAAACGATGATTTGACGTTCTACAGGTGTTTTCTTGATTTCTTGTGGTCCTGCCACAGATTTTGGAGGTACGTCAATGTTAGGTGTTCAATATCAACAAACACCTGCCAGGTAAATGGCGAGCATCACTTTGTTGTCCATTATCTTTGAAGCGTGTTGCTAAACGAGAACCCGAGTGAGAGGTGAAGATATCAGCAATGGCTTTCATAAATTATAAGGATCATGCAGCCCGTGTGGCTACCAGGGCCCTGACCACGTAAAAAAGGAAAGTGTCCCCGTCACGCCAAGTGGCGTATAGGGAATAAGGTGTTAGTGACCATATATTTTACAGACCTTCGGCGCATGATTTTAGGGGTAATGTGGTCGGTATTACGCCTGTGCCGCTTTACTTTCCCAGAAAAAAATGCGGTACCAATTAAAGGCTGGGTGAACCGGAAGCCGTCGATTGAGATCGAACCCTACCTCTTGTCCTTTGTAGCCCAGTTCACTAATTACTGAGCTATCGCGGCTCCCAAAAAGTAAAGTGCCCCCGTCACGCCAAGTGGCGTATAGGGAATATGGTGTTAGTGACCATATATTTTACAGACCGTCGGCACATGATTTTTGGAGTAATGTGGTCGGTATTACGTCCGTGCCGCTTTACTTTCCCAGAAAAAAATCCGGTACCCATTGAAGCCCTGACCACGGTAAGGGGGAAAAAAAATAATTTAGATACTGCCACCTGACACGTACGTAATAAGAGGTGACTAAGAAGGTTGGAGTCAGTCTTCGTCGGTGATGCGGAATTCGTGCATCCTAGATAAAGCCATCTTCGGTAATTTCACTAGTGTATGTGGGGGGGGGGGCCTTCACACTGGGTGATGTGCTGGGGAGGGAATCTGAGCGGTATGAAATTGCCCGTTTTTCAATGAAGTGTA
Source organism: Megaustenia siamemsis (assembly GCA_032433765.1). NCBI lineage: Eukaryota > Metazoa > Mollusca > Gastropoda > Stylommatophora > Ariophantidae > Megaustenia > Megaustenia siamemsis. The sequence continues at coordinate 27,134,841 of JAVIAB010000001.1, forward strand.
CTTTGAGTGCTTACAATTGTTATGGTTATGGTTAATCGAAGGCCCCGGTATCACTGCAAACGAATTAAAATCCATAATTACTCTACCACCCGTGCCAGTGGAATCATCCGAATTGAAACTGATCTCACTTAGGGATCCAACCAAAGAAAAGCAGCTGCAATCCCCATCATAGCAGCTACAGCACACATCAAAAGACATAAGGCCAAACAGCACAGAAAGTGAACGCAGCTGAACTGTCCTTCGTCATACGATATCATCATTCACCCTGAGCAATCGGAATATCGAAACGCGATACGGATGAAAAACACAGCTCAGGGTGTGAACAGAGCATTAAACTCAGTAGTTCCGGCAGCAAGCCAGACTTGGAATATGAGGAAACTGCAACAAGGAACACTTTTCAGACTGAGCCTGAATTGTTCCTGCCGCCTATCCGCCATATTAACCGGACGTTACTGTGAGTGAATTAACATAAATATACACAGCTGTGGTCAAGCTAGTAGCAAGAATAGGAGAGAAGTAAAATGCGTTGTTACTGCTTTACAGTAGTAAGAAAGTAAAAAAAAAACGTTATGGTATTGTTTTATAAACATGACATTCATCAAGAACACAAGACAAAATATACAAATTAAGGCCTTCTTTTGGGATCGCAACGTTGTCGCGTTTTTATGTCGCCACTATTAACTTGAAGCCAAACCTTCTACTTCCGTTCTTGAATTCTTCTCAGCCTTGTGGATTTAATTCTACAAGTTTATAAGCTACTGATATTATTACCACTTTTGTAGATTTGTTAATTCGACAAGTTTAGAAGCTATTGATATTATTACCACTTTTGTAGATTTGTTAATTCGACAAGTTTAGAAGCTATTGATATTATTACCACTTTTGTAGATTTGTTAATTCTACAAGTTTATAAGCTATTGATATTATTACCACTTTTGTAGATTTGTTAATTCTACAAGTTTATAAGCTATTGATATTATTACCACTTTTGTAGATTTGTTAATTCGACAAGTTTAGAAGCTATTGATATTATTACCACTTTTGTAGATTTGTTAATTCGACAAGTTTAGAAGCTATTGATATTATTACCACTTTTGTAGATTTGTTAATTCGACAAGTTTGGAAGCTATTGATATTATTACCACTTTTGTAGATTTGTTAAGTCGACAAGTTTAGAAGCTATTGATATTATTACCACTTTTGTAGATTTGTTAATTCGACAAGTTTAGAAGCTATTGATATTATTACCACTTTTGTAGATTTGTTAAGTCGACAAGTTTAGAAGCTATTTATATTGGCGATAGTGCTAAATGAATAGATAAGGATTTATAAAAAAAAATTAATTGTTGATGAAGTGAGATGTTGATCACTGTTGATGTTGCAGGGAGACGGTCATCACCATGTACCCTGCCGGTTGGCGTAGGCGATCATGTCCCTCCACAATCTTCTATCTACAGTGCATCGTATCAGTTCTGTTGTTGACTGTTTTCCATGCCATGATACCAAAGCTATCCAGTATTTTCTCTCTTTGTCGTCCGCGATCTCTCTTTCCTTTTATTTTGCCAGTTGTAACCAAGTATTCCAATTTTCCTCTTCTCATAATGTGCCCGAAAAATGTTGATTGCTTCTTTCTGATGTTTTTTAAGAGCTCCCTTTTTGTGTTGGCCTCTTTGAGAACTTCCTCATTGGTCTTTTTATCTGTCCAGGGAACTTTCAACATTCTTCTGAGAAATCCCATCTCTGTGGCCTCTAATCGTCTTTTCATTTGTTTGTCTACTGTCCATGATTCGCTTCGAGGGAGACGGTAAGATTGCTTTTATTGAAGAGATAACTCCGATCAAGAACAAATGCTACCTTGCATGAAGGTCAAGGCTAAATAAAAGAATCAAAACTGCCGCAAACAAATTCATGTTGAAGAAAAATGCACTGGCCTGCAAGATGTGAAATACAAAACAATCATCATCATCATCAAGTACCCTTCCTGCTGGCGTAGGTGATCATGTCTCTCCACAACTTTCGATCACGACAGTTATTTATCATTTCTGTTGTTGACCTTCTGCCAAGCCATTTTCTTAAGCTGTCTGGTATCTTTTCTCTTTGCTTCCCTCTATCTCTTCGTCCCTCAATTTTCCCAGTTGTTACAATATATTCCAGTTCTTCTCTTCTCATTACATGGCCAAAATATGATGATTGTTTCTTCCTAATATTGGATATTAGCTCTCTTTTTGCTTTGCCACTTTCAGAACGTTTTCATTACTCTTCTTAGCTATCCATGGCATTCTCAACATACAAAGCAATACAATCCTTAAAGCAAACGACGAAGAAAAAATAATCTCGAGACAGAAATCGTGTTTAGTGAAACCTACATTGTGTACAGATAATCAGGGGTAGTCCACATACAGTAGGACACTAATTGGATTTGAAAACGTTCACGGAAAGAGGTTAGTTGCACTTGCGTAGCTGCCAAGGGCGAACACACACAAAAATAATAATACACAAATGTCTCGTTTGGCATGCCCACTGACGTTAGAGTTCACACATCACTTAAGATATTTTTTTTCTTTGCCCAGAGTCGTTTCAAGGGCGTATCGCTTTTTGGGTACATCATCATTGAGTGCCGTCTCCGCAACGAAGGTTGGCTACCATGGAGCGCCATTCTGCTCTATCTCTTGCTTTGATGGTGCAGGTTGTCATCGGTTGCTTTGTCCATCTTTTGATGTTACTCGTCCATGTTAATCTTGGTCTGCCTCTGCCTCTTTTACCTTGTATTTTCCCCTCCAGGATTACTTTCAGTAGGCTGTTGTGTCTTTTAACATGGCCTAAGAATCGCATTTGTCTTGTTCTAATTGTGTTCAGAAGTTCTCTTTTCATTTTTAGTTGTTTTAAGACTTCGTCGTTTGTTTTCTTTTCCTTCCATCCAATTCTACCTATTCTTCTATATATCCACATTTCAAAGGCTTCAATTCTCTGTTCTGTTTTCTTGTCTAATGTACATGTTTCAGCACCATATAGGAATATTGAGAAGATGTAACATTTTGCTATTCTTAGTTTTAGCTCTGGTGTTATTTGTTTTGATGTTAGTATGTCCTTCATGACATTAAAATTACTTTTTGCCATTCCTATTCTTTTGTTTATTTCAGTTGTACATTTTCCATCCCTGGTTATAGTATGTCCAAGGTAGTTATAGTTCTGAACTGTCTCAAGGTCTATTCCTTCAATTTTGATATCCACTTGTGGGTTTTGAGTATTTTCTTTGTTTATGATCATAGTTTTAGTCTTTTTGATATTCATATCTAGTCCATATTTTTTGCTTGTCGTGTTTATTTCATTAAGTAATTGTTGTAGGTCTTTAGGATTTTCTGCTAGTAGTACAGTATCGTCAGCATATCTTAGGTTATTGGTTTTTGGGTTAACCTTGTTTATCTTTTCTGTTGGGGACCTCGGTAGCCTAGTTTGGAAAACCTCCCGTCTTGGCTACAGACTTCTCGGAATAATGTCTGGGCTCGGACAACTCGGAATAATGTCTGGGCTCGGACAACTCGGAATAATGTCTGGGCTCGGACAACTCGGAATAATGTCTGGGCTCGGGCAACTCGGAATAATGTCTGGGCTCGGGCAACTCGGAATAATGTCTGGGCTCGGACAACTCGGAATAATGTCTGGGCTCGGACAACTCGGAATAATGTCTGGGCTCGGACAACTCGGAATAATATCTGGGCTCGGACAACTCGGAATAATGTCTGGGCTCGGACAACTCGGAATAATGTCTGGGCTCGGACAACTCGGAATAATGTCTGGGCTCGGACAACTCGGAATAATGTCTGGGCTCGGACAACTCGGAATAATGTCTGGGCTCGGACAACTCGGAATAATGTCTGGGCTCGGACAACTCGGAATAATGTCTGGGCTCGGACAACTCGGAATAATTCCCGCTGGGAGCAGTGAGAGTTGTACTCGTGGTTGGGAAAAAATCCCCTTCTCTCCCCAGGTCGACCCAGCCGCTGACAGAAATGGGTACCAGGTATCGTACTCTGGGAAAGTGAGGAATGCCGCCTCGCATCGTGAGTTTCCATGCTTGAAGCGACACTATCCAGAAGTCTCCGAACACTTCTGGATAGGCGGCCAAGCACATATGGGTGAAAACTCTTGTGCTAAGACGCCGATTCAAGTCTCGTACTTTACCTTTTATCTTTTCTGTTGTTGATTTCCTGTGCTAAAGTAAATACGTTGTATCTTTCCTTTCCTCTCTCTCTCTCTCTCTCTCTCTCTCTCTCTCTCTCTCTCTCTCTCTCTCTTTCTATCTCTCTCTTTTTGTTTATCTTCACAATTTTGTCAAGTTGTCACATATATAATCCAATTGTCCACATCCCATTACATGTCCAAAAACTTGCCTGATGCCTTTTCAGCAAAATTGTTCAATGCACAGGGATCAAAGATAAGAAACCAGCCCACTAATGTTGCAGCCAAAAAAAAAAAAATAACCCTTTTCTTGATATCTTCCTTTAACCGTAAGTGACCACGCCTTTCTACAATCTGAAGGATGCATATAGGCCGAAACGTCATTATTTTGTTTTGTTCATTTTTTTGTAAAATAGTCACTATACCATGTAGGAGTGTACGTTACACCCCACCACATGCTCCTTGCTACCAACTTTACCGCAGCACTGCAATTAACTGCCTGTATGTATAATCCTATTCTTAAACGGCCACCCGTTCACTTGATGTGGATGTACTGTGCTGCTAGTTCAGTACAACGAGGAATATTTACGCCTTTTGACTCGATACACCCGTCTTCAGGATAAGCTTTAAATTAACTATGAGTAGGGGAACAGGCAAATAATTGCAGTGCTGCGGTAAAGCTGGTAGCAAGGAGCCAGTAGTGGAGTGTGGTAATCACTCCACGAGACAGCACAGTCTCTCCAGTTAAGTAATTTTTAATATACTTTTATAGATACATAATTTACTTTTCACTCTTTAGTTGTCAACTCCTCATCATTTCTCTATACTTACGATTTTATATATCTCTACACTTCACCAATCTTCCCATATGTAACACATCTCTTTTTCATCTCACCATCCTATCTCTCAGTCCACTTCTCCCTAACTTTATCATCCGACATGTAGCTATAAATATTTGTGCTTCACCGTTTGTTATCGTTGTCCACATATTCTGAAGAAGGCCCCAGGCCGAAACATCAGTATTGTGTTGTGTTCCTTCTTTGTAAAGCTGTCACTATACCTTGGAGTGTATACCACACCCCACTACTGGCTGCTTAAATTAACTATCATTACGACACATATTATCATTGCTATGGTGTATGTCTGGGGGCTCACAACAGGACCAGAGAAATAAAGTACACGTGGAGCCCTGTGAGACATCTGACACTTCTAGGAGAATATAATATGTTATCTATTTCCTTTCGAGCCAAAGATGGCACATAGGGCAGAACCACAATCTCAAAAACAGAAACCTTGCGTGCCAAAATGGCACATACTGCAGAGATCACTGCTTCTAAAATCTATGGCTGTTTCCATAACAATACTTTTTACAATGACAGCTTGTCAAGCCATCGATCAATAATATGTTAGACCTTGAATATTAGATGTTAGACCTTGAATATTAGATGTTAGACCTTGAATATTAGATGTCAGATTTTAAACAAGTGTTTGTGCAGTACCTTAATTAAAGGAGGCAGTGCAGAATAATTGCCATTTCTATGTTCTATTCTATTCTATTCTACTTTATCCACGTAGCCAGTTTCATTGCAGTCAGGAATTTCCCATATCCACACCACCACTTGTCACAGTATGTTCCAAAATACATTGATACATATCATAAACAAAGTTTTTCTGTGCGCACCGTACTCGACTGCACAGGCGACAATTCCAACTCCCAGCTATATGCAGCTAATAAAGGCAAATACACTCAAATTTAGTGCAACAGTAATATTTTTAGTAATCTACATCTGTGAGTTACAAGATAACAATTACAATGATTTTATAAATATCTTTGCTTACTTGTTAGAGCTAACATCACAGCATTCTAGGTAGACCCATAGGTGTGATAACTGTTCTGTTTTTATGAGCATGCATGTAATTCATCAATGTGTAGTTGACAAGAAGTAGAAACTCACAGTGCACTTTTGCTACTGGCAGTGGAAGCATGGATGTCACCACGGTCTATTCCACAGTAACTAAAAATTATATAATTCTTTCCTTTGATGCAGTTTTCAAATTTATTCTGACAGAACTATTGCAATTTCTTCTTACATAATAGTTTGTTTTGCGGTTTATATTTCATGAATTCATCATTTGGGAATTTCTGTTTTTCCTCCTTTTTTTTGTATATTCTTTTTGCCTAATGCTTGCTGGAAAATGCTTTTTTAACTGATGAATATGTTGTGTCCAAACAATTGAATTTGTTGTTACTAGATAAAGCTTCACATTTATGCTAAATCTGCTCTGCTTCTTATATCTTTCCTCCTCATTTTATCTCCCCTTAATTACATTCACTGTTCATCTGAGATATCAAGCTTTATTTATCTTGATTTTTTTTCATTTTATCTTTACTGTTAATGCCTGTGTCTGACACTGAGTGCATATCATTCTGTTTGACTTTTATAGAATTACCTAATATAAAAGTGATTGTACATAGTATTTTACTTTTCAGTAGTTTTATTATTGCAGTATATAATTGCAATTTTATATGTTATTGGTATATTGTATTTTTTTTCATTTAAAAGTATTTTTAATGTAGCAGAAAAAAATGTTTCCCTACTTTGGCAAACACTTTTCCATTTTCCATGAATCCTTAATTTGATTACTGCATTTCTTTGTCATTTGTTTTTAAAATAATTTACAAATTAAATAAACTACTTCACAGTGTAACAGCAAAAGTTGCTAACCAAAGAACAAAATATCAAGAGCTATTCTCAATTTTATCTTATTCTCAACTCCCATAATTCTGTGGGTCACAAAGGCACTAATGACAGACTTCTTCAACTGTTTCCAATGATCTATATTTTTTTAATAACCGAATAGCAAAGCAAGCCCTCATGTGGGAAACAACAGGTAAGAGAAAAAGAGGAAGACCCAGCGAGACACTGAGAAGAACATTGATGAGAGAGGCAAGAGCAGCAGGATTCGGCTCCCTCAATGAGATAGAGCTACTTGCACAGAACAGAGACAAATGGCAAGATTTGATAAAATATCTTTAAAAGAATTGAAAAATGCTAGAACAAAAATTCATATAAGAGAAGGAGTATCTTGGTCTTCGCCCTATGGGCTGGCTGCGGCTCAAAAGGTCAATAGATAGATAGATATTTTTTTGGGACTGTGAAGCCGAGGACTGTCCTTTCTTCGATATTATCTTCCAATTTAATTATCCATATATCACCCTTCATAGTTCCTTGCAGAATGGTCTTTGCCAAGGCCACATGATCAAGATGCCTGGCTAAATCATTTTATTTTGCATTTCTTCACAGCAGTTAAACGATCATCATGTACTCCAATTCTCTTTGTAAACTTTTTTATTCTTGATACAATCTAAGTAAGGGATACCCAAAATCTTGCAATAACATTTCATCTCCGGTGCTTGTATTTTCTTCTGTAACTCTGCTGTAAGGGTCAATATTTCACAAGAGTATAAAAAGATGGATTTAACAATAGTGCACATCATCCTGATCCGGATCTACGGTTTCCAGGTTCACCCAGCCTTAAATGGGTACCGGATTTTTTTCTGGGAAAGTAAAGTGGCACGGGCATAATATTGACTACATTACCGCAAAAATGATGTGCTGCAGGTCTGTAAAAATTATGGTCACTAACACGATATTCCCTGTATGTCACTTGGCATGATGGGGCTCTTTACTTCTTTTAACTTACATCATCCTGATTTCAAAGCCTGGAGTGATGTTCTTATCTTTCTAGGTTTTAGCCTTGCATATGCTCTTGTACATTGTACTATTTTAGATGATATTTAAGATTTTTTAGCTTTAATCTCTGACAACTGACCCTAGGTATTTAAATTTCCAAAATTTTCTTTTTATTTATTTATATTTTAGTCACAATTTTCTTAGCATTTTAGTCATCAGTTTTGATTTTTCAACATTGATTTCCATGCAGCAGTCCATGCGACTGATGACTCCAGTTCTGCTGCATGTTTAGTACAACATCAGCTTGCTTGCTTGTGTTCACCCAATGGCTATGGAAGTATACTTCTTCATCATCCACCCTGAAAAGGATGTTAAGTGGGCATGTCTGCGTTGTGTTTTGGTTTGCAAAATAACTGTGATATTTGCGCCTTTTGGCCCAACATAGCCAACTTCAGCATGACATTTATGTGTACTGGGTTGTCTTCCCACTTCGATCCCTACTCACTTGGCCAGACTAGACAGGTTAGTCTGTTACTGGAGGCACCACAGAGAGGTAGAGCAGGGTCTGGATGGTTCTGGTTCACCGATCCTGGCGCAAGCCATCAGGTGTGGGTCACTGACAACTTCCAGTTCTGCTGCTGTGAGGCGCGTCTTCACCTCCTGTAACATCAGCTTAATGCATAAGTTTGGAGTTCTTATTTAATTAATCACCAAAGAAAAAATCCTTTAAAATATGTGGAGTCAAACCTCCAAGACAAAGACAATGGCGCTGGACAGGATAGGCACAGCAGAAACCAAATGAGAGTATTACACAACATGTCCCTTTTTGGATTCCCCAGGGAAGGAGACAAAGAGGAACACCAAAATATACTAGGAGAAGTCAGATAAAAGCAGAGATGAAGAGAATGAGGAAAACATGGAGTGATCTTAAAAGAATGGTAAGAAACAGGACAGCTTGGAAAGTGTTTGTTGAAGACCTATGTTCCACTGGGAGTTGAAAGGTAGAAAAAGAAACCTCTATCTATCAACTTGACAAAATTTGTTTTGTTTGTATGGGATATTTTTGTGTTGATTTATTTACAAATGCCATATATTCCTTAAGAACAAGTACATATAATAACATAATCACTTCAATGCATGAACAACAGAATTAAAAAACAACTCTTGTTAGCAAATACTCAGGATGTGTGTAATTGTTAGCAAAAGAAGTGATGAGGACTGTACTTAACCACTCATTCTGAATCTGATTAATCAGCTTGTATTGCTATCATAGAGATAGATTTTGTAAATAAATAATTAAATACCCTATGAAAAATATTTTCTATACAATATTCTCCATTCAATATTCTCTATGCTATATTTTTTATACAATATTCTCTATGCTATATTTTCTGTACAATATTCTCTATGCTATATTTTCTATACAATATTCTCTATGCTATATTTTCTATACAATATTCTCTATGCTATATTCTCTATGCTATATTTTCTATGCTATATTTTCTATGCTATATTCTCTATGCTATATTCTCTATGCTATATTTTCTATGCTATATTCTCAATGCTATATTCTCAATGCTATATTTTCTATGCAAAATTCTCTATGCTATATTTTCTATGCTATTCTCAATGCAATATTCTCTATGCTATATTTTCTACGCTATTCTCAATGCAATTTTCAAGCTATTTTGCTAAAACATGGTGCAGTGCATGTGTTATTTAATTTAGTAGCTGACACATTGCTTCTGTCTTTCATTGTTATGCATTGATTTCTAGCATGAAAAGCGAAACAATAAGCTTGTATTTTTGTGAGCGCATATGCTGGTGCACAATGCACATTGTGTTTTTCCTGTCTTTAAATGTTAAGTCTGTCTTTGTATTCAACTGTTGTTTGCAACCTTTTCATCAACAAGTATAGTTAAGTTAAATATTTATGTTGTTAACTGAATTGCTTATATTGGCCACCAAGATGAAGTCATTTTGCTATTTCACAAAGGGAAGTCAAAAAGTTTATATTAACAAAATTAAACTAAATTTATACAAAACAAATCATGATGTTTAAGTCTATGCTGATTGAAGCAGTTTAAATCATCACAGGAAAATAAACCTGCATAATTGTGTAACGTAAATAGGATCATTTATAATTGCTCTTTTACAATTTGTATCACTGTAGTTTTAACAGTTTCTTTCAGCACTCTGATCTTTTGTCTGATTGCACTGGAAGAATTTAGCACAGAACACAAACTCTTGAGCACCATTGAGAATCTCAGAATTGTTTATATCTTTACAATACATTCAATTGTTTAAAGATATAACATCTGACATACACTTATACAAATATACATATTATATATATATATATATATATATATATATATATATATGGGGAGTTGCGATAGCTCATAGGTTAGTGAACTAGACTACTAAGGACAAGAGGTCAGGTTTGATCCTGATCGGCAGTTTACAGGTTCACCCAGCCTTAAATTGGTACCAGATTTTTTTCTGGGAAAGTAAAGCGGCACGAGCCTAATACTGACCATATTACCCCAAAAATGATGTGCTGAAGGTCTGTAAAAATTATACCTATTATAATTAAATAAATAAATTTAATAAATTGTAAATATTATACCTATATAAATTATTCTATTATATTATTAATTATATTATTTCAGCCAAAATAAGCCAAAATGTCTTCTGTATTTCCAATGTATTCCCAATATACAAATTACGAATTTCATAAGTAAATAAAAACTAGAATTGCTGCAATTTTACATTCTCATGTTATTATTGTCAACAACGATAATACAAATGTAACTACACTAGAACTTCAGAGGCTTCGTTATACTGCAGTTTTCTCAGTTTATGAAATGAAATGATAGTTTCAGTAGACTTGTGTTTGGGAAAAAAAAACAGTTTTTATATGCCTGTGTATGCACTAGCATGCATTTAGTAATTTAAAATATAGAAAGATGATAATAAAATAATCATATACTGCTTATTTATTTAGCAATTTAATTCTTATGTATTTTTGCATGAAGTTCCCTTGAGTCTAAAACACTTCAGTTACTTTTTTAATTAATATTTTATAGGAAAAGCGACATCCAACCAAAATGTGAATTTGCTTGCTTGCATTCACCCGATGACTAAAGTATTCTAGAGTATTCTGGTAGACTAAAATATTCCTCTTCATTATCCGCCTTTACAAGGACATAAAGTGGGTGTGTCTACGTTGTGTTGTAGTTTGCAGTATAGCTGTTATATTTGCGCCTTTTGGCCCAACACATCCAACTTCAGCACAACATTTTTTAGTGCCGGGTTGTCTTCCCTCTTCAATCCCTGCTCACTTGGCCAGACTAGACAGGTTAGTCTGTTACTGGAGGCACCATGGAGAGGTGGAGCAGGGTCTGGATGGTTTTGGTTCACCAATCCTGGTGCAAGCCATTAGGGTCGCTAACAGCTTCCAGCTCTGGTGCCATGAAATGTGAATTTTAAAGATAATTCATGTCTTTGTTAGTATTATTTTAGTAGATTAATGCTTGTGATAAGAAACATGTCAAAATTTAACACATTCTTGTGTGAAATATTCTGTAAAAACCACAAATGTTATTAAAAATTAAGTTATAACTTTTTCTCTCAATTTGAATGCACAGCAGAAAAATCATATACAGATTATATTTTTAAAATGAATAAATAAATTTGATAAATAAAACATCAATGGTAAATATTTGTTAACAATATAATATATATACACCACTTTCATAATTCCTCTGTCAGAGTTATCAGACCATGAAAAGTATAGATAAACAGCGTGGTTCACTTCAGGTTTTTATTTTGAGCTCAATTTAGGATACAGTACCATCACTGCAAACTTTTGGTCCTCCCTGTTTTCTCCAATACTAATGTTTAGGTAGTATATATATATATATATATATATATATATATATATATATATATATATATATATATATATAATATAGCCCTTTTCAAATGCTGTCTACAAATGCCAATCTCACAATTCTAATTCTTCACTTACAACTTCTCTCTAGGTTGCATCCTGATCAGAGTCTGGAGATAATTATCTGTTTTTTTTTTTTTCATAAACAAGCAGTGGTAGAAATATTCAAGAACTACAGTTTGTCTGCTTTCAATTTTTATGTATTTAATTCATATTTTTAAAAACACTCTTGTTATGTTATTTTCTTTTTATCTATGATGAGGGAACTACCTATATATATATATATATATATATATATATATATATATATATATATATATATATATATATATATATATATATATATATATATATATATATATATATATATAAATAATTAAATAATTATCTATGTCATAATGCTGGAAATAATTTGTGTCTTTTGAGTGAGTTAAACAGTCTAAAAATATATCCATATTATGTTTTTATTCTACATTATATTCCATTTTGATTTCTAATAATTGCAAAAAATGAATACTATCAGCAGTAGATATAGTGTTTGAAAGTTAAATATTAAGATTATTTACAAACAAATGACTACATTGGGGCTGCTTGTTACTTAATATAATTTGCATAAAATTTCAATATATGTCAGAAGATGTCAACCTCTTTATGACTCATGTGTCAGTTTATACGGAATAGGAAAATGAATAAAACAACTCTATGTTAAGTTTTTTGTATGAAAAATAATATCAAAATCATAAGTAATTTATATAACCATACTAAATTACATCTGTCCATCAAATTCTGTTAAAAAATATTTTGTTTATTATTTACATTATTTATGTTCATAAACCTCTGAGGGAGACTGGCTGGTTACAAGGCAAGACACCAGTCTTGAGACAGAGAGGTTGTGAGTCGAAATCCCAGCTGCACCAGTTGGGTTTTTTATTTGTGATTTTTCTCTGCAGCAATCACCCCTGGTCTCAGCAGCGAGGCCCGGTTTGAAACCGTCAATTACTCATCGACGGAGAAAATATGAATATCTCTGAAGATGGAGTTATCTGTCTGTGCGGCAAAGGAGCTTTGCACCCCTATGCACACAGCTGCTAGGAAAAAACAGATTAACATGCAAAATTCATTTTCTAGCTCCTGGGATTTTGCCAAAGGTGAAAGCTGGTGAACGAAAAAAAATGTAAAAGAAAATAAGCTTCAGTTCTTTATGATAAATGTAAAAAAAAAAAAAAAAGAACAATGTTGGTAACTTTTTTTTTTAATTTACTCAAAACACCTTCAGTTACAATATTATTATTTTTGTTTCTGTTATTGAAACATTTTTCATTGATAAATCTTATAATCCAGAAGCAATAAAAGTTTTCATTCAGGAGGTTTAGCAAGTGATGTATTAAACTGATAGACGATGATAGTTAATCCTCATGAAGTATCCTATATTATCCACATGATATAGCTACTATATGTGTTTCTTAATCTATTTTCAACAGGTAGAGGCTCGTAAAAATGGACCAATTAAGGCACTTCAACCTGCTATCGGTGGGAGTGGTAACAACAAGGCTACACTCTCCAAAACCATGTCTTCACAAGAGTCTGCAAGGTTATCCAGATACCACCAGCACAAACAAATATCCAAAGATGATATAATCATGAGTCATGGTCATTCCAAAGAAAAGATTACGGCTAACCCCTATGCGACCATTAAAATGTGGCGTCCTACCGCCACTGAGGACAGCCTCATAAGTGGTGCTTCAGCTGAAGATTTTTACCAGTCCTTCTCCAACTTGAACACTTTCCAGAACACAGACACCATTCAGGACTTCAAGAAAGGGAGACTAGCACCATCAAATGATCTAAGAAATTCAAACAAACCAGAGTTATCATCCCATGGATCAGTGCATGGAAATTTTAATTTAGATGAAAGAAATGTGCAAAATCAAGGTCAGATAAGTAGTAATACAAACTTTGCTAATCATAAAGCTGTTAAACATCATGTTATTTCAAATTCAAATGGATTTGAGGAATTACCTGCAGATTATTCTGCAGATTCGTCTCCCACTACTTTCTTGAGAAGAGTCAACTTCAGAGATGAGTTGATTGATGATTCTTCACTTCCCAAAAGAGTAGCAAATGGTAATTCAACTAATTTGCCTCCTTCTTCTCCTTTAGCCTCATCCCATATTCTACACTCCCCATCTCAAATGTCATCTTTCACCCCCTCTTTGAAATTCCCTCAATCAACATCATTATCAGTGACAATGCAGGACAATGCAAGTTTTCAGATTGTAAGTGATGGCACCACTAATTCTATCAAGCTGGTTCTCTCCCATAGTTACTCAGATATAGAACTGGTTAGCATGGATTTGGAGAGACTTTTGGCAGAGCTTAAATTGACAATGGACTCACTCAAAACATCTTTCATTGAGAAAAATGCGGAACAGCTTTCCATAAGTGTGTCAGAACTTCATTCACAGACCAAACGATTCATTCAGGAAGCCAAACTTGTTGTCAGTAGTGCCAATAATAGTCATGACAAGATGGTCGACCAATTGGAATCTGCAATTCACACATTAGCATATGTATTTTTGCATGGACAAGCCACAATGTTGCTGATGAAATCATCAGACCAAGCTCTTCAGCTGGGCTTCCAGATAATCAAGGCAGTGAACTCTTTCAAGTCAACAATAAATGCAACCAACTTGGCTTTAGGAAAGACTTTAAATGACCCAAATATGAAATATCTGATGCGACAGGCACAAAACTTGGCAGCTCTCTTGGCATCATTAGTCAACATAATCAAAGAAATTGAAATAAAATAAGACGTGAAAATTATACAATGATAAAGTGCAACTAATATTGTGTCCTCTGTATAATGTGCATAATACAGAGTAAATTGTCTTCAAAATTTTTTATACCAAAAACAATGAATAGGAAACAAAGAAATTGTTACGCAGTTCAACTCAAAGAAAGAAATCTATGTTTTTACAGTTAATATACCACTATGATATGCAGTTTAAATTATTATGTTCAACACTAACAAATCACACTAGATAGAAAATAATTGACGTTTCTGTACTTTGCACAAAAATGCTAACTGACAAAATTTAGATATTCATAATCTTTATAAACAAAATAAGAGAATATGTCTACAGTCACAATTTTTCAAGCATTCTAAGAAGCTAAATCTGTACTTTCACATATATTACATTAGCAAAATGTACGTTTTCACAATTTTTTTTTTTTTTATAAACATGCAATCCATAGTCATAACTACGGAAGCAAAAAGGGCAATATACAAATCAATTTTTCTACCAACTCTGTGCTATCAGTGCCAGACTTGGACGCTAGACTCTAGAACAATAAGAAAGATAACGACCACCGAAATGAAATGTGTCAGAAGAATGACAAGAAACAGCTTAAGGGACAGAGTAAGAAACACCGACCTGAGGAAGAAACTCGAAATTGAACCAGCCATCCAATACATAAAGAAACAACAGATAAATTGGTTCAGCCACATAACAAGACAAAAATAACTAAGACTGACTCAAAGAGCCATAAACAAACGCTACAAAAATGCCAGATTAAGAGGAAGACCGAGAAAGAGATGGATAAAGGGAATACTAGTGTCACTAGGAGGGATACCACCAGAAGAGGCCAACAGAAGAGCAAAGAATTGCAGATTGCATCTCCCCTCAATGCCAACGGCAATGGAGGAAAGATAGAAGAAGAAGAAGAATCCATAGTCAACTATGACTGATGGAGACTACTATAAGCTAACACACAAAATCTACATTTTAACCTTTATTGCAAAAGCAGTAACACACCCACAAAAAATTGTCAACTCTAGTGTTTAATTAATTATTACATAACAGGTTATATGACTGTGAAACAAGGAGAACAATAAAAATGACAGTCAAGAAAATACAGACCTTCATTAATGGATGCTTATGCAGAATAAAAGGATGGAAATGGGAGGACAAAATCACTAACATAGAAGAATTATGGGGAAAGTACCAGTCAAATACAAGGGGACAAAGAGATACAATAAAGACTATGGTGCTGGATAGGACACACACAGCAGAAGTCAACTGAGAGTATTACACAACATGTCCCTTTTTGGAATCACCAAGGGAGGAGACAAGGAGGAAGACCAAAATATTCTTGGAGAAGACTGATGGAAGCAGAGATGAAGAGGATGGGGAAAACATGGAATGATTTTAAAAGAATGGCAAGAAACATAACGGCTTGGAAAATGTTTGTTGATGACCTATTACACAAGGGGCTAAGAGAAAGAAGAAGACTAACACAACAGATCTACATTTTCATATTTTTTCATAAGCTTCATCATCATCATCAAGTACCGGGCCTGCTGGCATAGGTGATCATGTCTCTCCATAACTTTTAATCACGACAGTTATTTATCATTTCTGTTGTTGACCTTATGCCAAGCCATTCTCTTAAGCTGTCTGGTATCTTTTCTCTTTGCTTCCCTCTATCTCTTCGTCCCTCAATTTACCAAATTATTTATCAAATATTTAATATTGGAAATTAGCTCTCTTTTTGCTGTGGCCTCTTTCAGAACGTTTTCATTACTCTTCTTAGCTGTCCATGGCATTCTCAACATTATTCTGTAAAACCACATTTCTATAGACTCCATTGATTTTCTTGTCTGTTGTCCTATTGTCCATGATTCACATCCATATGTTAAGACTGGCTCTACATAACATTTAATAATTAAGCTTATTTAATAAGCTTACTGGCAGAGAAAAATTTATAATTGAGCTCAATTTACAAGCTAACTAACAATCAAGATTGACATTTCTACACATTCATGTAACCAAACTAACAGAAATAACAAACCTGTATACACTCTACAATACATTGACACACAAAACCTGCATTTCTACGCTTATTACCACCATACTTATAGACTCTGCGTCTCTACACAGCAACATTTCTTGATCTTGATTCTTCCAGCACTGCTAAATGTCACATAGGGCTTGTAATGTTTTACACCTCCATATTTGTTCTTGGTGAGATGTTCAATCTTATTCAATAAGGCTATGCCTGCCAACTTTGCTTCTCTTAACAGAGTTCTTTTCTGTATCTCATATAAGAGCATGTTTTGATATTCTTTTGTTGTCTCCTCCCAACACATGCCTGACATAAGCCCATCTTCATCTTCTCTTCCTAATTGTAGATAAGATCATTGGTTACATGGCCATTTCTCTTATCTCTATATTAGCTTTTAATTCATTCCATTGTACACAGATTATATTTCTTAGGCGTTGTCTTCAAAAGTGCTTAGCTTCTTCTCAATCTCATTTATTATTTTCCAGCTTTGTAATGCATAGGTAAGGTTAGATAATACATTTGAGTTGAATATTTTAAGTTTATTTTTCCTGCTTAGTATTTTTGATTTCCATATTTTATCCAGGTTTTTAACATTTGCTGCTGCTTTTGCTATTGTGACAGATATTTATGACTGGTTATATACAGCAGATTCTATTTGAAATTTTGTGCAGACTAGAGTGTCATCTTTTTGATGCTAAATTACTTATAGGCTCTCAGGCAGCGGGATGTCAGTGTCTAGAAGCCAAAACCCCAATAGAGCTCAATATCAAGAAGCAAAGGGTTGAAACAATTTGCTTGATAGAGGTTGTTGGGGGTGGGTCCTTCTGATATCAGCAGATTCTGCCAGGTGTCATTTTCAACAAATAGCTTTTCTCATGGCTGAATCTCCTAATATTAGATCTGCATCTCTCTACAGAAGGAGCAAGATAAAATATCAACAATAGTCCCCAATGTCTTCCTAATACATTGAAAATTTTAATGTTCTTAGCTGTTGAGTGGGGAGCTGCGATAGCTCAGTTGTTAGTGAACTGGACTACAAAGGACATGGGATAGGGTTCAATCCCAACCGACGGCTTCCAGCTCACCCAGCCTTTAATGGGTACCAGATTTTTTCTGGGAAAGTAAAGTGGCACGGGCGTAATACCGACCACATTGCCCCAAAAATCATGTGCCAAAGGTCTGTAAAATTTATGGTCACTAACACCATATTTTTTATACGCCACTTGACATGACAGGGGTACTTTACTCTCTTTTTTAATCTCTCTACAGAAGGAGCAAGATGCAATATCAACAAATAGTCCCCAATGTCTTCCTAATACCTTGAACATTTGAATGTTCTTAACTGTTGAGTAGAGGTTACATGACATGATCTTAATGTTCCATGTGCCAAAGTTTTTTGTTTTTTTTGGGGGCAAGCTGGCATTCATTTTACCCTCTCATCTTGGACAGAAGTTCTGGAGATGGCTAACATACATAACTGGAGATAAGCACAATTATAAAATATCTATCTATTGCACATTTTAGCTGTAGCCAGCCCATAGGGCATAGACCCAGATACTCTTTCTCTTATCTAAATTTTTATACTAGCAGTTTTCAATCCTTCTAAAGATATTTTATCAAATCTTGCCATTTGTCTCTGTTCTGTGCAAGCAACTCTATCTCACTGATAGAGCTGATTCCTGCTGCTCTTGCCTCTCTGATCAATGTTCAACTCGGTGTCTCTCTGGGTAGGCCTCTTTTCCTCTTTCCTGTTGTTTCCCACATGAGGGCTTGCTTTATTCGGTTATTATCTCTCCTCATCATATGTCCAACATATGACCATCATTTTTTCTTGATTACTGAACATATAAGTGGTTGATTGGTGATAAAATATACAAAATATAAAATACTATGTACGGCCGCAAATAGAGCTGCAGAGAACATGTAAATTAAACATAAAACAGCATGGAGCAGCTAAACAAATAGAAAGACAAGACAGATTACAACTTTTTAGCAAAAGTCTTCACCAGGTATAACAAACAAACCATACAAATAAGTCCAAGCCAGAAACATTCACATAAAATCCTGGCCACCATCTTTCTACCATTTCTTTTCACCATTTTTTAGATCTGTGTTGTGCTTTCTGGCTTAGTATATTTGTTTAATATGTATAGTTCGTTTGTTCTACCTGATGAAAGCTTTTGCCGAAACGTCGTATTTTGTTTTGTCTTTCTATTAGTTTAGTGCTCCATACCATTTTATGTTTATTTTACATATAACATACGTAATGTACATTGTTAATAAAAACTAATATTAAAAGCAGAACAAGCAATAAGAGTAATCTTCTGTGTTTCCTATGCTCCTGTAAGTAATCAAGACCTAACAAATTAATGTTGATATTCTTTTAGTCCAATATTCAAATGTCTTTTCTTGATAAAGACTATCTAATTAAAATGTCAGGTTCTAGAAGTTCATGTACTGTAAATTTGTTCTCTTATTTTGTCATTGATCGTTGGTATGATTTTTATATTATACTAAAATAATATATATTTATTTTCATTTTTTAGCTTTATTTAATTACTGCTGAGTTATATTTATCAATACAGTACATATGTGCTGTCCATCTGTGAAAATAAGCTGTCTTTTGGCGCATTTCTATGTAATGGTTGTTTAGTATTTGTGAGTTGCTTTCTCATTCATATAACACCATCAAATACCGGCACCTTAAGAAATTATTAGCTTGGGAGTATTTTGCCTTTTTGGTGAAGCATGATCTCAGATTTCACCTTTTATGTTGCAGACTAGACTGCAATTACCATTAAAAGTTTGTGGCGTAAATTACTTTATTTTTCAATGTGACAAAGAATGACAGTCAGCTGTTTCATAAAGGATATGTGCACAAACACGAATACTCTCAATGTGTTAAGTTGGATTCTCTTTCAAACACAAACAATGGAGCAGCCAGTAATGGAGTCACCAAATGAGACTTGTTCGATGCATGACCAGACTTTACAGACTCTGAAAGTCTGAAAATCTCTGCTATCAATGTTCTCTGCTGCCAGATTGTTCTTAGTTTCATTTTTTGTTTATTGTTTACTTAAATTTTATTTTATTTTATTATTTTTTTTCCTCTTTGGTGAGGCATGATCAATCATTTGAACCTCAGACTGGCTTCTGTGCTATTTTAGACCATAATTGCCATTAAAAAATTGTAGGGAATTCTAAAAAGCTACTCCAATTAAAATTAATGGGCTGAGATTTGTGCTAAATAGCACCAAGTCCATGTGAAGACTGCCTAGACAGCTAAGCTGAAGTAAACATGTAATGAGATTTTGTCAAATTGTCTTTTTTTTTCATCTTACCCCCAAAGCTCAAAATGCAGTAATGACTTCAAATTATTAAATAATAAACATTGGGTGTAAAGTCCCAGTGGTTTCCAAATTTTTGTTTAAACCCATGGCTCCTTCTCCTTGCTGATCATATTCTGACAGCACCTTTATGGCTGTTATGATTGTAAACTTTGATTCACTGATAGAATATATAAGATGATAAATGATGACAAAATTAACACTATCCTGTACAAAACTTGATTATGCCCTAAAAAATATAAAGCATATGCGGATGTTGTCATTTTATGATTTCCAACCACTGAGTAGGAGAATGACATTGACTTTGGTGTGCCAACCTTGACAAAATTTGCATACACTTTGGAAACACTGGTTTGTTGTGGTTATGGTTAAGCATTCATCTGATTGTCTACTGACCCATATTTTACAGAGTGCAAGTATTCAGTCACATTTCACTGCTTGTAGAATTTGTCATTAATTGTCATAACATTCCTTGCCCCTGGCCACCGTGGAGTCCCATTATCCAATAGAAGTAGACTTAAAAGATCTGTTTTGTGATTACTCATGGTGAAATGCTTATTACAACTTGATAAAATAGATATATTGAAGTCTCTTAATGACCTGGTGACATAAACATTAATGAGGGAACAGTTGTGAAAATTGGTTATCAAATTCATGTTAAATAGAACTGAACATCACAAACCAGGAGTAGGTGTACTCAGCGAACTACAAATACTATCAGCGTACACACAGAGAGGAATTAAACACCTGCAGGTTTGCCAGGAATGTTGTGAGCTCAATTTTTGTTCAGTCACTCACATTCCTTGATCTTATTTCCTTTGAGAGATCACTTTCCACAATAATTCTTATCATTGTGCTATTGTTAATGTGTGTTTTGTAACTAGGAGTCACATTATTATATATGGTATAATTGTAACAGATTTAATATGTGGCACCTTTATGTAAACTCTCATATTATATCAGTTGTATGTCAAAATTTATCAAGAGCTTTCACTGATATATCACATTTACTGCAACATTATTTTATACATAATATTTGTGATACATTTATAGTAATTATAAAGTATCAACACCTACCTACTTAAATTTATGGGTTTTTCCATTCCCATTATTCTTCACCCAGCAAATTGGTGTTTCTTTTGTTGTGTTTGAGTTTTCCTCCAGCAGAGGTGCTCTCTTTATGTAAAATATGGTGTTAGTGAGTATTTCTTCAATAACAAAAAAACACTTTTTGAGTTGATGTCATCAGTATCACACCAAGCTGCCCTTACTTCCAAGTGTCCATTTTTAGAGGCTGGTTGAACGTCAAAGCCTTGTCGGTGTGAGAAAACTTCTAATCATTACATCTGAGAACTGTACCTGGACTTTTCTGTACAGGAGCAAGTGCACTATCCACTCAGCCACAGTGGTTCCATTAGAATCTACAGCTAGTCTGTAAAATATTTTGCACATTCAGCTCAGTACATCTTACTGTCACTGTATATCTTTGGGACAGTTTTTTTTTCCTTCTCTCATCTACCTACTAATTTGGTTACTTCCTCTTAAGCTGATAGCAACACATAGGACAGAAATAACAACTCTCCATATCTGATAATTCACTACTAGATTTTTAAGGCCTGTTTTGTTCTTAAGCCCATAGCTGAACCCTCTCTATTAATCAATTTTAGAGTGTCTTTTGGTCTTTCTTGTTTTCTCTTTTGTCACCCAATGTCCAATGAGGGTCTGGTACAGGTGTCTTCTATTGTCCATTGAGAGTACATGACCGATGTACCTCCTTCATCCTATCCTAAATTGCTTGATACATGTTCTACCAATTTGGCCAGGCTAAATAAACTGTTTCTAGACTGGCCATGTAAGTAGTAGAACAGGGTCTTGAGCAGCTCTGATTTATCATCAGTTGCTTACTTCTATCATTATTCCTGTCACCAGTAATTGGTCATCACTCACTACTTGCTGGCAGCTTATGTGTTGTATATGGGTCCCATGTGAAAGTGTCTGCATAAAGTATAGTTTATTTTGAGACAGTTAATAAATCAAATTGTTGTCTTGTACACTCCAAAATGGGAGCTGCAATAGCTCAGTGGTTAGTGAACTGGACTACAAAGGACTAGAGGTCGGGTTCGATCCTGATCGACGGCTTCCGGGTTAACACCCAGTGCTAAATGGGTACCGGATTTTTTCTGGGAAAGTAAAGCAGCACGGGCGTAATACTGACCACATTACCCCAAAATGCATGTGCCGAAAGTCTGTAAAAATTATGGTCACTAACACTATATTCCCTATACGCCAGTTGGCGTGACGGGGGCTCTTTACTTTACTTTACTTTACTTTACTTTACTTTACTTTACTTTACTTGCACTCCAAAATAGTGAATGATACTGATTTTGTTTAAATAGGAGAAAGAAAACTGTTTAGAACAAACAACAGTTGATAACTTAATTTTATGACTTGTAAAAAAATCTTTTTTACATAGACTTGTTAGGGCACTAGGATATAGTGCATAACCTGTTCCGTAAATTTCTGCGATATGTGACACAACACCAGACCCACATCACTACATATATACTAAATAGAGCAGTACTGAAACCATTTTTAATTTTAATATTCAAATGCTCCCACAGCATGTTGCAGAAAATATTTTACATTTTAAGTCTTTTATTTAAATTTGATTACATTTATTTAAGTTAAAAATTATTTTTAAATGGTTCAAAAAATTATTCCATTTATTTTCTTTATCTCACTCACATCATGATACTAAGATTTCATAATCTTTCTATTTCTTTGTCTTTATCTTATATTTACCTATCAACTCTGTGGTAAAAAAAATTCTGTCTTCTTTATGTGTATGAAAAGCTGCCTTTTGGTGAACAGCACATTTTTTTATGTATTTCTTTGTAATGCGGTTGGTATTTTCACAGTTCCATTTATAAACCATGTCTAGTGATATTCTTGTTAATTTATCATCCATAATTTTGCTCCAGAATGACAAAATTGGTTCCATATAAAACCAAGGTACTTTATTTAATCCCGCTATAAATTATGTGCTAGTTTAATATTATTACAGTGTATTTGTTAATCAATTTTATTTTTCTGTAAAACCAAGATATGAATGTATAACCAGATGTAAATATTGTAAAATATTTAAACAAATTTTTATGTAAATGATTGTGTTCAAAACTGATCAAAACTTCTTCCAATTTGCACCAAACTTTTTAAATGACTATTTCTTATTACCAGTAACTGTTTGGTATTTTTGACTGTGCCAATTACTGTTGGTATTACTATTTTAAATTTATGACTTATGAAACGTGAAATGAAAGTTGAAAGAAAGTAATTAATCAAATATATTACAGGAGTGTATTTTACACCCCACCACTTGCCCCTTGCTACCAGCTTTACTGCGGCACTGCAATTATTTGCCTGTTCCCTAATTAATAACTTCGTGATCTTGATCCTTCCAGCACCTCTAGATGTCACATAGGGCTTGTAGTGTTTTTCGCCACCCATCTCTATTCTGGGCGAGATTTTTGATCTTATCAAATAAGTCTATGCCTGCTAACTTTGCTTCTCTTATCAGTGTTCTTTTCAGTGCCTTTCTGGATCTTCCTTGTTTTTTGTACCCTGCTGTTTCCCATGTAAGAGCCTGTTTAGAAATTATTTTGTTGTCTCTTCTCAATACATGTCCGACATATGTTCATCTTCTTTTCCTAATTGTAGATGACATTGTTATTAGTTATGATTTAATAACACTTGGTCATTAAAGATTGTATGTGCTGTGGTTAAGGTAAATGGGAATGGAAGTAAATGTAATATGCAGTACCTGATGTAGCATTTTCACAAAATATGAAGTGAAAACTGAAAGGAAGTAATATAGGAATGTAAGAAGAATGTGCCTGCAAAGCAGGAGAATGAAATAATAAATATATAAATTCTTATTTTATAAAAGATCATGCTTATTGTTTTCATTTATCTGAAGATCCTGAGTTATATCTTCTTTTATTGTGTACTTAAACTGTCATTTTTAAACAAAATTATCTGTGTCGTGTCACAATGGAAAATTTAATAATAAGGACTACATAAACATGAGTATTTACGTATATGTGTAAAATTATTTCACTGTCCCTTTAGTTCGAACACAGTGTGCATTGGGCAAAAACCATTGGTATTAATTTAAAAACATTGAGTTGCCATTGTCCAGCTGAAACAAGTGAAAAGGAATGGGTGCTTGCTCTCTGAGGTGGAGAAGGTAATAACAATGAGAAAGAGCACTGGTCCCCCCTCACCTTCAGAAGCAGTGACCTATTACATTCTTTTCTATTCTATCTATGAAGCCAGTTTTATTGCAGTCAGGAATTCCCCTTATCCGCTCCACCAGTTGTCAAATTTCCCAAAATGCATCAGTAAAATTTGTTGACAAGTTTGCTCCGTGGATGCCCAACTTGACTACTGCACAATTCCAAACCTCTTTAGTCACCTCTTACAACACGTGTGACAGGAAGCAGACTTCTGAAGACAGTAATTATATATTAGGATATAATAAGTTAGTAGTATTGAGAAATTATTGTATATTCTCATAGAATTAATTGTAAACATTTAGAGATATCATTCCCTTAAAATGTATGTTATTTTTTTTCTCTCTATTTCTGTCTATCTATCTGTCCTCACTTTTTCCAGTTATCACATTCTATTTTGTTTCTTTAAAAAAATTCTGATTGCATCCTCCTGTTAATGGCAGTATGTTTTTATTTTGATTATTATTTTTTTTTATTGGGCTTTTTTAGAACCTTGTCACTCTTCTTAGTGGGCTAATCTCAACATTATTTTTCAAAACCATATTTCTGTGGCCTCCAAAGATTTTATGTCTGTTTTCTGATTGTCTAGGATTCACTTTTGTTTGTCTTGACCAGTTAATATAAAAGTGAAGAACTCTTTTTCGCCTTGCTTCTGTTAATAAAAATTGGCTGCATAATTTTAAATTTTTGTTGCAATTATTTCAGTACCTGTCACTGCTGGATAAATATTTATATGACTTCTTCTTTCATGTACACCTTTAGGCATCAGGATTTATAAGCTTAGAGAAGGCATTCATCAGCTCAAGGCTGATGACACCACCATACAGCTTATTCCGATATGGCACTGGTGATGGCCACAAGAGCCTTCTCTCTTCATTCTTGCTTGCCCTTTTTTTAGTGCATTTATCTAACAATTACTGACTTTAGAAATGTTGAAAAGTATTTTAGTAACAGTCACCGACATTACATAATAAGCATTTTTCAGAACCAACAAATATAAGGAATAATTTATTAGTTGTGTAATTAAAAGGGAGCTTGTATAGAGTAGAGCTGGTGACGCTGTTGTTACACTTATCTTCTGATCAGATGGTATGGGTTCAAATCTCAAGTGAAAAACTTGTTCAACTTTGGGGATCACCTCACCTCGGAAAATTTGTCCCAGATATTTTTTTTGAAAAAGCAAAACAGCCTGGCATGAAACTGACCATATCGCATATTAATGTGTCAACGGTCATGGAAAAATATGGGCTTCTACACATTCTTCTCTGAGGGGATTGGGTGGTCTAGAAATAATGTTGACCTGTTGATGGAAGGTCCCAGGTTCGAATATCACCAGAGGGTGAAGATTGTTCACTTCAAATCCATGGTTTCCTCATGGCTGTACCCTCCATTGATGATCTCTACATTGTGTGATGTCTAGTCCTCGCAGAAAACAGTCAAAGACAAGAGATCCTGTTTGCACTCATGCATATGAAACAACAGTTAAAAGAGTGTACCAAAAAGCAAATATGCCCATACTAAAGATGGATGTAGTCAAATGCCAGTGGATAAAGAGATACAGTGAAAACGATGGCGCTGGATAGGACACACACTGCAGAAGCCAACTGAGAGTATTACATAACAGGCCTTTTTTTGGAATCCCCAAGGATAAAGACAAAGAGGAAGACCAAAATATTCTTGGAGAAGACAGAAGCAGAGATGAAGATGATGGGGAAGACATGGAATGATCTTAAAAGAATGGCAAGAAATAGAATAGCTTTGAAAGTGTTTGTTGAAGACCTATGCTCTACAGGGAGCTAAAAGGTAGAAGAAGAAAAAAGACTGATGTGTCAGGACTAAATGCACAGATATTGCAGCTTTGTATGAAACTAGCAACACAACAAATCCACTTTATGGATGAAGAATAAGACAAAGATGAAAATGTCTTCCTTCTCTCCTCTTTCACTGCTTCAGGTGTCAAGGGAGATACCAAGTTCTGGTTCTTGCTCTTCTGATAGCCTGTCATATGGGCACCAACACCATATTTCCCCAAAAGACAAGGCATAATGGGTG
Source organism: Megaustenia siamemsis (assembly GCA_032433765.1). Taxonomy (NCBI): domain Eukaryota; kingdom Metazoa; phylum Mollusca; class Gastropoda; order Stylommatophora; family Ariophantidae; genus Megaustenia; species Megaustenia siamemsis. The sequence goes on from JAVIAB010000001.1 coordinate 27,161,206, forward strand.
CCCTTAATTTTAGTAACAGTGGAACAGCTTTCAAATGGCTTAATAACACTAAAAATATACATTTTTTAATGAACCAAAGAAACAACAGTAGTAAGATAATTTCTTTAATTGTTTGTGTCAATTAACATTATTTGGTAAGTAAATATTAACATTATAATTTATGATAATTAACATAATAGTAGTCTATGATGATATTATCAATGCATTTTATATCCAAGTTTGTTGTGCTACAAATGTTGAATATGAACTTCCATAAATGAATGACATTAATTATGTTTGCTAAACATTCCTGTAGCGAGTTGTAACATAAAAAAAAAAAAAGAGGTAGGATAAATATATTATTACCATTCACAAACATTATAAATGTTGGCAAGTATTTTTATAGAGCAGGCACTGGCATTAGAAATGTGGGCAAGTATTTTTATAGAGCAGGCACTGGCATTAGAAATGTGGGCAAGTATTTTTATAGAGCAGGCACTGGCATTAGAAATGTGGGCAAGTATTTTTATAGAGCAGGCACTGGCATTAGAAATGTGGGCAAGTATTTTTATAGAGCAGGCACCGATGTTAAAAATGTGGGCAAGTATTTTTATAGAGCAGGCACTGGCATTAGAAATGTGGGCAAGTATTTTTATAGAGCAGGCACTGACATTAGAAATGTGGGCAAGTATTTTTATAGAGCAGGCACCGATGTTAAAAATGTGGGCAAGTGTTTTTATAGAGCAGGCACAGATGTTAAAAATGTGGGCAAGTGTTTTTATAGAGCAGACACCAATGTTAGAAATATGGGCAAGTATTTTTGTGGGTATTGTAAAATCCTAAAATTTAGGACAAGCAAGAAAATAATATTTTTATATACCTCAAATAAGCAAAAATCTTTCCTAAATGCATGACAGTAGGGCAAAACATCAGACTGAAGGTCGGTGAAAAAATAAAATTTCACAAAAAAGAATTACAGAAATTCATCAAACAGTTTCCAAGATAATTAATAAACTCTGTAGGCACGAATTTGTAAACGAACTATAATAGGATGCTTCTATAGGATAGATAAAAGTCAAGTAAAAGTTCCTGCCATGCCTTGCTTGGCTTATTGGGAAACATATTTAGTTAGTGACCATATTTTTCTGTGAACAACAAGCACATTTTTGGGTGGTGTTGTTGATATCACACCAGGCCGCTTTTGCTTCCCAGAAAAAATCTCTGGTACTCAATTTAGAGGCTTGGTGAACCCTGAAGCCTTGTCGTTCCAAAAAAAAAAGAAGAAAAAAATCTTATAACATCTGGGAATTTAACCTGGAATGGTCTGATCATATATAGGATGATAGATGGATGTAACTAAAAATGATGTGTGTAAGATTGTAATAGTTAGACTGAGAAGATGTGATAAAATCAGTAATGAGCAACTCATGTAACATTTTCTGACAGAGCTATGTAACTGTAGTGAGCTTGTTAATGAAAATATGATAATGCTGGCTACAGAAACATTCAGAGAAAACATCTCAAAGCAATGGAAGACAGGTTTTGCTTGGGAATCTATCAGAAAGCAAGATACACGACTATGAGAATATTAAAAATCAGGTACCATGAAATAGATCTACCTAAAATAAAAAGTATCCAACAAAATTAACAAATAAAAGGTTTTGAAGACACTACAAGAATTTAAAAATGGATTTATAATGATTTACTTAACAGTTTGTGATAACAATTTCCAAAAGGCATGTGATATGTAATCAATTTATGTTCTTACATACTTCACATTTATTGTATGAAATACTGTTTGTTTATTTCTTAAGAGGAAAAATATTATCACTGTATGCTGTCATATGTATTCATTTGTACATTATAACTGATTACCTTTGTGTTATCTTTACCACCATATTGGATCAAAAATAAAATAAATGTCATAATTAATATTGAAAGTGTTATTAGACTAAATATGGTCTCAGTTCTGGATATATTGTAAGTTTAATCTTGTGCATAGGTGTCGATGTGATTTGTTGTAAATTTGTGTGAAATAACCACCACAGAATTTGAAGTGTGTCAGACGCATGACAGGAAAAACAGCCTTTGAGATAAGATCAAAAACGAAGGGTATTACTAAAAGGGCTAGGAACAGAACCAGCTATTGAATACACAATGTGACAACAGATCATGTGATAAGACACAAAGTGACAACAGATCAAGTGATTTGGGCATGTGATAAGACACAAAGTGACAACAGATCAAGTGATTTGGGCATGCGATAAGACACAAAGTGACAACAGATCAAGTGATTTGGGCATGTGATAAGACACAAAGTGACAACAGATCAAGTGATTTGGGCATGTGATAAGACACAAAGTGACAACAGATCAAGTGATTTGGGCATGTGATAAGACGCAAAGTGACAACAGATCAAGTGATTTGGGCATGTGATAAGACACAAAGTGACAACAGATCAAGTGATTTGGGCATGTGATAAGACACAAAGTGACAACAGATCAAGTGATTTGGGCATGTGATAAAACACAAAGTGACAACAGATCAAGTGATTTGGGCATGTGATAAGACGCAAAGTGTAGCCAGGGAAGGAGGAATGTAGGGGAATAATTGGAGTAGGGACGGTGTGAGGAGAATTGAGAAAAACACTGCATGTATGGGGAAGGTAACATTCACGGGATGTTGGGTGAATTGATGTTTGGGTGAGTAGAGATGAGTCTCGTGATATTGGGGACTGGTAAGAAGCACGGAGGAGAAAATAGAAATAAGGGAAGTTTAAGGTGAGAGAGAGGTTATGACGTCAAGAGAAGTCATTGGCTAGGAAATTAAGGAAGTACACAAAGAACTAAATCTAATGCAACAAGTTTCCAACAAACAATACAAGGAAGCCAGACCAAGAGTCCAACCAAGAAAAAGGTGAATAATGGAATACTAGAAACACTCAGAGTTATTAACAGCAGAAGATGCCAACAGAAGAGCAAGAAACTGCGAACCATATCTCCTTTCGATGCTGAAAGCAGAGGCCATAGAAGAGTAAAAGACAACAGATTATATCTTCCCTCAAAGATGAAAGGCAAATGAAGAAGAAAAATTTTATGCATTTTTTTTTTAAGTGGCCTTTTTTTTTTCTAACTCAGCACAATATAGTAATCTTTGATTATTGCTTTTGAATTATACTTTGCTTTCTTACAAAACATAACAAAATGAGAAATCACTTAACTTAAATTCCAAATGTAAAGTACTCTAAGTATATGCACACATGGTCTAGCAAATATGAATGGATAACAATGGATAACAAGATCAGCTTCAATGTGCTGACACCATGAGATGACCCATGCCAACCACATCTGTAGAATATAAACCCTAAAACAGACTGTGAACTTTGTCATAAAATCTTGATTCTCATCTGAAACTATGACTACAGCAGAAGTAGTAGGACTCAGTAAAGATAATGGCAAAACATGGATCTTTACAGAAGAGCTACAGTAGAACATATAAGCTATGGAGATATGTTACCATAGACACAGAAGAAAAGGTAGACAGAGTAAGAGATGGGGAAGATAACATGAAAGAATAGACTTTGCAGAGTCCCAGTGAATGACAGAAGACAGACAGAAATTGAGAAGACTGATGATGTCAGTGGTGTCACAATGACCCCCAGGGTAATGGGATGAAGAAGAATATAGACAAATTTTAATATACACTTAATAGCATAGACTGATAGTTGTATCTGGCCAGGCAGCCAGTCAATGCAGTTAAAAAATATGTAATGTATATTTTCTTAATAAATCAAATATATTTTATAGTAAAAATCAAATAGTTATAATTTTCAAAAACATACATATTTTATTACACACTCACATATATTTTAATAAGATAGATAATAACAATCGCTCAGAAAGACTCTATTTAAGATCTGAACAACATAAACAGATCCATTTACTTGGCATTGTCTGTTCTGAGTTATTGGTGAGTCATCGTCATTGCATTTCGAACATGTCCATAGGTGCTCAGATCTCCTCTTCAGCAATTTTCAGTGTCCAGCGATTGACGACTCCAGTTCTGTGTTGGTTGACAAGTCTTCTTATACATCCACTAAGTTTCTTGTTTCTGGCTGTGCCCACCTTAACTCCCATCTCTTTCATCCGAAGGAGTGACGTGGACTCATGGTTGTTGAAGTCCTGTACCCCACCCACATCTCAGAGGGCATTGATGATATCCGCCTGATCCATTGGTTGACCGTCTTCAATGATAGTGCAGCTAGCTAACCTGTCTGTTCTTTCATTTCCCCATACTCCCACATGTCTAGGGATGTAGACAAAGGTGACTCTACCCATGGCCTATGTACAGACCCCCCTCCACTTTTCTTATCATGCTCATTGAATCAATCAGTATGAAGGAATGGGTATAGTCTTGTGACTCTAACCAGATGAATGTCCTGGTCACTGCCATCACCTCCATCATCATGCTACTCATGGTCATAACATATGCACCATCTTCTTTGACTGTTCTGCGTGCATTGTCTGTAAGAGCAATAATTAGTAACTATAGTAAGAGGTGAAGCACCAGGACTTTTAAAGTGACCAGTGAACCAGAACTACACAGATTCTACTCCACCTTTTTATGGTGCCTTTAGAAAAAGACTTAACCAATAAGATCTTCTTCTACTACCTTTTTAGCCCCCTGTGGAGCATAGGTTTTCAACAAACACTTTCCAAGTCGTTCTGTTTTTTGCCATTCTTTTAAGATCATTCCATGTCTTCCCCATCATCTTCATCTCTTCTTCTATCTGTCTTCTCCAAGAATTCCTTGGTCTTCCTCTTTGTCTTTTCCAACCAATTAGATCAGTGAACCAGAACTACCCAGATTCTACTCCACCTTTTTATGGTACCTTTAGAAACAGACTTAACCAACTAGATCAGTGAACCAGAACTACCCAGATTCTACTCCTCCTTTTTATGGTGTCTCTAGAAACAGACTTAACCAACTAGATCAGTGAACCAGAACTACCCAGATTCTACTCCTCCTTTTTATGGTACCTTTAGAAACAGACTTAACCAACTAGATCAGTGAACCAGAACTACCCAGATTCTACTCCTCCTTTTTATGGTGTCTCTAGAAACAGACTTAACCAACTAGATCAGTGAACCAGAACTACCCAGATTCTACTCCACCTTTTTATGGTACCTTTAGAAACAGACTTAACCAACTAGATCAGTGAACCAGAACTACCCAGATTCTACTCCTCCTTTTTATGGTACCTTTAGAAACAGACTTAACCAACTAGATCAGTGAACCAGAACTACCCAGATTCTACTCCACCTTTTTATGGTGTCTTTAGAAACAGACTTAACCAACTAGACCAGAGGAGTAGAGGTGATGAGGGAAATCAACCCATTACTCAGATGTCATACTGAGGATAGACATGTTGGTCTGAAAGGAAATATCACAGTTTGCTATAGACCACAACGTATCTTAACATCCATTTACGGACAGGTGACAAAGACTTCCTGTTTTTTTTTTCCCTTCAGCCATCCGGAGAGGGCAAGAAAAGAAAGACGCGAGCACAGGTGACATGGATTTGAATAATGGATGGGTAAAAAAAATGTTTCTATCGAAAATGGAATAAAAACTCTGCCTCAAACACCTCGTGGTCACTATTGTGTCACCTTTATTTTTCAGCCTCAAAGAAAATCCCCAGCACGCGCCAAAAATTGGGAGCCACGATAGCTTGGATGCTAGTGAACTGGACTACAAAGGACAAGAGGTCTGGCGCAATCCTGATCAGCAGTCTCCGGGTTTACTCAGCCCTATTTGGGTACCTGGTTTTTTTTTCTGGGAAAGTAGAGTGGCATGGACACAATACCAACAATATTACCCAAAAAAAATCATGTGCCGAAGGTCTATAAAAATTATGGTCACTAACCCCATATTCCCTATATGCCCCTTGGCATGACTGGGCATTACTTTCACTTATAATAGTTGGTGGGAAATTTTTCACTAATTCTTTAATACCTTAGAGCTGAATTTTGGTAATTTTCAATAGCATGAATTTCATTTATATTATGGTAAGATATAAAGCAAAAATTAATGTAATGTATAATTTATAAATAACAGAAAGTGTTAATATTTAGACATTTACACTTTCTCACTATAGCTATGGCTGATTGTAGTAGTGGTGGTGATTTAAGGAAAGAAAGTTATTCAATAATGTCACTATAAAATGAAACAAAATCAGCTACATCTATTGGTAGACCTCAGGATTTGGCCATCCCATAGACTTTTGAAAACCTTGATTCCTGCTGACCTTTCTTGTCTTTCCTAGATTTGTTTGGTGATCTTGGCTTTGACTTATTGAAAAAAATGAGAAGAAAATATATTTATAAACATATGTACATAAATGTGCAGAACCTAAAAATAAATATAAAGATTATACGACAAATTATTGGAATCTGAATAAATTTTCACATAAAAAAACTCATACTGTCAAAAGTTACAACACAAAAGAAAAGACTTGCTATAATGTGATTAAATTACACACTATAGAAAAATAAAGTATTGAGTTTACAATCATAAAATGATTGCTGTTTAAATCTTCTTCTGCTGCAATCACCTGGCAACTGCCTCTCTTCATTCTTTGTCCTTTAAGATGACTTTAAATGGGTGTTGACGAGTTGTTTTGCAGTTTACAGCAAAACATAATTCTTTTGGCCCAAAACAGCCAACTTGGCATTTTCATTATTTTGGTACGTTGTCTTTTCTTTTCAATTTCCTATTCATTTGGTCAAACTGGATAGTTTTTCTTGGTCCATCATGAGGAGATGGTGTAGGATCTTGATCAACTGTGGTTCACTGATCATGATGCAAACAATGTTGGTTATGAATTTCTGATCGCTTTCTGCCAAGCTACTCACGGGTGTCTTCGGCTTTATAAATCTGTTTAAGTTATCTAATATTTTCAATAAATCTTATATCTCATCATCATCTATCTCTTTACATCGAAGGTTGGCTACCATCAAGCACTATTTCACACCATTTGTTGGCTAAATAATACATTCAGTCATGGGTTCTTCAGTCCACATCTTAATGTCAGTCAACTTTAGTTGCACATCTGCCTCAGCTACCCTGTATTATTCCTTCCAGGATGACATTCAGTAACTTACTGAGAAAATCTTATGTTTATATTGGGCTTAAATGCTCTACTGTTGTGTAGAGCTGTTGAGGGTATCATGTATTTGTGAGGGCCAGTGTCTAGTTTAGATATAGGTATGTATAGCATTTGTTTTAATAACTGTCTGTCAATAGAAAGAAGAAAATAGAATAAGAAAATCACTGGAGGCTGCAGAAATGTGGTTTTACAGAAGAATGTTGAGAATACCATGGACATCTAAGTAGAGTAATGAAACGTTCTGAAAGAGGCCAAAGCAAAAAGAGAGCTAATTTCCAATATTAAGAAGAAACAATCATCATTTTTTTGGCCATGTTATGAGAAGGGAAAAGCTGGAAAATATTGTAACAACTGGAAAAATTGAAGGACGAAGAGATAGAGGGAAGCAAAGAGAAAAGATACCAGACAGCATAAGAGAATGGCTTGGCAGAAGGTCAACAACGGAAATAATAAATAACTGTCATTCGAAAGTTGTGGAGAGACATAATCACCTCAGCAGGCACGGTACTTGATGATGATGATTAATAGGAATCTAAGGAGCTCATATTATGAAATGTTATACAGCATGTTCCTAAACAGATTCAGAAATGCAGCATGAGGTTAACACTTGGGAATTATAATCCAAGTGAGTTTTTCACTTAGAATGTCAAGTAGTGAGAGTGCTGAAACTATTTCATGATCAGATTATCTTCTCTCATCAAAAAATTAATATATCAATTCTATGAATAAACTTATAACGCAATTACAAAAATAAGAATTAATTAAATTACAACTTAAGTGACATAATAAGTTAATATGTTTGTTTCTTCAAGTACAGACTACTAATCTGACAACATCAGGTACAGACTACTAATCTAACAACATCAAGTACAGACTACTAATCTAACAACATCAGGTACAGACTACTAATCTGACAACATCAGGTACAGACTACTAATCTAACAACATCAAGTACAGACTACTAATCTAACACCATCAGGTACAGACTACTAATCTGACAACATCAGGTACAGACTACTAATCTAACAACATCAGGTACAGACTACTAATCTAACAACATCAAGTACACACTACTAATCTAACAACATCAAGTACAGACTACTAATCTGACAACATCAAGTACAGACTACTAATCTGACAACATCAAGTACAGACTACTAATCTGACAACATCAAGTACAGACTACTAATATGACAACATCAAGTACAGACTACTAATTTGACAACATCAAGGACAGACTACTAATCTGACAACATCAAGGACAGACTACTAATCTGACAACATCAAGTAACAGACTACTAATCTGACAACATCAAGGACAGACTACTAATGTGACAACATCAAGTGAAGACTACTAATTTGACAACATCAAGTACAGACTACTAATCTAACAACATCAGGTACAGACTACTAATCTAACAACATCACGTACAGACCACTAATCTAACAACATCAAGTACAGACCACTAATCTAACAACATCAAGTACAGACTACTAATCTAACAACATTAAGTACAGACTACTAATCTAACAACATCAGGTACAGACCACTAATCTAACATCAGGTACAGACCACTAATCTAACAACATCAGGTACAGACCACTAATCTGACAAAATCAAATACAGACTACCAATATGAAAACACCAAGTCATCATCATCATGTGCCATACCGGTTGGCATTGGCGATCATGTCCTTCCACAATCTTCTACCTACAGTGCATAATATCAGTTCTGTTGTTGACTGTTTTCCATGCCATGACACCAAGCTATCCAGTATTTTCTCTCTTTGTCGTCCACGGTCTCTCTTTCCTTTTATTTTGCCAGTTGTAACCAAGTATTCCAACTTTCCAATGTGACAACACCAAATCAAATTAAAGGTTCCTTCCACACCCTGCTAAGCATATGTAGAATATGGTGTTAATTGCCACATTTTTCCGTGTCCACTGCACAGTTTTGGATAATGTGGTCGGTATCATGCCAGGCCACTTTACTTCCCCCAAAAAAAATCTCTGGTGCCCATTATTAGAGGCTGGGTAAACCCTAGATCCTTGTCAGTATAATCTACCACTTCTTGGAATCGACCCTGGACACACCTAATCAAGAAGCAAGCACACTAACTACTCAGCCACTAAGGCTCTCAACACTAAGTGCAGACTATTAAGAAGACTATAATAAAATATACTAAATGTGATAACACCGAGCTGAGACTACTAAAGGGTTTTACTAATTCCCTAAAATTAGCAGCCGCGATAGCTCAGTGGTTAGTGACTGGACTACTAAAGGGGGATCACAGCCGAGCTGAGACCAGGTCTGTAAAGGGACTAACACACGGCGTGAGACCACTAAAGGGATAACACCGAGCTGAGACTACTAAAGGGATAACACCGAGCTGAGACCACTAAAGGGATAACACCGAGCTGAGACTACTAAAGGGATAACACCGAGCTGAGACTACTAAAGGGATAACACCGAGCTGAGAGGGACCGAGCTGAGACTACTAAAGGGATACAAGCTGAGATAACACTGAGCTGAGACTACTAAAGGGATAACACCGAGCTGAGACTACTAATGTGATAACACCGAGCTGAGACTACTAATGTAATAACACTGAGCTGAGACTACTAAAGGGTTAAGACCGAGCTGAGACTACTAAAGGGATAACACCGAGATGAGACTACTAAAGGGATAACACCGAGCTGAGACTACTAAAGGGATAACACCGAGCTGAGACTACTAAAGGGATAACACCGAGCTGAAACTACTAAATGGATAACACTGAGCTAAGACTACTAATGTGATAACACTGAGCTGAGACTACTAATGTGAGCTGAGAACATGTTTTAACACTGAGCTGAGACTACTAATGTTTTAACACTGAGCTGAGACTACTAATGTGACAACACCAAGCTGAGACTACTAATGTGACAACACCAAGCTGAGACTACTAATGTGACAACAGAAAGCTGAGACTACTAATGTGACAACACCAAGCTGAGACTACTAATGTGACAACACCAAGCTGAGACTACTATTGCCACAACACCGAGCTGAGACTACTATTGCCACAACACTGAGCTGAGACTACTAATGTGACAACACCAAGCTGAGACTACTAATGTGACAACACCAAGCTGAGACTACTAATGTGACAACACCAAGCTGAGACTACTATTGCCACAACACCGAGCTGAGACTACTATTGCCACAACACCGAGCTGAGACTACTAATGTGACAACACCAAGCTGAGACTACTAATGCGACAACACCAAGCTGAGACTACTAATGTGACAACACCAAGCTGAGACTACTAATGTGACAACACTGAGCTGAGACTACTAATGTGACAACACCAAGCTGAGACTACTAATGTGACAACACCAAGCTGAGACTACTAATGTGACAACACCAAGCTGAGACTACTAATGTGACAACACCAAGCTGAGACTACTAATGTGACAACACCGAGCTGAAACTACTAATGTGACAACACCGAGCTGAGACTACTATTGCCACAACACCGAGCTGAGACTACCAATGTGACAACACCAAGCTGAGACTACTATTGCCACAACACCGAGCTGAGACTACTAATGTGACAACACCAAGCTGAGACTACTAATGTGACAACACCGAGCTGAGACTACTATTGCCACAACATCAAGCTGAGTCTATTAATGTGATAACACTGAGCTGAGACTACTATTTGACAACACTGAGCTGAGACTACTAATGTGACAATACCAAATGAAAAGCTCCTGGTTTTGACACATGCGGATCGTCATGCATCTCAAAGTCATGTAGAAACCTATGTCCAGTGGAAGCTACAGTTTTGGACGGACGAAACTCCAGTGCCTTTCCCCTTCTGTCATCAAACTTTCGATCTGAGAGACTGAGCATTACTTGTTTCATTACTGCCATCTCCTGAAAATGAGAAGCACACAGCATAGCATCTTATTTTAGTTAAATCAACATTAATGGTTAGAACTTTGGCTTATGTTTTAAGAACAATATAATATTTATTATGAGACAAGTTTTATATCAGTTATCTAATCTACATTTAATATGTGCGGAACTTAAACTTTAGTTACCTGGTAATTTTGTTATATATATTCATGAAACTGTAATTATTTTATACAAATAACAAGTACAGTTCTAATGATGATGGTAGAAGACATTATTTTATATAAGCAAATGAAGGACAAAAAATGAATGATACAAGACACTATTTTATAAGCAAATGAAGGACAAAAAATGAATGATACAAGACACTATTTTATAAGCAAATGAAGGACAAAAAATGAATGATACAAGACACTATTTTATAAGCAAATGAAGGACAAAAAATGAATGATACAAGACACTATTTTATAAGCAAATGAAGGACACAAAATGAATGGTACAAGACACTATTTTATAAGCAAATGAAGGACACAAAAATGAATGATACAGGACCATTTTATAGGCAAATAATTGCAGTGCAGCGATAAAGGTGGTAACAAGGATCAAGTGGTGGGTGTAACATACACTCCTACAACGTATAGTGACAGCTTTACAAAAAAGGAACACAACAAAGCACTTATGTTTCAGCCTACATGTGGCCTTCTTCCGAGAACACAAAAGAACAGTGGAATAAAGATAAACTTTTAAATAAGTAAATCAAGGAGAAATAAAAAGAGGAATAATAAATAAAATGATAAAAGAAAAGGGAGAAGTATCTACATTATAAGAGGATAAAAACAGAAAAAATATATTAGTGCATAAAAATTAGTAAACTAAAAAATATTTCACATTAAATATGAGACTTAACTAAGATACGATCCAAAAGCTCTCAGAGAGTGTATGACTGTAAGTCAAATGTGGATGTGATGAGATGTGAGGGGGGGGAGAAGTTTGATAGGATTGGGAGATGATAATAGGAGGTGTGAAAAATGGTTAAGAATTAGATGGGTATCATCGTCATCAAGTACCGGGCCTACTGACGTAGGTGATCATGTCTCTCCACAACTTTCGATTTCAGCAGCTATTTATCATCTCTGTTGTTGACCTTCTGCCAAGCCATTCTCTTAAGCTGTCTGTTATTTTCTCACTTTGCTTCCCTCTATCTCTTCGTCCCTCAATTTTTCCAGTTGTTACAATGTATTCCAGTTGTTCTCTTCTCATTACATGGCCAAAAGATGATGATTGTTTCTTCCTAATATTAGAAATTAGCTCTCTTTTTGCTTTGACCTCTCTCAGAACATCTTCATTTCTCTTCTTAGCTGTCCATGGTACTCTCAACATTCTTCTGTAAAACCACATCTCTACAGACTCCAGTGATTTTCTTGTCTGTTGTCCTATTGTCCATGATTCGCATCCATATGTTAAGACTGGCTCTACGTAACATTTAAGAACTCTTTTTCTTGTTTCTATTGTCAAAAATGGATTGCATAGTATCTTCCTCATTTTTTGGAAAGCTGCTTTTTCCTGAGCCATTCTGCATCTCACCTCTTTTGTACATCTTCCATCTGAGGTTAACAAAGTTCCCAAATATTTCAATTCATTTACCTGTTTCAATATTGTTCCACTTGCCTATATTTTGCACTGAGGTGATGTCTTTTTCTTTGTTGTTACCATTACCTCTGTCTTTTTGCTATTAAGGCTGAGTCCTTTATTTTTGCTTTCTTTCACTATAATGTCCAACATTTTTTCACTCTTAGCGATTAAGACTGTATCATCAGCATACCTTAGATTATTTATATTATGACCTCCAATTGTTATTCCAGGCATGCCCCTTATGGATCTTAAAATAATCTCACTATAAATATTAAACAAATCTGGTGACAGCACACAACCTTGTCTAACACCCTTTTTTATTTGTTCAAACATTCTCAATTGGTTTCCAGTTATTATGGAAGCTGTTTTTTGCAAATACATGTTCTTTAATATTCATAGATTTTTGCTGTCTACGTGTATGCTTTCTAAAATTGTGATTATTTCTTGGTGTGATACTTTGTCAAATGCCTTGGTGTAATCTATGAAACATAGGTACAGATCTGTTTTCACCTCTATGGCTCTTTCCACTAAAGATCTTATGATATAAATGGCATTGCTTGTTCCTTTATCTCTAACAAAACCACACTGTTCATCGTTAATTTCTGGACTAGATGGGTATCAGCCGAAGATAAAGAAATGTATACTATGGCGTGAATACATGAGCACACAAAGCCAGATGTGCCTCTGGCAACAAGATGATAAATGCAGCAAAATAGGGGATCATGGAGGATTGTGGTATACAGTGGCAGGGATTTAATGGTAGTGTGTCTGCAAGAAATAATATAATAGCAGCTATGTTGAAGTGGGAAAAAAAGGGGAAAAAAGAGAGTAATGTAGTACTGAAATAGATAGTGTAAGAGAAGAATAAGGCAGAATATGTTTTGATAAGGATTATAAATATAAGTTGGTAAAGAAGGATCATGGCTCCTGTAGATGGGTGCCAACATACCTACAAGTATGTAGTGTAGACCCTGGGTATAACCTGGGAACATCACATCATGGTGTAATAGGCCAAAACAGGAGAAGGGGAGGAAAAAATGGAGAAGAGAGAGAGAGGGGAAATCAGAAGGAAGATGTAAATGAGAGAATAAAAGAGAAAATTGGAGAGAAATGTGTAATTGATTACACATGACAAAGGGTTACATTGATCCCCCGTGAGGAACCCATATGGGTGATCAGACGATTCTCTAAGGTATGTCAGCTATGGCTGTCAGACGAACATGACACAAGGCCTATGACTTGGACATCCAACTTACCCTGATGGCTCTTAGCATTGAAGTGGGATGCTACTGGGGTACCTGCATCTTGAGTGATTAACAGACTACTAATCTGACAACATCAAGTACAGACTACTAATCTAACAACATCAAGTACAGACTACTAATCTAACAACATCAAGTACAGACTACTAATCTAACAACATCAAGTACAGACTACTAATCTAACAACATCAAGTACAGACTACTAATCTAACAACATCAAGTACAGACTACTAATATGACAACACATCAAGTACAGACTAATAATCTGACAACATAAAGTAGCAGACTACTAATCTAACAACATCAAGTACAGACTACTAATCTGACAACATAAAGTAGCAGACTACTAATCTGACAACATCAAGTACTAACTACTAATGTGACAACATCAAGTACAGACTACCAATATGACAACACCAAGTAACAGACTGACAACATCAAGTACAGACTACTAATGTGAGAACACCAAGTAACAGACTACTAATCTAACAACATCAAGTAGAGACTACTAATGTGACAACACCAATACAGATGTTCATGGCATCTGTCTCCAAGGCTGCATCCTGATTTGCCTTTGTAGGTCATCTTACATTGCTTACATATGATGACATAGATAATTTTGCATGATGTACGTGTGAATCCTTCCTAGATCTCTCAGGACCATAAGGGAAGAGAATGTATCCATCCAGAGAATACAGCCACAAGTCTTATATTGATTGTGATCACAATGCGTAGTACCCTAATGGTTATGGAGGGAGACGGGAAGATGACTCCAGACAAGTACATCTCAAAGGTTACGATTACGCTTGAAGGCAACTAGTGGAGGGTCAGGGAAGAGTAGACGAGTAGTAAAGTCAGAGTTGAGAATGGGGAGGTAGCGGTGAATGATTCTGATCTCTACATAGAGTGAGGGTGATGGGTGAGAGCAAGTACTACCCTGTTTGGCTAGCTGCACTATTGTTGAGGACGGTCAACCAATGGATTGGGCGGACATCATCAATGCCCTCCAGGATGTGGGAAGGACACAACACTTCAGCAACCATGAGTCCACGTCACTCCTTTGGATGATTGAGATGGGAGTTAAGATGGGCACAGCCAGAAACAAGAAACTTAGTGGACATGTAAGAAGACTAATCAACCAACACAGAACTGGAGTCATCAGACACTGCGAGACTTGCTAAGAAGGGGATCTGAGCACCTATGGACATGTTCGGAGTTTAATAATGATGACCCACAAATAACTCAATAACTATCCTGTCAGTGGGGGTATGGATAGAGGAATTTAGAGCAGCCTGGCGTGAAGTGCGGAGAACTTGCTGGAGAGCAGGTAGAAGAGCTGATTCAGGATAAAAATATCAGCGGAAGAAATATAGCATCAGGTGCACTTGATGTAGGAAATCTTTATCATCCTGGCAAAGGCAATGAAGGCTGTGTAATTATGAATAAGGAAGAGAGACTAGCAAGATGTCGGGTGAGAAGAATCATAGTAGTGGAAACTATAGGTGTTAGCAGGTTTATAGAAGACTGAGGTAACCAGAGACACCTAAGGAAACTGTGATATCAAGGAAGGAGACAGAGGAGGTGGAAATGGAAGTAATAAGGATCAAGGAGCGAATATGCCCAACATGCTTGATGAATATGGAGATCTCCTTCTTGGACAGGTCAGTCCAATGCAGTTGTCAATGTACCTATGGTACATAAGGGGAAGAGGAACCTGGTAGGTGTGGGTGATCTGGTGCTCCTGGTAACCCATGAACAGACAAGCATAGCTAGGGCCCATTTTTGGTGGGTGAAGAAGTTGCCATTGAACTAAAAAAAGTTGAGGTTAAGAACTAGTTCCCCTAGATGGAGGAGGACATCGATGGGACACTATAAAGTGATTAGTAGTTTTGTTTGTTGGTTTGAGTTTAGTGCTTTGGCATTCACTAGAGAGCTTCTCTGGAAAGTACAATGTCTTGGCACCATACTAACACCACTCATATAATGTACTAATGGTGATGGAAAAAAATTGGCACTAACACCATATTTTCCATATGTTACAAGACATTACGAGTACCCTTTATCATTATTTTTGTACATTTTAGAAAAACTAAAATTAGGCTCACCTCCTTCTGATTAAGTAGCCTTTCCAAATCCAAACTCATTTGATTCTGGGTCTTGGCCAGATCTAGTTTCTCTTTCTCAACTTTTCTGTTAAAAGTGACGAACGTAATTTCATTTTAAATTTTTTTATATAGAAGACATTTTAAAAAATAGAACAAAAGTAACTATCTATCTTTTGTCCTTTCTGGCCATGAACAACACATAGGGCAGAAATTCTAGATTTTCAATGTTCGATGCTATTTGCTATCAAGTGCCCCTGTTAGATCTTGATTAGAATTCATATTTTCTATCTGTCAAGATTTCTGTTTCAATAACAAAGGGATGTTCCACAATGGTGGCTTCTTGGGCCACTTATCAACCATCCATAACAAGATCAAGAAAATAAAGTTTAATTTTTTTTAAAATTACATTTGTCATATTTAAATTGAATATCTATATGTGGCTATATGAAGCCTTTGAAATGTGGATTTATAGAAGAATAAATATTGAAAATAATTGAATGGAAAGAAAAAAAAATAAACGAAGTCTTAATTAAAACAACTAAAAATTAAAAGAGAACTACTAAATACAATTCAAAAAAGACAAATGAGATTTTTGGGGCATGTTAAAAGACACAGCAGCCTACTAAAAGTAATCTTGGAAGGGAAAATACAAGGTAAAAGAGGCAGAGGCAGACCAAGACTAATATGGATGAGTAACATCAAAAGATGGACAAGTCAGCCTACCTGCACCATCAAAGCAAGAGACAGAGTGGAATGGTGCTCCATGGTAGCCAACCTTCGATGTGGAAATGGCACTCAATGATGATGATGATGTGACTAAATACATACAGAATGTCATTTATGCATACTGTCTAAGACATTTAATAAGTAAATATGACAAGACAGAATGCCATGAGTCAATGACAACTTAATGGGTTTTTAATCAAGAAAAATTGAACGATCTATCTATTGTCCTTTCAAACCAAAGACAGCAAGTAGGGCAGAAACTGTGGTTTCTACATGTCCGATGAGCTGTGCTATCTATCAAGTGTCAGGACTTGCACAGGACCTGCACTGTATCTCTCCCTGTTCTGGGCAAGCTTCTCAATATCAGCGAGGGAGTTAATATTGCCTGCTGTTGTTGCCGCTCACCTCAGGGTTCTTTTTAGTGTTTCTCTAGGATCTGCCTCTTCTTCATTTACCCTCCAATTCCCATTTGAGGGCCTGCTTTGAGATTCTTTTTGTCTCTTCTCATCACATAGTAAACATATGACCACCTTCAATTGATTTGAGATATTTTTGATTGCTTTGTCACTTTTCTTATTTCTAGACTAGTTTTGAATTTATAAACTTAAACTACTAATTATATTAGAACTTAGAAGAATGCCGGGAGCCACAATAGCTCAGTGGTTAGTAAACTGGACTACAAAGGACAAGAGGTAGGGTTCGATCCCAACCAACGGCTTCTGGTTCACCCAGCCTTTAATGGGTACCAGATTTTTTTCTGGGAAAGTAAAGCCGCACGGGCGTAATACTGACCAAATTACCCCAAAAATCATGTGTCGAAGGTCTGTAAAATTTATGGTCACTAACACCATATTCCCTATACGCCACTTGGCATGGCGGGGGTACTTTACTTTTTTTTATACTTAGAAGAATGCCAGGAAAATCCTATTATGGCAAAAAAAAAAAAAAAAAAACATGAAAATTTAGATGAAAGATCAAAAAGATAAAAGACATTAGGATTGTCTAATAAAATATTGAAGAAAAAATACTTTCAACTCCATAAGCAGTAATAAGTACAGAGAAATGAAAGAGCAGACAGGTTGGCTAGCTGTGCTGTTGTTGAAGACAACAATGGATTGGGCGGACATGATCAAGGCCCTCTGAGATGTGGGAAGGACACAGGGCTTCAATAACCATGAGTCCATGTCACTCCTTCTGATGAAAGAGTTAAGATGGGAACAGCCAGAAATGAGAAACTTAGTGAGCATATAAGAAGACTTATCAACCAACACAGAAATGGAGTCGTCAGTTGCTGGGCACTGCAGGACCTGCTGAGGAGGGGATCTGAGCACTTATGGACATGTTCGGAGTGCAATGATGATGACCCGCAAATAACTCAAGCAGTAATTTTCAATCAACAGATGACAATTAATGTTATGTAACGATCATCATCATTGCAACTTAGAAGAGAAAAGACTCATGAAAAAGGATGGAAAACCCTGTGGATCAGCGAGCCTGACTTGTTCATTATGTGACCGCGTGTGTTTGTCAAACATTGGTAGAATTAGCCACAAGAGAAGCTGTGCGACAAAAACTAAACCTAAAAAAATACACAATAGCCTCCACTAGACCGTCTGACAAGACGAAAAGGACCATATATCATCACTGCACTACCGACACATCCATAGGTGCTCTGATCTTCTCCTAGAAATACAAGGCAAGCCCTAATCCATATGCATGAGCTTTATAGTACAGCCTGAGATTTAATAGATGACAGTAGAAGGAAGTAAACACGAATGGCACTAAGCTTGACATATAATGCAAGAAAACAGAATTTGCTCTAGAATTTGAAATGTTATCTGTCAATTTGTAAAGATAAAATAGACAAATGAAAATTAGTGCAAGGTGTCATATCTGCTTCAAGAGAGAAGAGATTCAGCATCATATGGGGATATGATCTAAAATTATTTCTGTCTATGCTTTCAATGAGCAAACTATAAACTGTTTATCATCATCATCATGTGCCATACCGGATGGCGTAGGCGATTAAGTCCTTCCACAACCTTCTATCTACAGTGCATCATATCAGTTCTGTTGTTGACTGTTTTCCATGCCATGACACCAAGCTATCCAGTATTTTCTCTCTTTGTTATCCGCGATCTCTCTTTCCTTTTATTTTGCCAGTTGTAACCAAGTATTCTAACTTTCCTCTTCTCATGATGTGCCCGAAAAATGTTAATTGTTTCTTTCTGAAGTTTTTTAGGAGCTTCCTTTTTGTGTTGGCCTCATTGAGAATTTTTCTTCATCGCTCTTTTTTGCTGTCCAGGGAACTTTCAACATTCTTCTTATAAATCCCATCTCCGTGGCCTCTAATCATCTTTTCATTTGTTTGTCTACTGTCCATGATTCGCTTCCATAGGTCAGAATTAGTTCTATATAGCACCAAGGAACTCTCATTTCTTCTATTGACATAGATTTATTGCATAAAATATTTTTCATTTTCTGAAATACTATTTTGGCCTGAGCTATTCTGCTTTTTATTTCTGTGGTGCATCTTCCATCTGATGTTATTATTGTACCCATGTATTTGATGCATTGCACTTGTTTCAGCTTCGTCCTGTTTATTTTTATGCTGCATGCTGGTGATGATTGTTTCTTTGATATGACCATTACTTCTTCTGTTTTTTTACTATTCAGGCTGAGACCTTTTTCGTTGCTTTCTTTTACTATTATGTCTATCATTTCTTGTAGTTCATTCTCTGTCTCTGCTTTTAAGACTGTGTCATTCGCATATCGCAAATTATTTATGTTGTGACCACTGACTTCAATTCCTTTTTTGTCTACTATTGATCTCATAATATGTTCGCTGTAAAGTGAAAACAAATCCGGCGACAGAACACAGCCTTATCTGACTCCCTGTTTTATAAGTTGAAATTGTCCTGTTTGGTTGTTAATTCGTATGGCTGCTGTTTGTTGCCAGTACATGTTTTTTATGATTCGCAGATCCTTTCCATCAATGTTTAATTTCTCCAGCATATTAATTATTTCCACATGCTTTACTTTGTCAAATGCTTTTGTGTAGTCTGTAAAGCACATATATAGATCTTTCTTTACCTCTATAGATCTTTCTATCAATGTTCTTAAGATGTATATTGTATTATTGGTGCCCTTTCCATCCACAAATCCACATTGTTCCTCCCTTATTTCTGGTTTTATTTTGTTCCTTACACGTCTCATGATGATTCTTAGTAATATTTTAGTCATACAGCTCATGAGACTAATATTGTGATGGTCTTTACAATCAGTGGCGCCTGACTTCTTCGGTATGTCTACAAAGATAGATTTTAGTAGTTCTTCAGGTATGTGTCCAGTGTTATATATGTCATTGAGTAGTTTTGTTATACATTAAATACTGTTTATACATAAAATAAAAAATCATTATCTTCAGTACTTCATTTGCTGAAAAAAAACATGATGAGTCCAGTGACAAATATATCTTACCTGAGATCTTCCTCCAGCACCTGTATAGTTGCTGCTTGTTGCTGAATCTGACCTTCTCTGACCTTGATGGATTGAATAAGGTAACTGTATGGTTGCTGGGATTGATTTAGCAGCTCATTAGTTGTCTCCATCTGAATGAATAGGAGATGCATTTATTGCAATAACAATGGTTTTTAATAAAAAATATGTACATTTGTTATGTCAAAACAATGACTTATGGTTAGTATAGCTAGTAACAAAAATTAACAACCAAGACCTGCTCAAAAGATGCAACAATGAAGAGGAGCAAGTAGTGCACATCTGAACACTTGCTCTTTAAAACTTCTACCTTAGTTTTATGCAGTCGTGACGTCAAATACAGAATTCCCTCCCGCAGAGTCTGAGCGGAATGTTTGTTTAGCCCACCACTGCTGGAAAAATTTCATTACACCCACCACTGCTGGAAAAATTCCACCATGCCACCACTGCTGGAAAAATTCCACTACTCCCATCACTGCTGGAAAAATTCCACTATTCCCACCACTGCTGGAAAAATTCCACCATAACTATATATTTTATATTATGATCTACTTAATTCATGACATTTAATCTGTTATATGAAACAGCTATATTAATTTATACAGCAATACAATTTTATAATTTCTGTGAGTAAAAGTGAAAGTCATAATTTTTTTGAGTGCTTCAATTTTGTGAAATATGTATTTGGAGCAGATCTATGTTTTTGTGCTGCCACACCGGTGACCATAAGCTATTTAATAATATTTTACGATCCGCTTAATTCACGACATTTAATCGCTCATATTAATATTCAATGGCTGTATTTCTTTGTACAATAATATCATTTTATAATTTCTTTGAGTAAAAATGAAAGTCATAATTTTTTTGAGAATTTTAATTTTGTGAAATATATATTGGAAGTTGATCTATATTTTGAGCTCGCTGCGCCGGTTAAAGTGAAAGTCATAAATACAGGGCATCAAGGCGACAATGGTTATTTTAGCAAATTTGTTAGATAAACTGAAACAAGAGACATGGCAATGCCAGCTGTATTATATATAAACCAAAGATATTTTTATAGTGGAAAGGCGGGAGAAGTTAACGAAAGCTCTTAGCAATCCTGAATGTAGGTTAGAAACATTTTGACTTTTTGTAAGTGAAAGGGTCTGATGTGCGTAATCATGATCTAGGTCATTTCAGCTAAAGAACGTGTTCCGAACAGATGTGAGTGACAACGGGTAAACAAAGTAGCTCTGTCAGTAGACTGAGTAGAGTAGTAGACTTTGCACAGGACTTGTATCTCACCACCTGCCCCTAATTCAGGTGTGCCTCTCAACCTTGGTAAGGGAGCCCACTGTTATTGCCTCTCGCCTCAATGTTTTTTTTAATGTTTCTCTAGATTAGCCTCTTTCTCTTTAGCCCACTATTTCCAAGATTTTTATTTCAATAGCAATAGATGTTTCCCGATGGCAGCTTGTTAACTCACCAATTAGTCATCTGTAGCAAGATGAAGAGTAAAGATCATAGTGCAGGTTAGATTTTAATTCCACATATGAAAAGAAAAAATAAACATTTGACCTGACAAGGAATTAGACAATATTCACCCAAACAGGCAATCTGCTGTAATAAACAATGCTAGCTGAGGTCCAGATGATTCATTACAACAAACAATACAAGCATAAATTCAGGCAATATACCATAACAAACAACACAAACATAAATTCAGGCATTCTACCATAACAAACAATACAAAAACATAAATTCAAGCAATTTACCATAACAAACAAAATAAACATAAATTCAGGCAATTTACCATAACAAACAATACAAACATAAATTCAGGCATTCTACCATAACAAACAATACAAACATAAATTCAGGCACTCTACCATAACAAACAATACAAACATAAATTCAGGCATTCTACCATAACAAACAATACAAACATAAATTCAGGCACTCTACCATAACAAACAATACAAACATAAATTCAGATAATCTGCCATAACAAACAATATTAAGCTTCTATTGGACAGCTCTTTATCAATCAGAACAAAAACTTCACTTTTTTAATTTTGGATGGAAGTTGTAGTCTAATATAACCTGAAAATCTGAGACTGAGGTTGAATGAATCGTGCCTCACTAAAAAGTAGGCAAAACCACTAAAACAACAACAAACAATGATAACTGTAGTCCAGATGCTCCACTACAACAAACAATACAAACTTAAATTCATGCAATCTGCCAAAACAAATAATACAAACTGAAATAATGGCAATCTCCTCTGTGGTGTGAGATATTTCACTTTTTAAGTTATATTTTCTTCTAAACAATATGAAATGAACCATAGAAGAATCCAAAATTGGGTAAAGGTAAAGTACGAGGCTTGAATCAGCGTCTTAGCACACAAGTTTTCACTTATATGTAGTCAGCCACCTATCCAAAAGTGTTCTGAGACTTCTGGATAGTATCGCTTCAAGCATCGAAACTCACAATGTGAGATGGCATTCCTCATCTTCCCAGAATAATACCCTGGTACCAATTTCTGCCAATGGCTGGGTTGACCGTGGAGGTATTTTTTTTTCCAATCATGAGGATAATTCACGCTGTTTCCAGCAGAAATCAAAAATGGGTTGTTCGAACATCGGTAGCCTAGTCTGGTGGTTTTCCCAACTAGGCTACCGGGCCTCCAAATATAGGTTATACGAGGCCCCCAAATATAGGTTATACCTATGAAATGAGTAACGAAGTATTTCCAAAATGAGCAACTAAAACATCAGTAAAAAAAACAGTCTACTAGCATGATTAGGACAATATACACATGGATATGCCAATCTATCTATCTATTGACCTTTCGAGCCGTAGCCGGCCCACAGACCAAGATACTCCTTCTCCTATCTAAATTTTTGTTCTAGCAGTCTTCAATTCTTTTAAAGATATTTTATCAAATCTCGCCATTTGTCTCTATTCTGTGCAAGTAGCTCTATCTCATTGAGGGAGCTGATTCCTGCAGCTTTTGCCTCTCTCAGCAATGTTCTTTTCAGTGTCTCTCTGGGTCTTCCTCTTTTTCTCTTACCTGTTGTTTCCCACATGAGGGCATGCTTTGCTATTCGATTATTATCTCTTCTCATCACATGTCCAACATATAACCATCGTCTTTTCTTTATTACTGAAGATATTACTGGTTGATTGGTGGTTTCTCTAATTTCCTCGTTTGTTTTGAATTCGTTCCACGCTATACCAAGTATTTTCCTTAGACATTTATTTTCGAATACGTTCAACTTTGTTTCTATATCTCTTGTTGTTTTCCAGCTTTCACGCGCATACGTAAGGGTTGATAGTACATTTGGATATGCCAATGGTCATGAAAAAATATTGGCACTAAAAATAAAAAACCCATGTCACAATGGGTATTCTGTTCTTTACTTACCATAACAACTTGGATACCCAAGCAAACATTAGTTGTACAAATGAGGAAGTAGGCCAGATTGATCATCTCACATAGTAAAGTAAGTAAAGGTTCCCTCCCCTGGCCTTGCTAGGCATAAGGGGGATATGGTTTAAGTGACCATATTTTTCCATGTAAAAAAGTGAGTAAAGCACCCCCGTCATGCCAAGTGGCGTATAGGGAATATGGTGTTAGTGACCATAAATTTTACAGACCTTCAGCACATGATTTTTGGGGTAATGTGGTCGGTATTATGCCCGTGCCACTTTACTTTCCCAGAAAAAGGTCCGGTACCCATTAAGGCTG
The DNA here is from genome assembly GCA_032433765.1 of Megaustenia siamemsis. Lineage (NCBI taxonomy): Eukaryota > Metazoa > Mollusca > Gastropoda > Stylommatophora > Ariophantidae > Megaustenia > Megaustenia siamemsis. Next base: position 27,185,212 of record JAVIAB010000001.1, read on the forward strand.
GGTGAACTGGAAGCCATCGGTTGGGATCGAACCCTACCTCTTGTCCTTTGTAGTCCAGTTCACTAACCACTGAGCTATATTTTTCCATGACCACAACATATTTTTTGTTGATGTGGTCAGTATTGTGCCAGGCCCATTTTATTTCCAAGAAAAATCTCTGGTACCCATTTTTAGAGGATGGGTAAACCCTCAGAGACTTGCCGGTCCGATAAAAAAAAATCTGCCACTTCTGGAGATTAAACTAGGAACCTTCTGACTAGGAAGTGAGCACACTAGCCACAATCTCACATAGACACTATTATATTCTTAAGACAGAACTAAAATGCCAATTTTAGGTATAATCAATCAGCTAAGCAAACACACAACATACCTCCTTTACTAAAGAATTGATCTTATTCTTGTACTCTTGTACATCTTTCCGCAAACTTGTGTTTGTTTTCTCCAGTTGAAGTACTCTCCTAGCTAAATGTACACTGAAAATAACAAAACAAAATTTTTAAAGATTTAACTAATTAAATTTGTCTTCAATTAAATGTTTGCATGCTGCTTGCTTGCTTGCATTCGCCTGATGACTAAAGGAATACACTTCTTTGTCATCCGCCCTTACATGGACGTTAAGTGGGCATGTCTGCGTTGTGTTGTAGTTTGCAGTAACTATGTTATTTGCGCCTTTCGGTCCAACACATCTGACTTTAGTACAACATTTTTTAGTACCACGTTGTCTTCCTTCTTCGATCCCTACTCACCTGACCAGACTAGACAGGTTAGTTTGTGGAGGCACCACGGAGAGGTGAAGCAGGGGCTGGATGGTTCTGGTTCACCGATCCTGGCACAAGCCATCAGCTGTGGGTCGCTGACAACTTCCAGCTCTGCTGCTGTGAGGCGTGTCTTCGCCTCCAATTAAATGTTTGACCATCAGTGAACACACACATCATCATCTGCTGAAAGCAAATGTTTACCTGTGGGTTTGCTCAGAGTGCTGTGATTCTAACAACAATGAACGATGAGCAATTGTATGTTAATTATTAATTTGAATACGTGCACTAGAATGATTTGGCACGTTCGATCACATTCAGACACCATGCAACATTATAAAAAGGTTGATGTTCTACTGTGAAGTGATATTTTATGTCTTACACTCTCAGCATAAAGAAATCATACAAACCTGATCTTCTGACTTGTCTCATTTTGTAGTGGTTGAATGACCTGTGTGACATGTAACACCTAGAGCTTGCCCTGTGAGTAACTGAGAGCATTGAGCTATATGTCTAACCTATGACTGCAATGTTCTCTCTTTTATGGAATCCGTTTCACTGCAGTCAAAAATATCCCATATCCGCTCCATCATACATCACAGCACCCGCCAAAGCATGTTGGTCAATTCTGTTGACAAGGTTGACTACTGGTGTACAGTCCTAATCGGCAACACAGGCGATGATTCCAAACAAATTCCAATAGAAGTCACTTTTTCACTCCAGTTTCCTCAAAAATACACGCTTAAAACAAAGCAATGAAAATGGTTTAAGTGTCTACATTAGTCTCTACAAAAGCAGGGTGACATTCAGCAATTAGGCATTGTCAGTTATGGCGCTAGCAAGGTTGAACTCCAGTGCGAGCCAAGTTGGCTGTATGGGCAACAACTCCAGACTACATCACAGAGAAGAGAGTGCCCAAAGTCATTTCCAACTCCAATTCACTTAATAAATCTTAAAAAAAAAATACATCAACAGCTGCCAAAACACAGAAAAATGGTTTCAGTGATGGCACTCTCTAAAGGCCTGTGAACATGGTCACCATCTTCCTGGAAGTACGAGTGCAATTTAATTCTCACTAATGGAGTCATCACAGACTACCGAACAGGAAGTAGGAATTATAGAGAGAAGGCAATTCAGCATTCAAAAAGGTCCTGCTGAAGTCTGGTGTATTTGCTAGAGAGGTACAAAATATCAATTTCTTTTTTAAACTCATAATTTCACATTTTAAAAAAATGTCACATTTGTCAATCTTTAAAATGTTTCTTGTCCAAAGTATTAATCTACTAAAATATCACTAACCCAAAAACAAAAATTAACAAAAGTAAACAACCACATTTGTTGTGTAGAATCACAAACTTTGGTTCCAGGTTCAGATACCATCTGAGGCAAATTTTATTCTCACCTGGAAGGTTCCCAGGGTACACCTAGCCTCTTTAAATGTGCACTAGGGATATTTTCCGAGAAAGAAATTCAGCAAGAGAAGAGGATTGGCCACAGCCAAAGCAAGAGGCAGAAATTATACAAAATGGTAGTGAACCTTCAATGTGGAGATGGAGAAAGATTATGACGAAAGTGTACTGTTTTACTACATAGGGTTGGTTTGAGGGACAACCCAGGCTCCACAAAAACAATATTTTAAAATATAATATATCTATCTATCTATATATCTATTGACCTTTCGAGCTGTAGTCAGCCCTTAGGGCAAAAACCCAGATATTTTTTCTCTTATCTAAATTTGTATTCTAGCTGTTTTCAATCCTTATAAAGATCTTATATCAAATCTCGCCATTTGTCTCTGTTCTGTGCAAGCAACTCTATCTCATTGAGTGAGCAGATTCCTGCTGCTCTTGCCTCTCTGATCAATGTTCTTCTCAGTGTCTCTCTGGGTCAGCCTCTTTTCCTCTTACCTGTTATTTCCCACATAAAGTCTTGCTTTGTTATTTGGTTATTATCTCTCCTCATCATATGTTCAACATATGACCATCGTCTTTTAAAATGTAATACTATACAGAAAAAAAAAGCATTTTGCTTTTTTTTTTAAATATAACACTATACAAAAAAATGCAAAAGAAATACACAAGGAGCTTCAACTGATTCCCTACAAAATAGCTTGGCAGCCAACTCACCTTTGCTGCATACGTCGCTTCGTTGTGCTGGCCACATTAGCACCGTAACCATATGAGAACAACACCTTTTCTGCATCTTTCTCATTCTCAACTTGAAATGATAATCAGAGGTTACATATTACCAGAAATACTTTGAACATGAACACACATTATTGAAACTGCCACAAATTAATGTAAACATAAATATTATTTGTTTCTTTTTTTTTTTTTGATTTGTCAGAAAAGAGTTATGCCTGTATATATATCTTTAAGATAGTGTCAAAAATATTGTAAACATGATGCTAAATTTAATGTACTTTAGACACAGTATCTTAAAAATCTTAAAATACAAGGTAAAAGAGGCAGAGGCAGACCAAGACTAACATGGACGAGTAACATCAAAACATGGACAAGTCAATCTATGACAGCCTGCACCATCAAAGCAAGAAACAGAGTAGAATGGTGATCCATGGTAGCCAACCTTCGTTGCGGAGAAGGCACTTGATGATGATGATGATGATCTTAAAAATAGTATCAAAAGACTAAAAATTAACAAATATCTAAGACAATGTAGTACACTGGGCCTTATTACCGAACTTTTAGTTGTGTTATTTTAGCGCAGTCCATATGTGATCAAAAATTGTTAAACCTCAGTAAATTATGCTTCCTAAATGTTTTTTTTTTAAAAATACATCTTCTGCAAGCACTTAGAACAGAATTTAATTATATTAATTTGACAATTTTAAGTTATTCTCGTAAATATTCTTTTTTATGACATTTAAAATAAAATAGTAATAATTTAAATGGCATTTTAAGAGGGCAACTGATCTGTAATTTTGGTGCATGTGCACAATGAATCCAACCTAGATATGTAGTTGGCTTAACTGTGTATATGCACCAAAATTACAGATATGTACCCAACCTAGATATGTAGTTGGGTTAATTGTGCATGTGCACCAAAATTACAGATATGTACCCAACCTAGATATGTAGTAACTATGGAAAGCAAATAAGACTTAAGAGAAATGCACACAGAAATAAAGTGAATGACTAATAAAATTTAAAAAGCCACAGAAAGTGGAAGCATTGCAGACAAAAAAGGAAAAATGCTAACAGACAAAAAAGATATAATAGATAGATGGCAGGTATATATAACAGAACTATTTAATGATCAAAGGGACAAGAAACCAATATTAAAATGTACATCAGGCTATAAAATCTTAAAATCTGAGGTGGAAAAAGCTATAAAAACAATGAAAAAGGGAAAAGCAGAAGGACCTGACAGCATAAAGATAGAGATGATACAGGCACTAGAAGATGTTGGCATTGAAGTGATTACAGACATATGCAATGACATATACCACACAGGATACATGCCAAATGATCTAAAAACATCAACTTTCATTGCATTGCCTAAAAGGAATGGTGCAGTTGAATGCAGTGATTTTAGAACAATGAGCCTAATGAGCCATGTTACAAAAATCTTGCTAAAAGTTATGCAAGGAAGAATTCAAAATAAAATCAATACTGAATTAGATGAGCAGCAATTTGGATTTAGGAAAAATAGTGGGACAAACGAAACCATATTCTGCATGACAACATTAATCGAAAAGTACACAGAAGTAAACAAACCAATATATGCCTGCTTCATAAACACATCAAAGCTTTTGATAGAATACACCACAAACAACTTATAGAATGCCTAAAAGAGATACATCTAGATAACATGGACATACGGCTAATATGTAATCTGTACTGGGAGCAAACAGCAATAAAAAAATATAACAAGGAGAACTCTACGCCCATTGATATAAAAAGAGGAGTAAGATGCATCCTATCACCAAGCTTGTTCAATCTATACACTGAGCAAATCTTTAAAAACATCACAGAGATGCCATGCCTAAACATTAATGGAAAGATAATCAATAACTTAAGATATGCTGATGATACTGTACTACTAGCAGAAAATCCTAAAGATCTACAACAATTACTCAATGAAATAAACATGACAAGCAAAAAATATGGACTAGATAAGAATATCAAAAAGACTAAAACTATGATCATAAACAAAGAAAATACTCAAAACCCACAATTGGATATCAATTGAAGGAATAGACCTGGAGACAGTTCAGAACTACAACTACCTTGGACATACTATAACCAGTGATGGAAAATGTACAACTGAAATAAACAAAAGAATAGGAATGACAAAAAGTAATTTTAATGTCATAAAAAATATACTAACATCAAAACAAATAACACCAGGGCTAAAACTAAGAATAGCAAAATGTTACATCTTCTCAAAATTCTTATATGGTGCAGAAACATGGACATTAGACAGGAAAACAGAACAGAGAATTGAAGCCTTTGAAATGTGGATATATAGAATAGGTAGAATTGGATGGAAAGAAAAGAAAACAAATGATGAAATCTTAAAACAACTAAAAATGAAAAGAGAACTACTGAACACAATTCAAACAAGACAAATGCGATTTTTGGGCCATGTTAAAAGACACAACAGCCTACTAAAAGTAATCTTGGAGGGGAAAATACAAAGTAAAAGAGGCACACCAAGACTAACATGGACAAGTAACATCAAAAGATGGACAAATCAACCTATGACAACCTGCACCATCAAAGCAAGAGACTGAGCAGAATGGCGCTATGTACCTAAAATAATGAGATATGTAGTATGCCTACTGTGTTATTGGAAAAAAAGAATTAATGCTTTAAAAAAATAAAACAGATCCAACAAAGGACAAGGGGTCCTACAAAGGACAAGAGGTAGAGTTCGATCCCAACCGATGGCTTCTGGTTCACCCAGCCTTTAATGGGTACCTGATTTTTTTCTGGGAAAGTAAAGTGGCACGGGCGTAATACCGACCACATTACCCCAAAAATCATGTGCCGAAGGTTTGTAAAATTTATGGTCACTAACACCGTATTCTCTATACGCCATTTAGCGGGACGGGGCTCTTTACTTTAATTTACTTATATTGAACTGCTAACTGCAAGGGTTCTGGGTTCTTTAACGTGCTCAGAGTGCACATGTGTTGTCCTGTTTATCGTACTTATCCAAAAGTGCTAGACATCAGATTTCACTACCAAATGGCAGGAGGCTAAAACCACCTAGAAATTATGTATTCAAAGAGAAAAATCCAGACTGTCTGTGGGAGGATTTGAACCTGAGACCTTCTTGTCCAGAGGTCAATGTCTTAATCTGGACCAATCACCCCTGTGAAGTGGTTAAAATCTTGGATTTAATGCCACCAATTCAAACACAAACAAATCTTTGATATCAGAGAGGCAAAAAAAGAATTGTATTTTCAATGATGATGAATAACAAATATAATAAGGAGAGTGGACATGTTTCCAGAAAATTCCAAACTCGTTTGGTGATCTGAATAGTTGGGTGAATCTAAAATAGTTACCAAAATTATAAGTTCCCAAGAGATGAAAATTACCCATGCGCACAGCAGTAGATAGGACCATGTAAATAAATAAAATGAAAGTTCTCTCCAAGTGTCTTCCTAGGAGTTTGGGGAATGTGGTGCTGGTGATCATATTTTTCCATGACCATGGCACATTTTTTGGGTGATATGGTCAGTATCATGCGAGGTCATCTTTACTTCCTAGAAAAATCTCTGGGACCCATTTTTAGAGGCTGGCTGAACCTAGGACTTGTTGGAGAGTGAACAAGTTTATGTTACTCGAGAACCACCAAAAACAGAACAGCAGATTATTAGGGAGATAGTTAGAACCACATAATGTAGAGGAGATTGTTGACTTTTTGTACCCACAGACCTTTGGGTCTCATGTGATTAGGATTGGAGGCAGAGATAGATAGGTTGTTGATAGTTATGACGTGGAGAAGTTGTAAGTTAAATATCAAGATAGGTAGTTATATAGCATTAGAAGCAGTTAGATATGAAAACAAGACAGTTAGAAAGAATAGAAGTAAAAGCAGGATTAGTATAAATCTCAACATAACCATGTTCATGCAATGCCTGTGTTTTGGCAGTAACTGTAAGTGACGTGTGCAGACAATAAACTTGGATGGGTTGGAGGACCCTTTTAACATCCTCAAGCTTTGAATTGTTATGTTCATGTTATGTCCTGACACACATACTTACACAGTGACAACGCGGAAGATCACAAGAATGCTACAGAAACAACCAAGTCAAAGTACTACCACTATACAGAAAGTATGAGAGAACTAGAGAATCTACATAGCATGATATGTAGATAGTACATATAGTAGTATGTATATGATAGTACAGCCACCATACTACAACAAGTGCACTAACAACGCAGCAACAGAGGTTCCACTAAGAGATCAAAATTACCCATCAACACAGCAGCAGGCAGGTCTATATAAGTAAGTAAAGTAAAGAGCCCTGTCACGCCAAGTGGCATATAGGGAATATGGTGTTAGTGACCATGATTTTTGAGGTAATGTGGTCAGTACATGCAGCTTTACTTTCCCAGAAAAAAATCTGGTACCCATTTATGGCTGGATGAATCCAGAAGCCATCGATCAGAATCGAACCCAACCTCTTGTCCTTTGTAGGTCTATGTGCTGATGAAAAATAAATTCACTGATTTTGAACAGTTTTTAATCTTCTTTGGTGAAGTTTAGACAATCTTCAGAGAGTCTTAGCATATTTATGTTATCTCATTTATGGATATGTCACTGGGGTTAGCAGAAGAGCTGGAGATATGGGTTTCATACTCACTGCAGTTGTCATGCCAGTGTGCAGATCAGTGTTAATATTTCACCCCTGATTAAAATGAAGTCCATGATCTTATTAGATCAGTGTTAATATTTCACCCCTGATTAAAATGAAGTCCATGATCTTATTAGATCAGTGTTAATATTTCACCCCTGATTAAAATGAAGTCCATGATCTTATTAGATCAGTGTTAATATTTCACCCCTGATTAAAATGAAGTCCATGATCTTATTAGATCAGAACCAACATTCAAAAGAAAAGGGCATACAACAGGTTCAATCAAATCAGACACCCACTCTCCTATACAGACTAAACAAAAGTTCTTCCAGGAAGAAACATAATAACAATAGTTCATCTTACCTTCTGCAGCTTGCATGATAACAGCATCAAGATCTTGTTCCAGTTTCTCATAAGCTTCTAACTTTGTATTTTTTTCTGACACAGAGGACTCTAGTTCCACAACTCTCTTCTCTAATGATGTTTGTAGACTGTAGTATTCTTTAGTGAGCACCTGTCAGGGTAAATACAAATAAAATATAGCAACATAATCAAATGTCAGAGAAGGAGGTTCATTGTAGTACTGAAGTAAGTTGCTAAATAAATGATTTACTAATGTAAGGTTTTGTTATAAAATTAAACTTACTTAGTCTTTTTGCCCTCTGGCACTTGGTTATTGTTAGTCAAAGGCCCTGATATCATTGCAAACAAATTAAAATCCACAACTGCTCAACCGTCCATGCCAGAGGAATCATCTGAATTAAAATTAATCTCATTGAAGGATCCAAACAAAGAAGGGCAGCTGCAGTCCCCATCATAGCAGCTACAGCACACACCAAAAGACATAGGGCCAAGCGGCACCGAAAGTGAACACAGCTGAACTGTAATTCATAGTAAGCAATTGGAATATCGAAACACGATTCAGATTAAAAACACAGCTCACGGTGTGCACAGAGCACTAATCTTAGTAGCTCCGGCAGCAAGCCGGACTTGGAATATGAGGAAACTGCAACAAGGAACACTTTTCAGACTGAGCCTCATGGTCCCTGCTGCCATATTGACCGGAAGTCCCCTCTGGCACATAAGACCATCACTAATTAAATCTAAAAATGTGTTTTTAAGACAGGATGAATTTCTATATATTTAACTTCGTCACCTTTGAAGAGGAAATATGTCATTTTCTATATTTAGCAATGCTTATTTTGTTGTTTGTCCTTAGCCAGACTTTCAAGTCAATCCATTGTAAAACTATTTCCCTTCAGTTTTCCATTATCCAACCTATGCCATGTCTTTATTGGTATTCCTCTTGCTCTCCTGCCATCAATAGTCCAGCAAAGAAATACTCTGTTTAGTTGTCATTTAAGAATATAGAGAGAATATAGAGAGAATATAAAGAGAATATAGAGAGAATATAGAGAGAATATAGAAAGAATATAGAGAGAATATAGAGAGAATATAGAGAGAATATTAAGAGAATATAGAGAGAATATAGAGAGAATATAGAGAGAATATAAAGAGAATATAGAGAGAATATAAAGAGAATATAGAGAGAATATAGAGAGAATATAGAGAGAATATAGAGAGAATATAGAGAGAATATAGAGAGAATATAGAAAGAATATAGAGAGAATATAGAGAGAATATAGAGAGAATATAGAGAGAATATAGAGAGAATATAGAGAGAATATAGAGAGAATATAGCTTATCCAAGTGCTCCGATCTTCTCAAAATATTAAGGACCTATAAAGAGAACTCTGACCAATCTGCACAAACTCTGGTGCATGGAATGGAGTCCATATTTGGGTAGATTTCTAACAATTTTGACCAGACAGTGGCCATTTGGCTTACTCTTTTAACTGTAAAAGTTCATTAAAATGTGTAAAGTGCACAAGAGACCTATTGTTTTTTGCCATTATCTAAGAGTGTGCTAGACATCAGATCTCAAACAAAGAAATGCCACAAAGAAATAATGAATTTAAGGAGAACATTTCCCAACTGTAGGAGGATTCAAACCTGGAGCCTTCTTGTCTAGATGCTGACATCTTACCTCTAGACCCCCAATACCCCAATATAAAAAAATATTTAAAAAAGGCAACACTATTATAAAGAAACTCAAACAAGACCTCAAGTTTTTTTTGTAGTTTCTCAATCTCCATTTCCGTTGTTGCTAAATTCTTCAATGTCTCTGCATGAACCATTTGAGAGCGCTCTGCTTCAAACATTTTAATTTTTAGTTCATTCTGAAGCTCAGATGATCTGCTTTCATTGTTAGACTGCATTTGACGGAATCTGAAAAAAGAATGAAAAGTATATTGAATAAATATCTTGAGTAACATTATTATTGAGTTATTTGCAGGTCATGATCATTGCACTCCGAACATGTCCATAGGTACTCAGATCCCCTCCTCAGCAAGTCCCGCAGTGTCCAGCGACTGACGACTCCAGTTCTATGTTGGTTGATAATTCTTACACACTCACTAAGTTTCTCGTTTCTGGCTGTGCCCATCTTAACTCCCACCTCTTTCATCCAAAGGAGTGACATAGACTCATAGTTGTCGAAGTCCTGTGCCCTTCCCACATTTCAGAGGGCTTATATTAAATAAATATCTTGAGTAACATTTATTGTTTATTAAATTAAACTGAGTGTTATTCACATTTTCTTGTCACTTTTGTAGAATAGGATGACTTTGCAACATGTGACTGTGGAGCATCGAGATCAACTTCAGAGCATATACTGCAGCATTCTTAACACCCTAAGAATACAAATATGGCCTACAGAACAGATGCATGACAAGTTATGGAGAACCAGTGCTGACCTCAAATTAACTGTTTTTTTCGTGACCCAAGCTGGTCTAAATAAATACATAGCAACAGCTGATCACTGAAGAAGAAGAAGAAGAAGTAGAATAGGCTAACTTATTTCAAGGAAGGAAAAAAATTGTGTTTAATTTCAAAATTGAAAAAAAACTGTACAAAATGTCTAAGTTGATTTTAGGCAACAAGATAAGATGTGACCATTTTGTCATTTATGAAATGTTGAGCTGTCAAGATATATCCAGTTTTATGTATCGTTATCTAGTTAGTCAATGGATCATCCTACAAGAACATATCAACAGGCTAAACAACACTTGTAAATAATACAACATGAAGATCAACATAGGCAAAACCGAAGTAATGGCAATAGCGAGAAAGAAAGAAAAACTAAACATCATAATAGATGATAATACAACCTTGAAGCAAGTAGACAATTTTAAATATCTGGGTAGCACGTTAACACAAGACAATAAACAAGAGACACAGATAGATATAAGGTGTAACAAAGCATGCCAAGTTATAGGCCAAGTATCAACACTATTGAAAAACAAAGCAATAACTACGGAAGCAAAAAAGGCAATATACAAATCAATTTTTCTACCAACTCTGTGCTATCAGTGCCAGAATTGGATGCTGGACTCTAGAACAATAAGAAAGATAACGACCACTGAAATGAAATGTGTCAGAAGAATGACAGGAAACAGCTTAAGGGACAGAGTAAGAAACACTGACCTGAGGAAGAAACTCGAAATTGAATCAGCCATCGAATACATAAAGAAACATCAGATAAATTGGTTCGGCCACATAACGCGACAAAAAGAACTAACAATGACTCAAAGAGCCATAAACAAACGCTATGAAAACACCAGATTAAGAGGAAGACCGAGAAAGAGATGGATAAAGGGAATACTAGTCACTAGGAGGGATAACATCAGAAGAGGCCAACAGAAGAGCAAAGAATCGCAGATTGTTTCTCCCCTTGATGCCAACGGCAACAGAGGAAGGATAGAAGAAGAAGAATGGATCATCTTCACTAAACAATGGAAAATTCCATAAGTACTGATACCCTGCTCAGTATATTTCATAATGTACAGTAACTGACAACCTCAGGTCTGTATTGGTTTACCAGTCTTCTTTGGTTCCTGTGCAGGACACTTGTCTGGCATCACACCTTTTTTAATGTAATTTTATTGCCGTCTATTCAAGGTTGCATGTTCACGTTCACTGTCAGAATCACTTATTTATCCAACCCTCTCTAGAGCATTTAGAATGTCAGCCTGGTCCATTGATAGTCAACAACAACCAATCAGCAAATCTGACTGTTTATTCATTCCCTCTTATACCCAAATGCTCTGGCACAAAATGAAGTAGATTTTAATCAGGTTTGACCTCTCAGAGACTCCAACCATTTCTGTTTTATTTGCAAGTTTGGGCTCAACACTTCAACTTCAGAATGGCATTTTTGATTACTGAGTTGTTTTCTCTCTCAATTCTCAAATCACTTGGCCATACTGATTAGTCTGATTCTAGGAGCAGTGCAAAAAGGTGAAGTAAAGTAAAGCGCCCCGTCACGCCAAGTGAAGTATAGAGAATATGGTGTTAGTGACCATAATTTTTATAGACCTTTGGCACATGATTTTTGGGGTAATGTGTTCTGTATTACGACCATGCTGCTTTACATTTCAAGGAAAAATCTGGTACCCATTTATGGCATGGTGAACCCGGAAGCTGTTGATCAGGATCAAACCCAACCTCTTGTCTTTTGTAGTCCAGTCCACTAACCATTGAGCTATCATCATCATCATCATGTACCCTGCCCATTGGCGTAGGCGATCATGTCCCTCCACAATCTTCTATCTACAGTGCATCGTATCAGTTCTGTTGTTGACTGTTTTCCATGCCATGACACCAAGCTATCCAGTATTTTCTCTCTTTGTCGTCCACGATCTCTCTTTCCTTTTATTTTGCCAGTTGTAACCAAGTATTCCAACTTTCCTCTTCTCATGATGTGCCCAAAAAATGTTGATTGCTTCTTTCTGATGTTTTTTAAGAGCTCCCTTTTTGTGTTGGCCTCTTTGAGAACTTCCTCATTGGTCTTTTTATCTGTCCAGGGAACTTTCAACATTCTTCTGAGAAATCCCATCTCTGTGGCCTCTAACCGTCTTTTCATTTGTTTGTCTACTGTCCATGATTTGCTTCCATAGGTCAGAATTGGTTCTATATAGCACTGATGAACTCTCTTTCTCATTTTTATTGACATAGATTTCTTGCATAAGATATTTTTCATTTTCTTAAATGCTATTTTGGCCTGAGCTATTCTGCTTTTTATTTCTGTGGTGCATCTCCCATCTGATGCAATTATTGTGCCCAAGTATTTGAAACGTTGCACTTGTTTTAGATTTGTCTAGATTGAGCTATCGCGACTCCAAAAAGGTGAAAGTTGATCTTAATATTAACCATTCCACCAACCTTAGTGTAAGCAGCCAGCTATGAGTTGCTGACCGCTTTTGGTCCTGGCGGTGGCATGTTTTCACCCCCAAATTAATTGCTTGATTAATAGTAAATCCATTCCCACATTCATGAAATCTAAGGTCTCTTAAGTTAGACAGGATATCATTCAGGTGCAAGCAATCAAGCCTATAAGATATGTTTAATTTGCTGTTATTTTCTTTCTTTACGTCATATTTAGTAGCCTCCCTGTGTTAGTATTTCATGTTAATAACATTATTTTTTAAGCTACCTTAGTGTAATATTCCTACTATTGATTCTCACTAACAGTTATCATTATGAATGGTAAAAATATCTTCTAAATCAACAAGTATAATGGCTGCAGTCTGTGTTCTGTACAAAAGTAGTGGTCATTTAAAAAACAGTTTTAATACAGTCAAAATTTATTTAGGATAATTATTGAATAAAAAACTGCATTCAATGAAAACTGACAATTTTTAATTTTGTGTTTTCTGTTTCACCAAGTTATAAATAACAATAATGGGCATCTTCACACACAAATATAATTGCAGAAACTAGAAACAAATGTAATATTATAACTACGCCCAAAAACTGTTTCATCATTATCAACCGATTATAATTTTGCATTTTAATAATGCTCAATATATTATTGTCAAATAATGACAACTTTATTAATAGCAATTCTATCATCATCATTAAAGCACAATGCATTAATAAAAGGTAAATTTAATTAAACAAGAAACTAAAGATGAAACTGACTCAGACATAAGATTTTCATATTTAGTGTTCATCTCCCGTTCTGCTTCCAGCGACCTGTCTCTCTCTGATTGAGCCATATCACGTGCTTCACGCAAATTCCTTAAAAAGATGAAAGGCCACTGTGACATAATGGTTCAATGTTCATAAATTTTGAAAATGCATAAAATAAAGACAGTTTCAAAATGTTCAATACCTACACATATACATATTGATGCATACACTATACTACACTAAACTTACATACCCATCTTTCTTCTTTCCTCCCTTCCTACCTCTCTCCCCTCATCTTTTTTTCTTTCTTTCTTTGTGCTCACTCAAGGACTACTCCTCTTCACTGTCTGCCTTAACAAAATGTTATGTGTGATAATATAAATAGATGTGTCATGTTGTGGGTTACAAGCTGTGGTAGTTTCACTTTCTGACCCAATGTATTCAACTTATGCTTGGTACTTTTAGGTACTGGGTTGGTGACTCTCAATTGATACTCGCTTGGCCAGGCTGGTTTAGTCTATTCAGAACCAACACAGGTTGGTGGAGTAGGATCATCTTCATTAGCTGGTGGTCTCTGATCCTAACACAAGAAGTTATGTATTAACCATTTTAACCACTTTTGATGATATTACTACCACACCAAAAGAACCTTCACTTCCCGTAAAAATCTCTGATACCCACTTTTTTTATGGCAGAGTAACCCCTGGAGCCTTATCAGTCTGAAAAAAAAATCAGTCACTCCTAGGAATTAAACCCTGATCCTTCCGAACTCAAAGTGAGCACACTAACCCATCAACATCCACGGCTCCATCTGAGCAGTAGAATTAGCAAATATAAGACAGCAAGGAAAAGTGCCAGTTTTCTAACCATTCAAATGCCAAAGTTTAATTGCTGAAAACAGCACCTTTGAGTACATTATTTCTGGAACCCGCTGTGATCTTTTGTTGACGTTGTTGAGTGTCTGGTTATATCCTGTCAGCTGCCGCCTGACTTATGTTCAATGTTGGCTGCTGAACCTGGCATTCAGAATCAAAACCAGAACCGATGCTTAATGTTGCTCTGGACCCTATGACTGGCTTGTCTATAGAATTTCATTTTCTTCGTAGTACTTCACACTGTCTTCTACCGACGGTTTATGCAGCCCTAGAACCTGGAGCCTGCTCTGCCATTTGTCATTCATTCATCGCCATTCTGGTTATGAGTACTACACTGCTTCACGTGAATTAACAAGACAAGGTGCTCATAAAATATGCTTAGTCTATATTTCAGTTGACAACACCTCTCCTCGATTACTCGAGTTGACACACTGACACCGTGAGAACCCTTACACATTCACTGAGTACAATCATAGTTTACATGGGCAAACACCTTACTCGCTTAGGAATGTTCAAGACATGTGCACACTGTTAAAATCTCAAGAATCCCTCAGTCCACCTGAAATGAATTCTAGTTAACTGTCCCTTTTTCCCAACCACTCACTCACCCTATTTTTCCCCTACGCCTTCCCCTTCCTATTAACCCCTATTACATACATACATATATATATATATATATATATATATATATATATATATATATATATATATATATATATATATATATATATATTATATGGCACTTTTCGTCTTGTCAGACAGTCTAGTGGAGGCTATTGTGTATTCTTTTTTTAGGTTTTGTTTTTGCCGAACAGGTTCTCTCGTGGCTAATTCTACCAATGTTTGACAAATACACACGGCCAAAGAATGAACAAGTCAGGCCCACTAATCCACAGGGTTTTCCATCCTTTTTCATGAGTCTTTTCTCTTCTAAGTTTTGTCTTAGCACAGTCTCACATAAACATATATAAAAACAGCCTAATTGGTAAGGCATCTATGACTTTCGGCAAACTCACAGAAAGGGCCTGGAACAACACAAAACTAACACTAAAGACAAAACTCTTAATATATCAAACTTGTGTGCTTAGCACACTATTATATGGATCTGAAACCTGGACAACATACTCAAATCACGGAAAAAGATTAAACATCTTCAACATGCGATGTCTCCACAGAATAATGCACATCAAATGGCAAGACAAAATAACCAATTTTTCTGTCCTGCAACGTGCTAAGACCCCAACAATCATGTCGATGCTCAGATGTCGAAGACTAAGATGGCTGGGGCACATCCAGCAAATGGAAGAAAAGTGCATCCCCAAGCAAATACTATATGGTGAAATAATACACGGAATAAGACAAATTGGTGGACCTAGCACACACATGTTACACACATCGCATACAACAAAATATTGAATAATATTATTAATTTTTAATAACATTCAACAAACCTGTTCTCCCTCTCGTACATCTCTCTTGTTGTAGTTCTCAGCCTATCAATCTCCCCATTTGTCCTCACTCGTATCTGCTCCAGCTCATCTTTCAGTTTACTCTCATAGTCAGACTTGTACTGATCCCTAAAAATTACAACAACAACAAATATGTATATATATACACATCTATCTATTTACCTTTCGAGCCGTAATATATACACATGGATATTGTTAAATCTAATATGTAAGTTTTATTATATTTTTTAGTACAAATCAAAATCATCATTCCTTGAAAGATATTATCATGGTACAAGGCAAACACTGAGGTAAACATACATCATCACAATTACCTTGATGCCACATATTTCTCATACATTTCTTCCCTGGCAAGTTTGGCATCATCAAGCTGCCTGGTAAGCTGTTGTAATCTCTCTTCGCTGTATGCCATTTTGTTTGTTACATCTGACACCTGCCGTGTCAGATATTCTTTATCCTGCTTTAAAAGGGCAATGGTCTGCTTTGATGAGGAAGCCTTAGAAAAGAAATTGAAACTTTTAGGAACAAAGGAATTTTTTTTTCACAAATTCTTCTTCTTCTACCTTTCAACTCCCTGTGGAGCATAGGTCTTCAACAAACACTTTCCAAGCCGTTCTGTTTATTGCCACTCTTTTAAGATCATTCCACGTCTTCCCCATCATCTTCATCTCTGCTTCCACCTGTCTTTGCCAAGGATATTTGGTCTTCCACTTTCTTTATTCCGCTGGGGATTCAAAAGAAAAGCCTGTCATGTAATACTCTGACTTCCACACTGTGTGTTCTAGCCAGCACCATCATTTTCGTTGTATTTTTTTTCAAATTAAAAATAGAAAATTTCAGAATATGTTTCATCTTGTTTAAAATAAATAAGAAAAGTACTGTAGTGAACAAAATATCAATGTTCCTATATGTATAGAAGAAAGCTGTAAGCATTTCTATAAAGATTTATTAAATGTAAAACAGCATAAATAAAATTAGCTCATGATAAAGATAGCCAACAAGTGTGGTTTAAGACAGAAATTATGGTTATTGTCAACAAAAAAACAGCAATAGAAATCACATGATTTTTATATGCTCTTTATCATTTTTTTCTTGTTTTACTTATGTTGTTTGTATTTTGCTAAACATCAAGTGGTCAGAATGTAACCTTAAATGCCACTGTTTAGAATTTTTTAATCAAAATAATGGCTACTTTGAAGATGTCTGTAGTCTTTAGTATGGACTGGTGTCGGGAGCCGCCTAAACTCAGTGGTTAGTGAACTGAACTACAAAGGACAAGAGGTAGGGTTCGATCCCAACCGACGGCTTCCAGCTCACCCAGCCTTTAATGGGTACCAGATTTTTTTGGGGGGAAAGTAAAGTGGCACGGGCGTAATACCAACCACATTACCCCAAAAAATCATGTGCTGAAGGTCTGTAAAAATTATGGTCACTAATACCATATTCCCTATATGCCACTTGGCGTGACAGGGCTCTTTACTTATGGACTGGTATCACCTTAATCAGGGCATTCCCATGTCCACTCTGCTGCCTGTTCCAGCAACTGTGACAGAGTCAATCCTGTGAACCATCAAAAGACTAATATAGAGATAGGCTTGAGTTGCCTTGATAATAGATAGAAAACACCACGACACAGTTGCAGGGAGTTCCATTCAAATCACACACCAATGGCACAGGCAGAGGTGATGTCATTTTGACTTAAGACCTAGCACAGGAAGCATGTGACTAGCTGCAGGTGTTCACTAGGGTAATATAAGGGAGATGATCCACTGTTTTTTTTTTTACTCTCTTGCGCTTCTTAGAATTCCAGCCAGACTTTGGGAGTCTGATCCGAGTCCACGCAGAGAGATGTAAAAGACTGTAGCATAGAGATAGAAGGAAACAAAGAGTTACTATCAAGTTGCAGTAGTAGATTCAGCAACTTGAGATACTTCTAACGTGAAATGCTAGCTATAAGACTTAGAAAATAGCAGCAGCTGTAGATGAAGTTATATATGAGAAAATAAAGAAAAGTACTAGCCACTATTGAGAGGAGAGAGGTTTTAACAACTGGCAGTGGCCTAATGACTCTCCAAGTAAATTTGCAATAGTTGACAAAGCAGACACACAAAGACTTGAGACTAGCGCAATAAATAATAAAAATCTTTACCATTTGTTATTCAAATTCGAGTCTTGAGTTTGTCAGTTGATTTAAATTTGACATAAGAAGGCTGCCTGTTTGTGACCAGTAAAAAGACACAGCAAGAGAAAGAACAACAGAAAATCTTCAGCCAACTTGACCGCATGCCTTGATGCATGGGCTGAGAAAGGTCAACTGCCCACGTGATTGAAGATTACCTCACACGACCACACAACCATCAAAGTGTTCATCTACTGATTGTTCCTGTCCTGCAATGAATGAACACGATGTGTTCTTTTCTGCTGAAGATGCCTTTCCTGTTTTCACCCTTCGTAGCACCAGGTTCCACGATTCCTTTGACATGTGGGTTATCCTTCTCTTCGTTGTCATCTTCCTGTGAGAGGTGGTCTCTCAAGGCCTTCACCATGTCATTATGTCCTTTTTTAAGGCCCCTTGCAACCTGTTGGCCACCTCATTGCCAGAAACGTACATGTACCCGGGCAATATATCCAAGTTAGGCTATTAATGTGAGACATGTTGAACAGGAGCATCCACTCTCTGTGAAGCATATTCCTTGTCAATGCAGCAATGCAATCTATGAGAATCAGACAATATGACTGCATGTTTGAAGCTGTCCATACATTAATTACCTATTCAAGAAGCTACTGACAGAGTTTCCTAAAGGAGGCCATTTACATACTACATTTTGGAATTATTTTTTTCAATATTTTTAATTGATCTACTAGTTACTTTAACTCTTTTGCCTTGCACTGGATACTTAATTCTTGTAGCAATGCCATAACAGAACAATAGATATCTTCAAGATGACATATTTGTTAAAACTATTGAAAAGAAACTGTAATAATGAATAAATTATACACAAAATTTTACCTAAACTTTTATTTTTTCAAACAAATATTTAAGGAGCTTATTTTTTTTTTTAATTGTCATTTATTTATTTACTATCATTTATTTACTCCTTTGCAGCAATGCACTAGTCTCATGACTTTATTAAAAATATAATAAAATAAAAACATAAAATACAAGAACAAATCTAAATATTACCTCTCTACTGAGTTCATCTCTCTCTTTTTGTAGGTTAGAGAATGAAGCCTCCAGAGCCATCAATTGACGGGCTGTTTCCATATGATCTTGCTCGAGTCCATCCCTTTCACTAAAAACATTAACAACAAATAAAACATAACTCTATATCTGAACTTCAACATTTTTTAATCCATCTCTGTGCTATCGGTGCCAGAATTGGACGCTGGACTCTAGAACAATAAGAAAGATAACGACCACCGAAATGAAATGTGTCAGAAGAATGACAGGAAACAGCTTAAGGGACAGAGTAAGAAACACCGACCTGAGGAAGAAACTCAAAATTGAACCAGCCATCGAATACATAAAGAAACAACAGATAAATTGGTTCAGCCACATAACAAGACAAAAAGAACTAACAATGACTCAAAGAGCCATAAACAAATGCTATGAAAATGCCAAATTAAGAGGAAGACCGAGAAAGAGATGGATAAAGGGAATACTAGAGTCACTAGGAGGGATAACATCAGAAGAGGCCAACAGAAGAGCAAAGAATCACAGATTGTATCTCCCCTCGATGCCAACGGCAATGGAGGAAGGATAGAAGAAGAAAGAAGAACATTTTTTTCATGGAAAATACATGGAAAAATAGAAGACCTACAAGAACACTTAAATAGACTAAAAAGAACAGGCACTCAAACTGACACGAAAATCAACAAAACATAAATCATGAATATCGCAAAAGAGAAACAAAACATCAACATAATGGTAGGTGGCAGACAAATAAAATAAGTAGAGGAATTTCAGGATCTAGTAAGTTTTGTAACAAACGACAATTCACAAGTAGTAGAAATAGATTCAAGAAGCAACAAAGCTTATCAAGGTAAAGGTAAAGGTAAAGTACGAGACTTGAACCGGCGTCTTAGCACGCGAGTATATACCCATATGTGCTCGGCCGCCTATCCAGAAATGTTCGGATATTTCTGTATAGTGTAGCCTCAAGCATCGAAACTCAGATGCGAAGCGACATTCCTCACCTTCCCAGGATAATATACCCTGGTACCCATTTCTGCCAATGGCTGGGTCGACCGTGGGGGTATTTTTTTTTTTCCAACCACGAGTACAATTCACACTGCTCCCAGCGGGAATTGAACACGGGTTGTCCGAACGTCGGTAATCTAGTCGGGTGGTTTTCCCAACTAGGCTACCGAGGCCCCCTAAAGCTTATCAAATCATCAGACAGCTATCGCTACTATATATATATTGACCTTTCAAGCCGTAGCCGGCCCATAGGGCGTAAACCAAGATATACTCCTTCTCTTATCTGAATTTTTGTTCTAGCAGTTTTCAATTCTTTATATATATATATATAAATATATATTGCTACTATTATCCAACAAAGAAATTATCTAGAGGCAAAACAGGCATTTTATAATACAATCTTCGTACTAACGTTGTGCTACCAATACCAGACACAAGAACAATAAGAATAATATCCACTACCAAGATGAAATGTGTTAGACGAATGACAAGAAAGAGCCTGAGAGATAAGATCAGAAATGAAGAATAGAAAAAAAGCTAGGAATAATTCCCGCCATAGAATACATAAAGAAACAACAGATCAAATGGTTTGACCGTGTGATAAGACAGAAAGACCAACATAACACAATGAACCTTTAATAAACATTGCAAGAACATCAGACTCAAGGGTTGACCACAAAAAAGATGGTTTGATAGTTTATCAGAAACACTAGGAAACAACATATCAACAGCAGAGACCAACAGATGAGCAAAAGACCACAAATTTTAAGTCCCCTCGATGCTTAAAAGCAACTGATGAAGGTAAAAAAGAACATTTTTTCAAGATCATTATATTGTCTTAACAGAAAAAAATAGAGAAAAGAATAATTAAATAAGGAAATAAACAAATAACTACCAAGTTGTGTATACAATTCAATAAATTGTGTACTACTGTTTTTTTATACAAATACTAATCGTCTCCTTCTTCTCATTTGTAATTTGTTTAGTATTGTCTGCATAAGAAGTCCAGTTTCCCAAATATGTTGCTTTATTTGAGATCTATTCAGGGCCAAATATTAAGCTGAGCAGAAAAAAGACATATCAGCACAAAGGACAAACACTAACAAAGATTACTTTTCATTATATCTCAAAAACTATTTTGTGCATGTTGCATGTAATTTGTATCTTTATTCATTATTTTTATCTGTAATTTTAAATCTTCATCCCAATGTTGTGTTACTAATGCCAGTCATGCACCCTAGATGCAAGAACAACAAGGAAAATAACGTCTACTGAGAAGAAATGTGTTAGATGAATGACAGGAAACAGCCTGAGAGACAAGATCAGAAATGAAGAACTGAGAAAAAAGCTAGGAATAACTCCTGCCATAGAATGTATAAAGAAACAACAGATAAAATGGTTTGGCCACGTGACAAGGCAGAGTGATCAAAACACAACAAAACTAGCCCTCAATAAACGTTGCGAGAACACGAGGCCCAAGAGACAACCACGAAAAAGATGGACTGACAGAATATTAGAAGCACTAGGAAACATAACAGCAGCAGAGGTGAACAGAAGAGCAAAAGACCGCAAATTTTATCTACTGTCGACGCTGAAAGGCAAATGAGGAAGGAAAGAAGAAGAAGATGTAATTTTTAAGCAGATAAATTTGCTACAGGCTGCACAAACAGCCTCACCATCTCCATCACAAAGACTCTACTTCATGACATTTACCCATTAAATGGCCGTACATGTGTTATATTGATAATTTACAGCAAAGACATATATCTGCACCTTTCGGCCTGACACATATGTCTTCAGCAAGGTTTTTGTTTAACAATTTTGTTCGGGCAGCTGCTATTTTTGGCCTATTTTTTCTACTTTCAACTGCCAAGGGTTCTTTAACATGCACAAGAGCACATGATGATTTTCTGTTTTTCATGGCTATCCAAGAGAACTTGACAGCAAATCTCATTACCCAGAAACCTGAGAAGATTAAAGCCATGAAGAAACCACAGATTCAAAGTGAAAAATTCCCATTGCTGATGGTGGGAGTTGAACATGGGACCTTCCTGTCCAGAGGTCGACATCTTATCTCTAGACCACCCAGTGCTGATCACAAAGACTAATTCCTACATCAAACAGCCACAGAGAGCATTCAAAATACCCTTCGGTGTTCAGAGCCAAGTTTAAAAAGCTGTTTAGAAAATAGCATACTTCAGAATGCTCTTTCTCAAGCAATTTACATTCATGAGGAGGTGAGTGTAATATTTGTCAGGGTAAGTGATGTTATACTTGAAGGAATCTGAACTCAAGTTTGGAACAGGCAAACACCAAGCTTCATCACTCTAGTGTTGTGTACTAGGAAGTCTTCATGCAGATATTTTCTGTTAGTGTGTATTTTATTTTATGGTTTGTTTTTTTTTTTTTGCTATCTATGTTTTAGTTAGTTCATTCTTTTTATTTCATTGTTTCTAATGAAAATTAATTGATTGATTCTTCTTCTTCTTCTTTCCTTCCTCATCTGCCTTTCAGCGTCGAGGGGAGATATAATTTGCGGTCTTTTGCTCTTCTGTTCGCCTCTGCTGCTGTTATGTTTCCTAGTGCTTCTAATATTCCATCGACCCATCTTTTTCGTGGTCGACCCTTGGGTCTGGTGTTCTCACAACGTTTGCTGAAGGCTCGTTGTGTTGTGTTTTGTTCTTTCTGCCTTGTCACGTGGCCAAACCATTTTATCTGTTGTTTCCTTATATATTCTATGGCGGGGGCTATTCCTAGCTTTTTTCTCAGTTCTTCATTTCTGATCTTATCTCTCAGACTGTTTGATTGATTGATTTTCTAATTATTGTCCAATGCTACTGCTTGCTTGCATTCGCCCAATGACTAAAGGAGTGTACCTTTTCATCATCCGCCCTTAAAAGGACGTTAAGTGGGTGTGTTTACATTGTGTTGTGGTTTGCGGTATAACTGTGTTATTTGCGCCTTTCGGCCCAACACATCCGACTTCAGCATGACATTTTTGAGTACTGGGCTGTCTTCCCTCTTCGATCCCTACTCGCTTGGCCTGACTAGACAGGTTAGTCTCTTACTAGGCACCACGGAGAGGTGGAGCAGGGTCTAGATGGTTCTGGTTCACCAATCCTTCAGTTGTTGGTCGCTGATAACTTCCAGCTCTGGTGCTGTGAGGCGCGCCTTCGCCTCAGTCCAATGCTATTAATTTTTTAATGATTTTCTTTCTGTTTTCAGCTTTGTCTTTATTCTTGCATCTGCAGATATATAGTTTATGTAGACTGTAACACTAAAGCTGTAAGTGTTTAATGTTGCAGGCAACATGTGCAACTTCTTCAACAAACATTTTATTAACCAAACTGACCTTTTCACTCTGTCATAATTTTCAACCCGGTAGTCATTAGACTTCATTTTACTGGAATTCTCTGCAAACTCCATGTTCAGCTTCTGATAACGAACTCTCAATTCCCCGTGCTCTCGTCGTTCATCCTCCAATTTCTTCAAAATAAATTAAAACAGAATAAATTTGATTATTTATCAAACTAAGAAATATGTGACATTATCAATTATTGCTTTTTTTATACAACAACCTGGAAATAATTCAGGAGTATTTAAAACCAAAAAAATCTATCTTTACAGCATTTTTCCATTACTGGGGTCTGCTGGGGGGAATTGTGGGGAAGTTAAGAGGTATGGCTTCTCAAATTAAATGTGTAGTTGATTTTGATGTAAATAGGTGACCTGCTCACGGATTTAAGAGAAAATGTTAAATCTGTAAAAGAGCTAAGGCTCACATTTACACTTGTAACAATAAAGATCTATCTATTTTTCATTCTTCTGAAGTATTGTCTATATCTGCAATTTATTGTCTTGTATAAATTTTACTGTTTTTTTTTTATATTCTTGCAGTGGCCCATCTAGTTTTGTCTGTAGTGTTGTATCTATGGGTCAATGGATCCTCCACAGTCTACTATATTCAGCATACTTTTGAAGTATGTGTTCAGCAGTCTGGAAAGCCTGTCCACATGTACATGTAGTTGAGGTGCCAATGTTGAATTTTCTATACGTGTGACTGTGGAGTCGATTGTGCCCTGTTCTGAGGTGTATAATGATAACTTGTTTTCATCTATTCATATTATGAAACTCATCCTAATTTGAGGCTTGTGGTCTTCTGATCGATTACATTATCTGTTTCTTATGATTAACGAAATAATAATGAAAATGACCGAGCAGCAATAAGAAACCCTTAATGCTTCTTCTTACATTTATTCCTGAATAATATTTATCATACCCTCATACTTACTTACTAAATTATAGTAAAGAAATTGACAAGGTAAAACTAAATCATTTTATTACTTAAAAAGTAAGTTTTTTTTATTACTTTTAGTGAGGTATTTTTGTAACTATTTTACAGTAAAATATAGTGAGAGTTTTTCTTTAACAAAAATGATACCTAGGTTTATTTATTACTAAAATAAAGAGTCAATATATCACTATCTACCAAAAAGCTGTTTAATGAAGAACTGCAAAAGGACAGGTAACAAATGGTTGGCAGAGGAAAAGAATTAAAGACACATTAAAGGTAGTTATTATACTCCACTCCTGCACTGGCCACAACAGAATGAAGCCCAACCTGTACTCCAAACTCAAGATAGGATCCACCAGTAGGTGCCACTGCGACCGAGCAGATATGACAGTAAAACATGTTCTACAAGACTGGCTACAGTACACAGACTTGGGTTAAAGATGTGGCTCACTCCCAATACTTTGGACGAGAAGCTATATAGTGCAACGGATACCCTAAAACATAGAGCTGACTTCATAAGAGAATCAGGAATCTGTCTTGCTTGCTTACGTACACCTGATGACTAAAGTATTCTAGAGTATTTGTATACTGTAGAATTCCTCTTCGTTATCCGCCCTTAAAAGGACATTAAGTGTACGTGTCTGCGTTGTCTTGTGGTTTGCAGTATAACTGTTATATTTGCGCCTTTCGGCCCAACACATCCGACTTCAGCACGACTCTTAGTCTAAATGAGCCATGACTGCAGAAGAAGAAAAAATAAAATAACATTAAAAGTGTCACTTGAGAACAACTATATCGATCCTGATGACTGGGAGACTTGCTGCAAATTATTCAGCTTAGCGAGAAGTTGTGATAGGAAAAAAAAAAACAGTAAATGATACTATACCCAAAGGAATCACTCCATAAGATCAACTCTAGCTGAACATCATTATTCTCAAAGGGCAATAATACATTCACAACCTCATTGCATCAAACCTTTATGGGATTGGTCTCATCAACCATCTCAGAACACACTCTAATGATTATGAAGATAATATGGCATTTATCAAAATTGCAAAAATATAAATATTTTCTCTCTCACCCTCTGTGTTTCAAGAAGATCTCTAGAAAGTCCAGTAACCTCCTCTTCAGCAGTTTTAATCTGCACCCTCAGCTGTGATATCTCTGTCTGTAAAGGTTTTGTGGCTTCATACAGTCTCAGCTAGAATTTGGAAAAAAAATTAATTTAATTTCTGCTTAAAAACAAATAAGTAAAGGTTCCCTCCACGCCTTGCTAGGCATATGGGGAATATAGTGCTAATGACCATATTTTTCTATGACCACGACACATTTTTGGGTGATGTGGTCGGTTTCACGCCAGGCGGCCTTTACTTCCCAGAAAAATCTCTGGTAGCCATTTTTTTTAGGCTGGGTGAACCCCGGCGCCTTGTCAGTCCGAAAAAAAATTTACCACTGCTGGGGATCGAACCTGGACCCTGCTGGTCAGGATGCAAGCAATTTCTGCTTAGTAAACTAAAATTTCTTTCACAACTCCCTCTCAACAACTGTAAAATATTAAAAAGCTATGATCACCCACAATGGTATATTTCACATCATGGTAAGAATATCCTGTGTAGATTTCATTGTTCTATCTTAACCAACAAAGGAACTTCTATTTCAAAGATGGTGGAATTAGTTCATGTTCTCTCGATCGCTGCAGAAATTATATTTGGGGTCTGATTAATTTTGGCTCTCCATTGCAATTTTTTGTGTTAAAGTCAAAATGATGTTCTACTTAACATATCTGCACCGATGAAGTGAAGTCGTACGCACGGCAATATCCCTTTTTGACAAATCAAGCGTTGTGAATGCGACCTTCCACCGTCTAGAGTTGATCTGCAGTTTACGTCATAATGAAAGCTGTTCAATGACCGTTGTTGGAATTGTTTGACGCTAGTTATTTATATGTTATAACTCATTAATGTGGACTGCTCTGTCAAGTCAGCCGAAGTTTTATCTCTTTAGGGAATTTGCACCATGTTTCATTCGTTGTAGGCTGCATTCACTAGAGTAATCAGGAATCTATGTGCGCAGCCATTGTTGTGTGTGCTACATCATCATAATGGCTCATCGAATATCCCTAGACCGGCCATACACTAATCATACGGTCTGTTGTTTGATGTGCGACGGGGATAATCTGATGACTAACTGTGTTTTATATGTTCGGAATTGGAGTCAAAAACGATGTCCTAACATCATCGAGCGCTATACATTTTAAAAATATGACAATCATCATTTTCAGTAGGACGTGAACTTCCGGTCAATGTGGTGGATAGGCGGCAGGAACCACTGAAGGCTATGTGTGAAAAGTGTTCCTTGTTGTAGTTTCCTCATATTCCAAGTCCAGCTTGTTGCAGGAGCTACTGAGTTAGGTGCTCTGTGCACACTGTGAGCTGTGTGTTTCATCCGTTTTGATCATGTTCGATATTCCAATTGTTTACGATGAATGATGATATCATATGACAGGGAACAGTTGGTGTGTTCACTTTCTGTGCGATTTCACCTTATGTCTTTTGGCGTGTGCTGAGACTGCTATGATGGGGACTACAGGTACCTTTCTTTGTTTGGGAGATAGTTAGCAATTCGGATGATTCCACTGGCACGAGCGGTTGAGTAATTATGGATTTTAATTCGTTTGCAGTGATACCAAGGCTTTCCATAACCAAATAACCAACAAAGCAATTACAATGGTTATCTAAGTTAAAACAACAGCCGCGTAACCACTGACTTTTTATGCTCATACTGTGGTAATGTCAAGGAAATCAAACTGATTGGAAAGAGTTTTCAATAAATGCATGCTGTTGATAGATCCTTCGCTGTGCAACACAAAACAGAGATGAACACAATGCATTATTTACCTCTTAAAGTGAATCAGGGCTAGACTCTAAGCATGTCACTGGAAGTAAGGAAGAAGAATAATGAGATTAATTAAGTTCTCGTCCTTGTATATAGGACCATCATTGTGTATGCAGAGTGTGCTCTTTAGCACTCAAATCTCTTGCCAGATTACACAAGAATATTTTAGCACAGTGCACAAACTCTGTAGCACTGGGAAGGGTCTCTTACCACATTGGGTATGGACAAGACAAGCAAAATGGCTAATATTTCAGATCAACAAGGCTAACTATTAATTTTATGCAGAAGAAATTAACTTTTTATCAGATACGTGAAGTAGTCTGCTGTCCAGTCTTGCGCTATATTGTTGGTCACTACCCTTCAGTGTTCTTCATAAGAATTTGAATAACTGATTCACAGTTATCTGTAATTGAGTGATCTTATTAATGAGTAAATGTTCAATTTTCCTACAAATGTAGATAATCTCATCTTATGAAAGTGAACCATGAATAAACTTTTGAATAATAATTGTTATTGGACAAGTTAATGGGATGTTAGGTGGAGTTTATAAGTTTATAGAATAAAAGGAGTGATGAGGATGCATTTATGAAACCAAAAACAGGTTTGATGATTAGTTTATGAAACCAAAAACAGGTTTGAGGATTAGTTTATGAAACCAAAAACAGGTTTGAGGATTAGTTTATGAAACCAAAAACAGGTTTGAGGATTAGTTTATGAAACCAAAAACAGGTTTGAGGATTAGTTTATGAAAACAAAGGAAATAAGGATGAGTTAAAAAAAAAAGTATAAGTTCCCTCCATGCCTTGCTATCATATGGGGGAATTTAGGTGTAAGTGATCATATTTTTCCATGACCACGGCACGTTTTGGGTGATGTGGTTGGTATCACCAAAGACTGCTTTTACTTTCCAGAAATATATCATCAATTTTTAGAGGCTGGGTGAGCTATGTTGCCTTGTTGGCCCGAGAAAAAAAATCTGCCACTTATGGGAATCTGTTACTGAACTCAGACCCTTCTGATCAGAAAGTGAGCACATTAACCACTCAATAAGGATGAGTACTAAAACTTAAAAAAAAAGACTATAAATCTTCCTTTTCTGTAGTCATTACTTGTTCAGAATGAGATGAATATGGTGGAGATGAATAACACACAATCAGCACATAATAGGAACAATCAGAGTATATATTTTGTGCTGGCTTTTGGAAAGAACAGTGGAGCGGATATAGGAATGTACTAACTGCAGTGATGCTACCTCTTTAAACCAAACTAAATAAACAAACAAACATCTCTCTTAAGTACTTTTTTAGATGCATGTAAAAAGATACAAAATATATTCCTCTTTGTACACTTAATCATGATTGTGTTGCACTGCATTTTGTACCTTACAGTTTCAGTGCTAATCAATTATATCCATAGAATCAGTTTCATTGCATTCAGGGTATCCCCATACTGCCCCATCTCTCATCACAGCATCCTCCCAAAGTAAGACCCAAATAAATGTCTTTCTAGGAAGAACAGGTAACTTATTCAGTGCATTCCTTCTTACACACATTTTTTCAGAGCTGCTTCTCCAGCTCACCTTACCTACCAGTAAGGGAACATAGATTTGTCATCATCATCAAGTACCGGGCCTGCTGGCATAGGTGATCATGTCTCTACACAACTTTCTATCTCGGCAGCTATTTATCATTTCTGTTGCTGACCTTCTGCCAAGCCATTCTCTTAAGCTGTCTGTTATTTTTTCTCTTTGCTTCCCTCTATCTCTTCGTCCCTAAATTTTCCCAGTTGTTACAATATATTCCAGTTGTTCTCTTCTCAGTACATGGCCAGAAAATGATGATTGTTTCTTCCTAATATTGGAAACCAGCTATCTTTTTGCTTTGACCTCTCTCAGAACATCTCCATTACTCTTCTTAGCTGTCCATGGCACTCTCAACATTCTTCTGTAAAACCACATTTCTACAGACTCCAGTGATTTTCTTGTCTGTTGTCCTATTGTCCATGATTCGCATCCTAATGTTAAGACTGGTTCTACGTAACATTTAAGAACTCTTTTTCTTGTTTCTATTGTCAAAAATGGATTTGTAGTCAGCTGTTTTCCTATGAAAAGCAGTTTAACCAAACTAATAGCTCTTTCCTAAGTGGTTTTATGTCACATTTTCATACATATCATTAATCAATAGTAATACACTGCTTCACTCTATAAGTACAAAGAGAACAAATGAAATGGTTTGCCCACCTGGAGAATATGTCTTGTAAAGGCACACCACATATGGCATATGGCAGGCACAAAAAAATAAGAACACATTTCAAAGCAAACATAAATTATCCAGAACCACAATCTCAAAAACAGAAACCTTGCATGCCAAAATGGCACATATTGCGGAGATTACTGCTTCTAAAATCTATGGCTCTTTTTCCATAACAACACTTTTTACAATGACAGCTTGTCAAGCCATCGATCAACCTCCTTAGTCGCCTCTTACGACATGCCTGGAAGGTCACAGTATCACTATTCTTTGCTTCCCTCATAATGAAGCCCCGGTAACACACGGGAAAACACAAATTATGCTGGGGTGATAAAATCAGAAAAACTTCACTAGGGTGATAACATCAGAGAAACTCAATTAGAGTGATAATACCAAAGAAACTCTACTGGAGTAATAACATCAGAGAAACTCTACTAGAATGATAACATCAGAGCAGAGAGAAACTACTTGAGTGATAACATCAGAAAAACTCAACTGGAGTGATAACATCAGAGAAAATCTACTGGGGTAATAACATCAGAGAGAAACTAATTGAGTGATAACATAGAGAAAATCTACTGGAGTGATAACATAGAGAAACTCTACTGGAGTGATAACATAGAGAAACTCTACTGAAGTGATAACATCAAAGAAACTACTGGATCGATAATATCAGAGAAACTCTAATGGAGTGATAACATCAGAGAATCTATACTGGAATGATATCATAAGAGAAACTCTACAACAGCATTTGGTGTAAATGGCTGAGGGTGCCAGGAGAGCAGGATCTTCTTCTTCTACCTTTTTAGCTCCCAGTGGAGCATAGGCCTTCAACAAACACTTTCCAAGTCGTTCTGTTTTTTGCCATTCTTTTAAGATAATTCTATGTCTTCCCCATCATCTTCATCTCTGCTTCTATCTGTCTTCTCCAAGAATTCCGTGATCTTCCTCTTTGTCTTTTCCCTGGGGATTCCAAAAAAGGGCATGTTGTGTAATACTCTCAGTTGGCTTCTGCAGTGTGTGTCCTATCATCTTCGCTGTATCTCTTTATCCACTGGTATTTGACTGGTACATTTCCATAATTCTATGTTAGTGATTTTGTCCTGCCATTTCCATCCTTTTATTCTGTGTAAGCATCCATTAATGAAAGTCTGTATCTTCATGATTGTCAATTTTGTTGTTCTCCATGTTTCACAGCCATATAATAGAACTGACTTAACATTTGAGTTGACAATTTTTATTTTTGTATTTAACCTAATTTCTTTGGATTTCCATATGTTTCCCAATGCAACGAAAGCTCCTCTTGCTTTTGATATCTTTTTTTGGTATCATTTTCTGTTCCTCCCTCTTTACTACTTCTCCTAAGTACTAAGGAGGTACTTCTCCTAATTTTATTTGGTTATTGCCAACTGTATTAATTCTCATAATGTTGGTCTTATCTCTATTAATCTTCAGTCCTAGCTGTTGTGATCTCTCATCAAGTATGTTCATTTTATCCTGCATCTGTTGATGGCTGTGTGATAGGAGAGGAGAGCTATGTCTAAATCATCAAGTTGTTTGGTCAGTGACCACTGGATCCCATTTCTGTTGTTTTGAGTTATTTTCATAATCCAATCTATGGCCAGTAGAAAGAGAAATGGAGACAGAAGGCATCCCTGCCTTACTCCTATTCTTATTTCAAATGCTTCTGTAAGCTGTCCTTCATGCACCACACTACATTTCGTTCCTTCATACATTGTTTTTATCAGGTTAATAAACTTTATGGGGATTCTGTAATGACTCAGCAACTTCCAAAGCATTCCTCAGTCTAAACTATCAAATGTCTTTTCATAATCTATGAATTCAATATAAAGTGGGGACTGTAGTTCTAAACTTTGTTCAACTATTATACGGAGAGTAGTTATTTGATCAGCACATGCCTGGCACTGATAGTTGCATAATTCCCCTATAATTTGTGCACTCCTGTAAACTTCCTTTCTTTGGTTTGTTTGATCATATAACCTTCTTTCCAGTCTTTAGGTATTTCTTTCCTCTCCCAAATTTTATCTAATAGATTATGTAACATCTTGGTAGAGGTGTTAATATCTGCTTTGATGGCTTCCGAAGGAATTTCATCTGGTCCTGTGGCTTTACCATTTTTTAATAGCTTGATGGCTTTCATTATTTCTTCTTTGCTTGGTTTCCACAGTTAACGTGTAACTCTTCTTCTGCTGGTAGTATATGTTTGTGAAGTTTTTTTGGCTTATTTATTTTACAGTATGGGATAGCCAGTCCCATGCCCTACCCTCCTTTCTCACCTCTTACGAACATGCCTGGTAGGGTACAGCGCCACTATTCTTTACTCCCCTTTCGGGCCCCGGCAGCGCACGGGCGAGAAGAGCATGATACAGAACATTGTTTGATCCTGCTTTGGTCCATATTTTTTTCAGTTGTTGATTATTTGTAAATTTTTCCGAGTGCTGTAAACATACCTCTTCCCTCTGAATTAATTCGCTGATCGTACATAGGAACAAACATTTTTTTAAATAGTGAGAGAGCGGCATGATAGCATTTGTATTTGACAATGAAAAGAGGACAGCAAGAGAAAACGAGCGAGACCCTCCGACATGAAATTATCCTCGTTCTGTATCAGGAGCTGCCATCCAATATTGGCAAGATCAGCCATAATAGAAGCTGCTCAACAAAATAACGCAGAGCAGTTACTATTCTATCTATTATCATCATAGACCATCTGAAGACACAAAAAGGCCATATAGATATCAGGAAAAATACAAGGTAAAAGAGGCATAGCCAGACCAAGACTAACACTTCCATTTATGCCACATCCAAGCATACAGGACCGATTTTTTAAACTTATTTTTCTTTCCATTTCTCGTAGTTCAAAATTATTATATTTTTTAAAATTATTTTGTATTTCCAATACATATTCGCTGATTATCGCCTCGGAAGTTTCCCTCTATAATAATATTCATTAATTATTATTATTTGTCTCCAGCCTAAACCACTGGAAACTATTATTCGTGCTGTTTCGTCCTAAATGTTTGTCTGCAACGCAAGTATTCAACCCTACCCTATCCGGGAGATACTTGTCTTAACAGGAAAAAATACAGATACACTATGTATTTCCGAGCTGTGATCGCGGCCTTATGCTATAGTCATGAGAACACCTGCGCGAAAGACATTGCCTACAAAGCTAATTTTTTAGTTAGCTGAGTGGCAGTGTTCCCTAGCGTTTGGCTTTTCGTAGCAAGGCGCTGTACCACTGAGTATGGGTTCGATCCTGCTTTGGTCCATATTTTTTTCTGTTGTTGATTATTTGTCGATTTTTCCAAGTGCTGTAAACATACCTCTTCCTCTGAATTGATTCACTGATTATCGTCTCGGAAGTTTTCCTCTATAATAATATTCATTTATTATTATTTGTCTCCTACAGAACATTATATATAAATTGACACCCGAAACAGTAAAGGGAGTAAGGAAAGAAAGAAAAAAAAATACTGCTGTTTTCATGAGTCACATCTAACAAACTTACTGCAACATAATCCCTCAATGATAATTCTGCCTCTGGCAATGCTCGCAACTGAAAGAAATGTTCCTCTGTTATTGTGAGGTCACGAAGAGATCTTCGTACATCCCCAGCCTTTGCTTGCAGCATCTCATTGGCTCCTTCCAGTTGTTGCTGCCTGGCACGAACAGCATCCAGTTCCCGCTTAATGAGTTCTTGTCTCTTTCGAGCTTCATCAGACTGGATCTGGAGTTCTGCCTCTAGACGAGCCTGAAAACAGAAGTAATAAATAACAATTATAATTTATAGAAAAAGTAATTAAATAAATATTATCTACACAGAGCTAACTAAACAGCATTATATCACTAGACCCAGTAAATGTGATTTGAATAAACCTACCAGTAAAGTATATCAGTTCCAGTCACCAACTTCTAATAGTTTGTTTACAAGGCTGCATGTTTGTACCTCTATCATATCTCTGCCTACAAAACTACAAGCTAGTGCTTCTATTTTATCTTTGCCTACAGATTTGTACTTTTATCTTATATTTGCCTAAAAGGCTACAGGTTTGAACTTATATTTTATTATTTTATTACCAACAAGGCTACATGTTTGTACTTTTATCTTATATTTGCCTACAATGCTACAGGTTTGAACTTATATTTTATTATTTTATAGCCAACAAGGCTACATGTTTGTACTTTTATCTTATTCCCAACCATTTACTCATCTTCTTTTTCTACCTTTCAGCTCCCTGTGGAACATAGGCCTTCAACAAACACTTTCCAAGTCGTTCTCTTTCTTACAATTCTTTTAACATCTTTCCATGTCTTCCTCATCATCTTCATCTTTGCTTCTATCTGTCTTCTCCAATAATTTCTTGGTCTTCCTCTTTGTCTTTTTCCCTGGAGATTCTAAAAAAGGGCCTGTTGTGTAATACTCTCAGCTGGCTTCTGCAGTGTGTGTCCTATCAAGCGCCATTGTCTTCGCTGTATCCCTTTATCCACTGATATTTGACTGGTACATTTCCATACTTCTATGTTTGTGATTTTGTCCTACCATTTCCATCCTTTTATTCTTCGTAAGCATCTATTAATGAAAGTCTGTATCTTCATGATTGTCATTTTAGTTGTTCTCCATGTTTCACAGCCATATAATAAGACTGACTTAACATTGGAGTTGAAAATTTTTATTTTAGTATTTAACCTAGTTTCTTTGGACTTCCATATGTTTCCCAGTGCAACAAATGCTCCTCTTGCTTTTGATATCCTTACCATTTACTTATATGGACCAGTAAATCCCTTGAGTACAGATTAAAATCAGAATCAGTAGCATAATGGCTGGTACGTTTACTTGGTGATAAAGTATATGTTGTTTCTTCTATTACTGCTGTGTTCAGTTCCCTCTTCTTCTTCTTTCCTTCCTCATCTGCCTTTCAGCGTCGAGGGGAGATATAATTTGCGGTCTTTTGCTCTTCTGTTCGCCTCTGCTGCTGTTATGTTTCCTAATGCTTCTAATATTCCATCGACCCATCTTTTTCGTCGTCGGCCCTTGGGTCTGGTGTTCTCACAATGTTTGTTGAAGGCTCGTTGTGTAGTGTTTTGTTCTTTCTGCCTTGTCACGTGGCCAAACCATTTTATCTGTTGTTTTCTTATATATTCTATGGCGGGGGCTATTCCTAGCTTTTTTCTCAGTTCTTCATTTCCGATCTTATCTCTCAGACTGTTTCCTGTCATTCGTCTAACACATTTCATCTCTGCAGAGGTTATTTTTCTTATTGTTCTTGCATCTAGGGTCCTGGTCTGGTATTGGTAGCACAACGTTGGGATGAAGTTTGTATTGTATAGTGCTCGTTTTGCCTCCAGAGTTATTTCCTTGTTGGACAATAGTGGTGATAACTGTCCAATGATTTGACAAGCTTTCAGTTCCCTATGCTCAGCAAATTATATAGCGAGATCTCAGATACATTTTTAAACACTGGGTCTTCCTTTCACTTTAGTAAGTTGAATTTGTGCTTTCTTAACTCTCTTTCCTTCACAGTACTGCTCACTCTATTGCAGTGGCATGTCCTAAGCTACCTGACATTTGCTCTCTCCGTCTGTTAAGATAGTGTCTGAATTTTTTTGTTTTGTTTTTACAATATTGTAAATTACAATATTTACACTGACTTCCAGTGTATATGACAGTTCCCCACCTATCTAAACATCCACTTTATTTTATAAAATACCTTGTGTCAGACAGGTGATGTTTTTTCAAAGTGTGCATACTAAAAATATACATTTTTGTAATATTTAAATATTCACCTGATTTTATAGGAAATCTATCTGAATTCAATCATCATGTTTAGGCCATGTAATGAGAAGAGAACAACTGGAATATATTGTAAAAACTGGGAAAATTGAGGGACGAAGAGATAGAGGGAAGCAAAGAGAGAAAATACCAGACAGCTTAAGAGAATGGCTTGGCAGAAGGTCAACAACAGAAATTATAAAGAACTGTCGAGATCGAAAGTTGTGGAGAGACATAATCACCTACGCCAGTAGGCCCGATACTTAATGATGATGATGATCTGAATTCATATTTTGGTGAGTAATATTTTCAATTTATCCATATTCATTTTTCCTCTTCACTTTTTAAAAACTTACCCCAATGACTTTATGTGATACAAAGATATAAATTCCTTCTTTACTCTGATGTATGATATGCTTTATTTAAAAACACCAATTTCTATATTAGTATATTGGTGAGATTGGATAGTTCACAACTCTAAGTCAGATAACTCAGTTCAAACCAGCAAACTAATCTCAATCTAAATCAAAAAGGTAAAGAGTTTACACTAACTTGACTAAGCCTTTCCCTGACTAAACTTCCCGATTTCTTAAATTTATTATGGATACATTTGATTCCATTGTAATGATTATGAAACTGTAATATAACTGTTATATTGGTTCCCGTGTGTTACAGGGGCCTCATTATGAGTAAAGAATAGTGACACTGTGTCCTTCCAAGCATGTTGTAAGAGGCGACTAAGCAGGTTGATCGATGGCTTGACAAGCTGTCATTGTAAAAAGTATTGTTATGGAAACAGAACCATAGATTTTAGAAGCAGTGTTCTCTGCAATATGTGCCATTTTGGCACGCAAAATTTCTGTTTTTGAGATTCTGCCCTATGTGCTGTCTTCGGTTCGAAAGGACAATAGATAGATTGGTACTGCTATTTCTCTTAGATGTGTTCTGTTACAATAGCCATACAAAAAAAACAAATTATTAAGTTAGGTAATTTTCATTATTTTCTTATTATTAATTATAATATAATACTAGTCTGATGGAGGTCTTTATTTTACCTGTAAAATTTGTTTCTGATGAACAGCATCGTGTAATTTTTCTTCAAATTCTTCTATTTGTTGCACATGTTCTGCTTTCATATTCTCAATCGCAAAGTTTTTCTGAGAAACTTCAATTTTCAGCAACTGCATATCATGAATCATTTGTTTTCTTTCAATGAGCTGTTTTGTGATGTGTCTTTTCTTGCTACGTCTTTCTGTTTCGCTGTGGTCAGGAGACATTGTTAGATCAGTCGGGACGCTGGTTTCCAAGCTGAAATCTTCAGATTCCACATCTTCGAACGTCTTTGAAAGATCCCTCCCTGCCATTTTCACATTTACAAAACAAAATTTTAGCAAATATAGCGCATCAAAACACACTCATTGAACACTGATTAATGTTTTGAAATAATTTAATGGCCGACAGAAAAGGGCGTTCATCCGGGCATTCCGTTAGCAAGGAGAAGTGCTGGTTCCTTAAAAAGGAGGAATCGTTGAATTCATGAATTACTGAATCATTAATTCTTCATTAGACTTAATTTCAATCCTTCCTCATTTGTCTTTTGGTGTCTAAGGGAGAAATAGTTTGCGGTCTTTTGCTCTTCTATTGGCTTTTCGTGCTAGTGCTCCCAAAATTCCATCAATCCATCTGTTTTCATAGTTTGCCCTTGCCCTTGGTTCTGGTGTCTGACGTTCTGCTTAGTTTTCATCGTTCTGTCTTATCACGTGGTCAGACCATTTTTATCCAACAGATTTGTGTACAATGGAGCGCTAGAGACCAGTATATTACGATTTCCTCAATTTATGTGATGGCATAATAGAGTCCCGACAAACTTTATGTTAGAAAAAAAGCCCTGCTTATATCTTTAGATTTAAGGTTCACTAACTAGCAGAAGTACAATTCTGTTAACTAAAGGTATAGTCATCATCAAGTACCGGGCCTGCTGGCGTAGGTGATCATGTCTCTCCACAACTTTCGATCTCGACAGTTATTTATCATTTCTGTTGTTGACCTTCTGCCAAGCCATTCTCTTAAGCTGTCTGGTATTTTTTTCTCTTTGCTTCCCTCTACTCTTCCTCCCTCAATTTTTCCAGTTGTTACAATATATTCCAGTTCTCTTCTAATTACATGGCCAAAAAATTATGATTGTTTTCTTCCTAATATTGGAAATTAGCTCTCTTTTTGCTTTGATCTCGTTCATAACATTTTCATTACTCTTCTTAGCTGTCCATGGTATTCTCAACATTCTTCTGTAAAACCACATTTCTGTAGACTCCAGTGATTTTCTTGTCTGTTGTCCTATTGTCCATGATTCGCATCCATATGTTAAGACTGGCTCTATATAACATTTAAGAACTCTTTTTCTTGTTTCTATTGTCAAAAATGGATTGCATAGTATCTTTCTCATTTTTTGGAAAGCTGCTTTTTCCTGAGCCATTCTGCATCTCACCTCTTTTGTACATCTTCCGTCTGAGGTTAACAAAGTTCCCAAATATTTAAATTCATTTACTTGTTTTAACATTGCTCCACTTGTCCTTATTTTGCACTGAGGTGATGTCTTTTTCTTTGTTGTTACCATTACTTCTGTCTTTCTGCTATTAAGGCTGAGTCCTTTATTTTTGCTTTCTTTCACTATAATGTCCAACATTTATATAACTCAGTTTCACTCTTAGCGATTAAGGCTGTATCATCAGCATACCTTTGCCAAAGGTAAAGTACGAGACTTGAATCAGCATCTTAGCACGTGAGTTTTCACCCATGTGTGCTCGACCGCCTATCCAAAAGTGTTCGGAGACTTATGGATAGTGTCGCTTGAAGCATCTAAACTCACCATGCGAGGCAGCATTCCTCACTTTCCCAGAGGCTCACTACCCTGGTACCCATTTCTGCCAGCGGCTGAGTCGACCGCGGAGATATTTTTTTTCCCAACCACGAGTACAACTGACACTGCTTCCATCGAGCATCGAACACAGATTGTACGAACGTCGGTAGCCCCAGTCGGGTGGTTTTCTCAACTAGGCTACTGAGGCGCCCCCCCCTCCCCCCAAGACTGTTAACTAATAACCCCCCCCCCCCAGATTGTTAACTACTAATAAATCATTAATTACACATTGGTGTATGTACCTGTGCCGTGGTTTTATTTGTATTTTATTAATCACAGCCAAGATTTTTCAATCTTATAATCCTTACGGACAACTGTTCTCTTATATCCCTTACGGACAACTGTTCTCTTATATCCCTTACGGACAACTGTTCTCTTATATCCCTTACGGACAACTGTTCTCTTATATCCCTTACGGACAACTGTTCTCTTATATCCCTTACGGGCAACTGTTCTCTTGTATCCCTTACGGACAACTGTTCTCTTATATCCCTTACGGACAACTGTTCTCTTATATCCCTTACGGACAACTGTTCTCTTATATCCCTTACGGACAACAGTTCTCTTATATCCCTTACAGACAACATTTCTCTTATATCCCTTACGGACAACTGTTCTCTTATATCCCTTACGGACAACTGTTCTCTTATATCCCTTACAGACAACAGTTCTCTTATATCCCTTACGGACAACTGTTCTCTTATATCCCTTACGGACAACTGTTCTCTTATATCCCTTACAGACAACAGTTCTCTTATATCCCTTACAGACAACAGTTCTCTTATATCCCTTACGGACAACAGTTCTCTTATATCCCTTACGGACAACTGTTCTCTTATATCCCTTACGGACAACTGTTCTCTTATATCCCTTACGGACAACAGTTCTCTTATATCCCTTACGGACAACTGCTCTCTTGTATCCCTTACGGACAACTGTTCTCTTATATCCCTTACGGACAACAGTTCTCTTATATCCCTTACGGACAACAGTTCTCTTATATCCCTTACGGACATCTGTTCTCTTATATCCCTTACGGACAACAGTTCTCTTATATCCCTTACGGACAACTGTTCTCTTATATCCCTTACGGACAACAGTTCTCTTATATCCCTTACGGACAACTGCTCTCTTGTATCCCTTACGGACAACTGTTCTCTTATATCCCTTACAGACAACAGTTCTCTTATATCCCTTACAGACAACAGTTCTCTTATATCCCTTACGGACAACAGTTCTCTTATATCCCTTACGGACAACAGTTCTCTTATATCCCTTACGGACAACTGTTCTCTTATATCCCTTACGGACAACTGTTCCAGGAAGGCAAACAGGGTAGCCCAAGAAGAAGGATTGTTTCAAGACATCAAAGATACATTGAGCATGACAACACAAAAAGTGAGAGATCTGGCTAGAAACATATTCTTCCGACGGACTGTGGTGATTGCAAGATCCTGCATAGAACCTGCAACTCTGTGACAGACAACTTCTTTCTTCTGGTCGTCGTGTGATTGTCCCTTATTATCTGCCCTTACAATTATGTTTAAATTGCTTTTGATGATTTCTAATGTTGTTTACATCACGCTGTGATTTGGGTATTTCACTTCAACCAAGGTGACCAGACGTCCCGATTTTTTCGGACAGTCCCGATTTTTTACTGTTTTATCAACCTTTGTCCCGAATTTGTTACTGTCCCGAATTTGTCCCGATTTTGACCGATTTTTTTAGCTTTTGTCCCAGATTTGTTAAAATACATTAGGAACACAAACGTTTACCAATTTTGCCAATATGGTAAACGTCTCTTCGACCTAAAAATTGTTCACATATATATTGCATATTCTTGTATATTCATTATGTTACTTTAGTTTTCTGACGAACTAATTCTTTGTATTGTGTTGTTTAGTTATAGAGGTTATTGCGTTCATATGATTTTATTTACACTGTGTGACTATAAAGTAAAGTACCCCCGTCACGCCAAGTGGCGTATAGGGAAATATGGTGTTAGTGACCCTATATTTTACAGACCTTCAGCACATGATTTTTGGGGTAATGTGGTCAGTATTACGCCCGTGCTGCTTTACTTTCCCAGAAAAAGTCAGGTACCCATTTAAGGCTGGGTGAACCCGGAAGCCGTCGGTTGGGATCGAACCCTACCCCTTGTCCGTGGTAGTCCAGTTCACTAACCACTGAGCTATCGCGGCTCCCTGTGTGACTATAAGCTACCCTTTAAATTTGTTCAAATATTCTGTATCACGCGACTTTGATAAAACGCTGAATGTGTAATAGGGAAAATGAGAGAGATGGAGAGGAGAGAAGATTCAACTTGAGAAGAAGAATGCTGTTTGGAACCTCCAATTTATTGATAAATTATTAACCTGACCTGTATAAAAGGAAAACACTTGAAGATAAAACATTTTTCCCAATTCGATACAATCTTATCACCCTTTACATTGGACTAACTGTGGTAGACATTTTTAACAATTAAATTTTTTTTTTATGTTAATTTTTAAAATATGTTTTATTTATATTATTTATATGTTAATTGTATTAATGTTTTTTATTTATATTTTTTATTTTTAAATATTTTAAAAAATATTTTTTTATATATATATAATTTTTGTTTTAATTAATTTTGTATTTATATTATTTTTTCATTTTTTAAATATAAAAAATTAATTATTTATTTATATCATATTTTTTATGTTTTTTAAATTAATATTATATTATATATATATATATATATATATATATACATATATATATATATATATATATATATATATATATATATATATATATAACTGTTCACATGGGATCTATGGACACGACTGTTCCGGGTCTTGTCTCAGTGTCTGTCCTTTATTTGAGGAAAAATCTGGAAAATGCCTACAATGTAAACATCTTGGCTATACCTGTAATGACACTTGTCCCGATGGTAATTTTGGGCTACAGTGCGAACAGATGTGTTCTGATGGCTGTGACATCATATGTACTCTCAAATGTCCGGACAACTGTTTCAACGACACCTGTCAACAGTCGATCGGGTATCTGTACATGCAAGAGAACGTTCTATGGGTCAGACTGCACTCTCAAATCTCCGGACAACTGTTCAACGAAACCTGTGATTCCCACGTTCAGAAGAGTCTACAACAAGCCAAGCATATGGGCACTTTAATGTGTTTCTGTGCTAGACATGGTTCATTTTTTGGTGTTTTTTAGTGAAGCCATGGCTCATATCTTGCTGTGTTTCTGTCCTAGCCATGGCTTATATCTTATCTTGTGTGTGCTGGCCATGGCTCATATCTTGGTGTGTGTCATGTTAGTCATATCTCATATCTCGGTGTGTCCGTGTTAATCATGTCACATATCTTTATGTGTGTCTGTGTTTAGTCATATCTCATATCTTAGTGTGTACCAGTGTTAGTCATATGTCATATCTTTGTGTGTGCATGTCTGGGTTAGTGATATCTCATATCTTTGTGTGCATGTTTATGTTAGTCATATCTCATATCTTTGTGTGTGCATGTCTGTGTATGTCACATCTCATATCCTTGTGTGTGCATGGCTATGTTAGTCCCATCTCATATCTTTGTGTGTGCATATCTATGTTAGTCATATCTCTTATCTTTGTGTGCATGTCTATGTTAGGCATGTGTCATATCTTTGTGTGTGTATGACAATGTCAATTATATCTCATATCTTTATGTGCATGTTTATGTTAGTCATCTGTCATATATCTTGATGTGTGTCAGTGTTAGTCATGCCTCGTATCGCTGTGTGCATGTCTGTGTTAGTCACATCTCACATCTTTGTGCATGCATGTCTGTGTTAGTCACATTTCATATCTTTGTGTGTGCATGTCTGTGTTAGTCACATCTCATATCTTTGTGTGTGCATGTCTGTGTTAGTTACATCTCACATCTTTGTGCGTGCGTGTCTGTGCTAGTCACATCTCACATCTTTGTGTGTGCATGTCTGTGTTAGTCACCTCTAGTGACTCGGGCAGATGGTGCTCGTAAACCTGGGAGGGCCGACCATCTAAGGGCAGAATCCCCCTACAGAAAAGACAATCTGATTACTTGCAGGAAGATTGGGGACAATCAAAGGCTAGGGAAAGCAAACCCGAATAAAACGCTGGCTGTAATCGGATGCACTGGACCACTGGCGCAGAACACAGTGCAACGTATTAACGGGTGTTCAGTCAGAGTGGATCTGACAGACTCTAATTGTGATGTTCTGTATGTGGGGGCGATCAACACACTTAGCCTGACAGCTGACTTCACGTGAGAGTCTGGAATCCTTACTCTGATTGAGTCCTGAACGCAGAGAGAGAGAGAGAGAGAGAGAGAGAGAGAGAGAGTATGCACAGACTAGGTGACTTGCACTGCTTCCTGCTGTTGAAAGTGTTCTTCGCGTGTTCCTGCCTTTAAAATCCTATTTTCAGTCTCAAGACAGATGTGCAGTCTTTATATATAAATTATTTGAAAACCCCCTGTCTGAAGCATGGCATTATTTTTGTTCACAGTCAGGCATCCATTTTCCACGAAGCAGTGCAGAAAGTAGAGGGACAGGTGATAATTATCTTGGAGTCCAAACTGGAAGATAGTTTCTTGCATCACGAGTTAAGCTAATTATTGACAAGCTGAAAATGGAAGGAATTCCACAGGATAAAGTGAACAAGTCTAAAGCCAGTGTTTCTTCATTCTATAAAACAGCTTTCAGTTATTTGAAGAAATGGGCTGCAAATAATTGTCAAAACCTTGAGGCCTACAGCTGGGTAATGTTGAACAGAACACCAACTTTGGAAGATATTCAGAAATCTTCATCATTAGTGAGACAAACAGTACCTTCAGTCGACTTTCCAGAAAATGAAATGTGTAACGAATATGTTTACATGAAGTAGTTTGTTACTTCTCAGAAAATTAATGAGTGGAGTATTAATAAAACATTACCAGGGCAGGCGTTGGATTGAAATGGCTTCCCACTTCAAAAACAGGCATGTGCCATTTTCATATATTCTGAAGCTGGCAGAGTTCTTTTGTGTCTACCGGGAACAAATGCTGCAACGGAAAGATTGTTTTCACTGACGAACAGCTTGTGGACAAATGATAAAACACATCTAAGTGTGGACACTTTAAAGGCCATGTTGATCACCAAAGTGAACAATGAGCAAACGTGTTTTGAATTTTTTTAGATGCTCCAAACAAAGATCTTTTTAAAAAAAAATCCACTCATCAGAAAAGTACAGCAACTCTGCTTCACCTTCCATTTAAATGAGTATCACTGATGTTTTTTTTTTATCTCCCGATAACGTTTTGTAAGCCTATATTGTTAGGTGTTTTAATTAGTTTTAAAATAGATGTATTATTCATTTGAAAAAGACGGAAGAAATGTCATTTTATTGATGGAAAATTTATGTTAAATTAATCCGTCCCGGATTAGGTTTTCAAAAATATGGTCACCTTACTTCAACACATCTGACTTGGAACTTTAGCACTGTATTCGGAAGTACCTTTTTTTTATCTTTTCGATTCCTACTCACTTGTCAGACTGG
Organism: Megaustenia siamemsis; assembly: GCA_032433765.1. Classification (NCBI taxonomy): domain Eukaryota; kingdom Metazoa; phylum Mollusca; class Gastropoda; order Stylommatophora; family Ariophantidae; genus Megaustenia; species Megaustenia siamemsis. The sequence continues at coordinate 27,229,083 of JAVIAB010000001.1, forward strand.
TTTTTAGGCCTACATTTCCAGTCCTACATCGAGAAGTGGAGTATATTGTAGTTGAAGAATAAGATGGCTGAGTGATGTTAGAAGAATGGACAAGAGTCGCATCCCCAAGCAAATAAATATTGAGGTCAACACAAATGTTACAGATATGCAGGGTGGCGAGTAGAGCTTCAGTGAACATGTAGAATCAACATGAAATTGTATCTAGCAGCTAAATTATTAGAGAGAGAGAGAGAGAGAGAGAGAGAGAGAGAGAGAGAAACAACGTTTCGGCAAAAGCCTCATCAGGTACACATTTTACTTGTATTGCAAAGATGTGTGTAAGGCATCCCTGAATTAATTCTATCTTAATTAGTGACACACACTGGAAACCGTTTTCAGAGTATCGTACATAGGGAGAAACATTTTTTTTTTAAATAGTGAGAGAGCGGCATGATAACATTTGTATTTGACAGTGAAAAGAGGACGGCAAGAGAAAACGAACGAGACCCTCCGACATGAAATTATCCTCGTTCTGTATTAGGAGCTGCCATCCAATATTGGCAAGATCAGCCATAATAGAAGCTGCTCAACAAAATAACGCAGAGCAGTTACTATTCTATGTATTATCATCGTAGACCATCTGAAGACACAAAAAGGCCATATAGATATCAGGAAAAATATAAGGTAAAAGAGGCATAGCCAGACCAAGACTAACACTTCCATTTATGCCACATCCAAGCATACAGGACCGATTTTTTTTAACTTATTTTTCTTTCCATTTCTCGCAGTTCAAAATTATTATATTTTTTTTTATTATTTTGTACTTCCAATATATATTTGTACTGTGTTGTATGTTTGTTCCATTTGAAGGCATACTGGGCCGAAACGTCGATCTGGTTTACGTTGTACACTTGTTACGTGAAGCTTTAACCGTACCGTTTTTGTTTTTTTAATATATTTTTTATATATTTTTTGTATTTCTCCTCAATACTAACACGGGCGAGTAACATCAAAAGATGGACAAGTCAGCCTATGACAACATGCACCATCAAAGCAAGAGACAGAGTGGAATGGCGCTCCATGGTAGCCAACCTTAGATGTGGAGACGATACTCTATGATAATTCTCTCTCTCTCTCTCTCTCTCTCTCTCTCTCTCTCTCTGCGATCAGGACTCAATCAGAGTAAGGATTCCAGACTTTCACATGAAGTCAGCTGTCAGGCTAAGTGTGTTGATCGCCCCCACAGACAGAACATCACAAGGAGAGTTCGCCAGATCCACTCTGATTGAGCACCCGTTAAAACGTTGCACTGTGTTCTGCGCCAGTGGCCCAGTGCATCTGATTTCAGCCAGCATTTTATTCGGGTTTGCTTTCCCTAGCCTTTGATTGTCCCCAATCTTCCTGCAAGGCAGCAGATTGTCTTTTCTGTAGGGGGATTCTCATTCTGCCCTTAGATGGTCGGCCCTCCCAGGTTTACGAGCACCATCTGCCCGAGTCACTAGAGGTGACTAACACAGACATGCACACACAAAGATGTGAGATGTAACTAACACAGACATGCACACACAAAGATGTGAGATATGACTAACACAGACATGCACACACAAAGATGTGAGATGTGACTAACACAGACATGATAATTCTAATGAAGATATAGCAGAGAGTAGTCTTGACAACATAACAATAATCGACTATTGATACTTTACATATGATTCGTTGATATAAAATGTTTCAGCCAATAAAATCAGATTTTATAAATAGTTGTAGAGACGACCGGAAGTGATTAATAAATTTAATCGCACGGATTTGACGAAACGAAAACAGAAGAAACGTTTGAGAACCGACCAACGTTCAGAGTGAGTCACATTTCACTTTTTCAAATAAAATTTGAATATTACACGTTTAACGTAAACAAAAGCAGTTTCATTTTGACAAAAGTCATTTATAACCTGTTTCAAAAACGCATGGTGTACAGTGTAAATATTTTCCTGAATAATTATTAGTTAACATTGTCTAGTCAAGTTTAGTCCACTGATACTTAGTTAACTTAGATACTAGTCTTGTCTAGGTCTCCTAAACTAACTCAACTGTCACACTCACACTGTCTGCCTTACTTTCACTACTCAACTGCCTTAGTTACTTAACTTAGTCCAATGATAAGTAGTAAGTGAGTTATAGTCCCTTTGTCTTAATTGTAGCTACTCGTCTAACTTATTAAAGAAAAATAGTTCCTTAATTATAATATAGTAGACGCAACTGTGACTAGTGACTAGTCCAGTGTGAACATCACTACTACTACTGCGCAGTCTCAGCTGTGTCAAATCAACTGTACTTGTCTCCTCAGCTGTGTTTCAAATCAACTCTACTTGTCTATTTTTCATCTAGTCAAAGTTCTGAGTGTCTAGTCTAGTGTACTGTCTTGTCTGGCCTCACGTCTGACTTATTTGTTATTTATTGTTACAAAAGTCCAACAGAGACAGAGAGATAATACAAATAGAAATTCATTTGAAATGAAGTTGCTTAATAAGTTTAATGATAATGTTTATAATGCAAATTGTTGTTGAACATTGAAATCGTGTCAGCATTGCCATTGTTTAATTTTGAAAGAACAAAATAATATAACTAAATATTTATTCTACAATCTGATTCACACTTGTAAAATATTTTATTTAGAAGAAGGTACAACACATTACAGTTGACTAAGTTGTATTATTGTATCCTGAGAGCACTGGCTTAACAGACTTACTTAACTGGTGAGGTTACAAAAAGAGGGGGAAGAAAGACTTAAAACTCCATAATATAATCAGGTTGTGTGTCCTACTTTGCAGAACGTTGCATTCACCACAGCCAGTCTCATAGAATGTGTCTCTAGCCAGATCTCCCACTTCTTTTGTTGTCATAAGTTCAAGGTCTCTTTTATGTCTTCAAACCACCATCTTCTTGGTCTGCCCCTAATGTGTCATCCAGGAACCATGCCTTCTGTTATTGTTCTTTCTAGCCCGCTGTGTCTTTTGACATGGTCATAGTATTTTCATTTTCTCTGTAGAATGGTATTTATAAGCCAGATCATTTAATATGTTTTTGTTCCTTTTTTTATCATCCAAGGTATCTTAATTTAAATATCTGGGAACAATGTTAACCTCAGACGGAAGATGTACAACAGAGGTGAGATGCAGAATGGCTCAGGCAAAAGTAGCTTTCCAAAAAATGAGGAAGATGCAATGCAATAAATTTTTGACAATAGAAACAAGAAAAAGAGTTCTTAAATGTTATGTAAAACCAGTTTTAACATATGGATGTGAATCATGGACAATAGGACAACAGACAAGAAAATCACTGGAGGCTGTAGAAATGTTGTTTTACAGAAGAATGTTGAGAATACCATGGACAGCTAAGAAATTGATTATATAATGATAAGCAATAGATTTAGAAACAGTCTGGTGTGTGTGAAAACTAGACCAGGGGCAGATTGCAATAGTGATCATGTACCAGTTGTGGGAAAGCATAGAGTAAAATTAAAAGCAGCAAAAGGAGCCTCAGTTAACATCAAGTTAAATTTAGATTTACTAAAATCAGACAAGAAGCTGCAAGACAAATATAAAATCACAATTCAGAACCAGTACAATGCAATAGAGAAGATACAAAACATTGATGAACAGTGGGAAATGCTAAAAGAGTCAATGCAACAAACATCAAAAGAGTTCATACCACCAGTGAGGACAAGTTCAAGAAAGAAATGGAAGACAGATGACATTTTGCAGCTAATGGATACAAGAAGAAATAAAGAAGATAAAGATGAGTATAAGAGATTAAATAAAGAAATCGTAGTAAAATGCAATGAAGCAAAAGAAGCATGGCTAAAAGAGAGATGCAAAGAGATTGAAATGCAACAAAAAGGAGATGCTAAAGCTATATACAAACAAATTGAGGAATTAACAGGAAGAAAAATGCAGTCAAAAAATGGATGTCTAAGATCAAAGGAAGGAGAACTGTTGATTGATCAAGAAAACATAAGGGAACGATGGACAAAATACATTAAAGATCTTTATAATGATGAACGAACGGAAGTAAATATTAAGGATAATGGAGAAGGACCAGAAATACTCAGAGAAGAAGTGGAAGACGCCTTGCGCAATATGAAGCAGGCAAAGCTCCTGGACCAGATAATATAACTAAAGAAGAGATTGAAGCCAAGGGTGATTTTGGAATAGAAATAATAACAAAATTATTGAATGATATCTACAACAGCGGATATATACCAGACGACATGCTCAAATCAATATTCATAGCCCTACCAAAGAAATCGGGTGCGATTGAATGCGATGATCATCGCACAATAAGCCTTATGAGTCATATGACTAAAATATTACTAAGAATCATCATGCAAAGAGTGCGAAACAAAATCAGTCCAGAAATTAGCTATGAACAGTGTGGTTTTGTTAGAGATAAAAGAACAAGCAATGCCATTTATATCATAAGATCTTTAGTAGAAAGAGCCATAGAAGTGAAAACAGATCTATACCTATGTTTCATAGATTACACCAAGGCATTTGACAAAGTAAAGCATCAAGAAATAATCAAAATTTTAGAAAGCATTAATGTAAACAGCAAAGATCTAAGAATAATAAAGAACATGTACTGGCAACAAACAGTGGCCATAAGAACTGGAAACCAATTGGGAATGTTTCAACAAATAAAACAGGGTGTTAGACAATGTTGTGTGCTGTCACCAGATTTGTTTAATATTTATAGTGAGATTATTTTAAGATCCATAAGGGACATGCCTGGAAAAACAATTGGAGGTCATAATATAAATAATCTAAGGTATGCTGATGATACAGTCTTAATCGCTAAGAGTGAAAATGAGTTACAAGAAATGTTGGACATTATAGTGAAAGAAAGCAAAAATAAAGGACTCAGCCTTAATAGCAAAAAGACAGAGGTAATGGTAACAACAAACAAAAAGACATCACCTCAGTGCAAAATAAAGACAAGTGGAACAATATTAAAACAGGTAACTGAATTAAAATATTTGGGAACTTTGTTAACCTCAGACGGAAAATGTACAAAAGAGGTGAGATGCAGAATGACTCAGGCAAAAGCAGCTTTCCAAAAAATGAGGAAGATACTATGCAATCCATTTTTGACAATAGAAACAAGAAAAAGAGTTCTTAAATGTTATGTAGAGCCAGTCTTAACATATGGATGTGAATCATGGACAATAGGACAACAGACAAGAAAATCACTGGAGTCTTTAGAAATGTGGTTTTACAGAAGAATGTTGAGAGTACCATGGACAGCTAAGAAGAGTAATGAAGATGCTCTGAGAGAGGTCAAAGCAAAAAGAGAGCTAATTTCCAATATTAGGAAGAAACAGTCATCATTTTTTGGTCATGCAATGAGAAGACAACAACTGGAATATATTGTAACAACTGGAAAAATTGAGGGACGAAGAGATAGAGGGAAGCAAGAAGAAAAAATAACAGACAGCTTAAGAGAATGGCTTGGCAGAAGGTCTACAACAGAAATGATAAATAGCTGCCGAGATCGAAAGTTGTGGAGAGACATGATTACCTACGCCAGTAGGCCCGGTACTTGATGATGGTTCTTTTGTTTATTTCAGTTGTACATTTTCCATCACTGGTTGTAGTATGTCCAAGGTAGTTGTAGCTCTGAACTGTCTCCAGGTCTATTCCTTCAATTTTGATATCCATTTGTGGGTTTTGAGTATTTCCTTTGTTTATGATCATAGTTTTAGTCTTTTTGATATTCATATTTAGTCCATATTTTTGGCTTATCATGTTTATTTCATTAAGTAATTGTTGTAGATCTTTAGGATTTTCTGCTAGCAGTACAGTATCATCAGCATATCTTAGGTTATTGATTATCTTTCCATTAATTTGTAGGCCTGGCATCTCTATGATGTTTTAATCAAGAGTTCACATGATAAAATGAAGAGAATTTTTGGGAAAGAGAGATCGCTAATTACGGAGAGAGAAGATACTAGATAACTTGGTGTCATAGCATGGAAAACAGTCAATAACAGAATTGATATGATGCACTGTGGGTAGAGCGTGAGGAAGGTCATGATAGCCTATGCTAACCAGTATGGCACATGATGATGATGATAAAATAAACAAATTAGAGGCCCTAAGTTGTAGTTTATTTAGCCTTGTCCTAAATCCAGTCCTGCAAGCACCACTGTGTCCGAATCAAATAATTTCCTTTGTATTCACTTGTTTATCTTTTGCATTTTAGTTGTAATTTTCCTTTATTTTTTACTTGTTTGTTTTCACCGTTTTATCTCATCACATTCCCTTATATTTGATTATTTGTTTGTTTTTCACTATTTAAAAAAAAAACTATCTGCTGTCAATTTTCTTTAAATTTGTTTATTTGTTTATTTTTCAGTTTAATCTGTTGATCATGGCAAATCCTCTAGAGAACCAGTTGCTGCAGGCAACCAAAATGATTGAGAACCAGGTGGATGCTGAAATTGAACGTCTTGAAAAGATGGATGATGATGACCTTGAGGTGCTCCGTCAACGACGTTTGGATGCAATGAAAAAATCCCATCAGCAAAAGCAAGATTGGTTATCTGCTGGGCATGGTGAATACAGCGAGATTGCTGATGAGAAAGAATTCTTTGATACTTGTAAGAAAAGCAAAAAAGTTATCTGTCATTTTTACCGAGACAGCACTTTCAGATGCAAGATTCTTGACAAACATCTCACAGAATTAGCACAGAAGCATTTGGAGACAAGATTTGTTAAGATCAATGCAGAGAGGTGCAAGTTCTTAGTGGAAAGATTAAGAATTAAGGTTCTCCCAACTCTATGTCTAGCAAAAGAAGGCAAGACTGTTGATTATATTGTTGGTTTTGATGACTTTGGAGGTACTGATGACTTCCCAACAGCTATGGTGGAATGGAGGCTCGGTCGCAGTGAGATGATCAATTATCAGGGAGACCTACTTGAGCCTCCTGTTGATAGCTCAAAAAGAACAAAAACCAGCATGATCTTTGGCAAACCAACGAAGGCTAAGAATATTAGAGATGATGGTAACACAGACAGTGATGATGAAGATTGGTAGTTAATTTTGTTTATTATTTACAATGTTACAGATTGAGAATTTTCATTTGAATGAAAGTTTTCCTAGTGTATATATTTTCTACCAATTTATCTACATATTTTGCTCGCATTATCTACACAGTCATTTATACTCTGCTATTATGACATCACATTTGGTCATCATCAAGTACCATGCCTGCTGGCGTAGGTGATCATGTTTCTCCACAACTTTCGATCTCGATAATTTCTGTTGTTGACCTTCTGCCAAGATATTCTTTTAAGCTATCTGGTATCTTTTCTCTTTGCTTCCCTCTATCTCTTCGTCCCTCAGTTTTCCCAATTGTTACAATATATATTCCATCTGTTCTCTTCTCATAACATGGCCAAAAAATGATGATTGTTTCTTCCTAATTTTAGATATTAGTTCTCTTTTTGCTTTGGCCTCTTTCAGAATGTTTTATTGCTCTTCTTACCTGTCCTTGGTATTCTCAACATTCTTCTGTAAAACCACATTTCTACAAACTTCACTGATTTTCTTGCCTGATGTCCTATTGCCCATGATTCACATCCATATGTTAAGACTGGTTCTACATAATATTTAAGAACTCTTTCTTTTTTCCAGTGTCAAAAATGGATTGCACAGTTTCACATTTGGTAGATTTATTACAAGTACTTTTCAGTACCTGGCTTCTTCAGCATATGCTATGAAGAATTTTTAAAAGTTGATTGCTTATCCTATCTTCACTGACTGAATCTTACTATATTTTTTTTTTTTAGATGTTTGTTCAGTAGATCTTATGCAGGAATAAAAGCAAGAAAAACTTAATAAATAAATGTCTGCAAATTCAATTTACATAGACTTTTCCAAGTATGAATTTGTTATCTATTCAAATATTTCCTACGACTCTCAAACAGCTTTTCAATAAACACTTTGTATTTTGACAAAAGAAAAGACGATGGTCATATGTTGGACATGTGATGAGAAGAGATAATAACCGAATAGCAAAGCAAGTCCTCATATGGGAAACAACAGGTAAGAGAAAAAGAGGAAGACCGAGAGAGACACTGAGAAGAACATTGATGAGAGAGGCAAGAGCAGCAGGATTCGGCTCACTCAATGAGATAGAGCTGTTTGCACAGAACAGAGACAAATGGCGAGATTTGATAAGATATCTTTAAGAGAATTGAAAACTGCTAGAACAAAAATTCAGATAAGAGTAGGAGTATCTTGGTTTATGCCCTATGGGGCCGGCTACGGCTCGAAAGGTCAATAGTTAGATAGATAGATTTTGACAAAATAGCTGAATCTCAATTGAATAGATGCTGCATGTACTGAAATTATTTTAAAGTTAAGAAATATCCATTATAAATATACTTTCTGTACAATTATTTCTGATAACTACTAATAGCTAAATGCAGTAATAAAGCTATGTACTTGACATGTTTAATCAATGTTATCTCTGAGTTGGTTGCTTTCTAGAGTCTCTGCTTCTTGTACAAATATGTGCTTAGATACTTTTAAGTTTTACCACTTTACATGGAAATGAAAGACAACATAAACGCACAAGTTCTTCTATGCTGATGCATTGTCCAAAATTATAACACAATATCTGAAAACAAAAAAAAATATAGTTGTAACACTGGAAAGACTCAGTTTTAAGAAACTTTTGCAGTCTCATTGTTTTCCCTTGACCACACAGTGAAGTGGGAGCCACGATAGCTCGGTGGCTAGTGAACTGGACTACAAAGGACAAGAGCAGCTTCCGGGTTCACCCAGCCTTTAATGAGTACCGGATTTATTCTGGGAAAGTAAAGTGGCATGGCGTAATACCGATCACATTACTCCAAAATTCATGTGCCGAAGGTCTGTAAAAATGATGGTCACTAACACCATATTCCCTATACGCCACTTGGTGTGACGGGGCTCTTTACTTACATTTTTTACACATTAAAGTACTACAATATACTAGTTTGAATTTGTAACATAATTATCTTCCAAGAGATTGCCCCACAACATAATGTTCTGCTGTAATTTTACTGTCATTGTCTATGAGGCAGCCAGTGCATTCCACCTCATTTACTCTGCATTTTCCCCCGTCTGTAAGTAATGTACTTTGCAACTTCTTTATATGATTGCTGGTTGATGAATTAACATTATGCTATCAGGTTTTTTTTTTGTTCTCTCATTGTAGGCTGCACCAATCCTAGTTATTTCAAAGCTGTTTCTCACTGATACTCTGGTTTGATTTGCACACTTGTGCCTTTCCAGGAAAGTAAAACACACATACTTCTTCTATTTTACATTCAAAATAATTAGAAAGAAGCTGTGTCTTAAAAGTAAAAAAAAAACATTTGTAGTAGTAAAAATAGAATACTTCATCTCCCCCCCCCCCGAAAATCTTCAATTTATCAATCATTCTTTAGTCTCTGTTACAAACATTATTCTACTAAAACGTAATTAATAAATATTTATTACATTAGCTACAATATTTTTTTATGTTTTGCATGCATGGTGCCACAAAATGAGACCACTTCCAAAAAATATAAATTTTAAGAATGAGGAGTATGTACTAGGTTCTAGCCATCTTCTTCCATAAATGTTGCACAATTTCCCAGATTTTAACTAAAATACCACTTATAGATGAAAACAAGCAGATGTGAATTCTGTCTTGTGTTTCAGTGCTCATCCGTCAAATAATATTTGCTGGTACTCTCTTTTATTCACTTTTTGGAGTCTATACCGTACTATTTCTGGTCTACGGATATGGCCAATCATTTTTAAGCATAGTCTCTTTCATGCTGATTGGTTTACAGCTTTTAATGGATTGAGAACATTTTTCTTTGTTTATTCTTTTTTTCTTCAGCATTCACCCGGTGACTACTAAAGGAATGGATAGTCCTCTCCATCATATTTTCTGAAAAGTGAGGGGAATTGGTCGGTCTCGAGGCAAGACGCTGGCATCGAGACAGAGAGGTTGTGGGTTCAAATCCTGGTTGGACCGGTTGGGATTTTTATTTATGATTTCTCTCTGCGGCAACCACCACTGGTCTCAGCAGCAAGGCCCAGCTTGAAATGTCAATTACTCATCGACGGAAAAAATATGAGTACCTCCGAAGTCGGAGTTATCTGCCTGTGCAGCGAGGGACTCCTGGGCACACCTTGCCAGGGAAAAATGGATTAACACGCAAAATTCAGTTTCTAGTCAGAGGTAAAAGCTGGCGAATGAAAAAAAAAAAGGGTGTTAATTGAGCTTAAATATGGTGTGTTGTGGTTATTTGCACATTTCAACCCAACACATTCGACCTCAGCATTTTTCAGTACTGAGTTGCCTTCCCTCTTCAATCTCTACTCGCATGACCAGACTAGACTGGTTAGTCTTTTACTAGAGGCACCGCAAAGAGATGAAGCAGGGTTCGGGTGGTTCTGGTTGGCTGATCCTGACACCGGCGTTGAGTCACAGGCAGCGTCCAGCTCTGTTGCTATCCGGCGCTTTGTTTGTGAATTTCTTCATCAAAAACAATATTTTCTAAAAGGTAAATAGAAAGAATCCCAAATGGCAGACAAGAAATAAGTAAAGAAGGATTATTTAAATATAATTATTATTTCATGAAATAGAATGCTAGTGTGAATATGATACCTTTATTTGGATGCACATTTGTAATAGCTATTGAGAAGATATTAAATAACTTGCCCATAACCACTTGTCATAATGCATATGACATGATGCTTTCAAGTCAGGAATGCAGGCAATTGTCCACTTACTGTATCTCATATTTTTATTTATTTTGGTACTTTTGGCTATAAACTTATAATTGTTTATCAATCATTTAAAGAAAAAAAATTGTATCATTATTAAATAAAAGCTTGAAAATCTGGATAGATTGTCATTTAATTGATGCTTTACAAAAATGTTGTTTAATTCAAACTTTTTGAAAGATTCATACTTTTAAAGTTGTAACTACTGAGGATTGTTGCTTTAAATTTAGTAATTGAATTTATTCTCAAATGCTCATGACTCACTTTAGATGCAAAAAATTGTTGCTAGATTTTCCAGCAGTCATAGCCAGTCTCCTTAACTTCACTTAATAGCACAAAAACACACTTATGTTTGATTCAGAAGAGCAACAAACTCTGAGACAGAAAGCTGACAAGAAAAGTTGGAGTAGAGTTTCCAGAAATAACAGATAGAGGCACTTCATCACAATGTTTTTATAGTTTCATAAAATCAAATCTTTTATTTCTTCTGTATTCAGGTTACTGTTTACCTGTTTATATCATCAGATAGTTTTACAAAAATGTTTTTTTAAATATATAGAAATACTCAAAGAAGAAGTGAAAGACACCTGGTGCAATATGAAAGCAGGAAAAGCTCCTGGATCAGATAATGTAACTAAAGAAAAGATTGCAGCCTTGGGTGATTTTGGAATAGAATTAATAACAAAAATATTGAATGATAACTACAACAGTGGATATATACCAAACGACCTACTGAAATCAATATTCATAGCCCTACCAAAGAAATCTGGTGTGAGACATCACCTCAGTGCACAATAAAGACAAGTGGAACAATATTAAAACAGGTAAATGAATTTAAATATTTGGGAACTTTGTTAACCTCAGATGGTAGATATACAATAGAGGTGAGATGCAGAATGGCTCAGGCAAAAACCGCTTTTTTTTAAATGAGGAAGATACTATGCAATCCATTTTTATATTGGAAACAAGAAAAAGAGTTCTTAAATGTTATGTAGAGCCAGTCTTAAAATATGAATGTGAATCATGGACAATAGAACAACAGACAAGAAAATCACTGGAGTTTGTAGAAATGTGGTTTTATAGAAGAATGTTGAGAATACCATAGGCAACTAAGAAGAGTAATGAAGAGGTTCTGAAAGAGGTCAAACCAAAAAGAGAGCTAATTTCCAATATTAGGAAAAACAATCATCATTTTTTGGCCATGTTATGAGAAGGGAACTGCTGGAATATATTGTAACAACTGGGAAAATAGAGGGAAGCAAAGAGAAAAAATACCAGACATCTTAAGAGATTGGCTTGACAGAAGGTCAACAACAGAAATAATAAATAACTGTCCAGATAGAAAATTGTGTAGAGTCATGATCACCTACACCAGCAGGCCCGGTACTTGATGATTATTTTTACATAGTTTGTATATGGAGTCTCAGCCACACAAAAAAAAACTTGTCTTTATTTTGTTGTCTACATGAAGTTTGTCTTAATATCGCAATGGATGTTTACATTCATAACCATCACCTCTTGAATACACCATTTGTTAATTCTTACATTCATATTGCTTTCATGTGTAGATTTGATTTCTTTCTTTCTATCTATTGACCTTTCGAACCATAGCCGGCCCATAGGGCGTAGACCAAGATACTCCTTCTCTTATCTGATTTTTTGTTCTAGCAGTTTTCAATTCTTTTAAAGATATTTTATCAAATCTCGCCATTTGTCTTTGTTCTGTGCAAGCAGTTCTATCTCATTGAGGGAGCCGATTCCTGCTGCTCTTGCCTCTCTCATCAATGTTGTTCTCAGTGTCTCTCTGGGTCTTCCTCTTACCTATTTTTACCCACATGAGGGCTTGCTTTGCTATTCTGTTATTATCTCTTCTAATCACATGTCCAACATATGACCATCGTCTTTTCTGGATTACTGAAGATATTAGTGGTTGTTTGGCGATTTCTCTAATTTCCTCGTTTCTTTTGAATTCGCCGTGTCTGTGTTAGTCACCTCTAGTGACTCGGGCAGATGGTGCTCGTAAACCTGGGAGGGCCGACCATCTAAGGGCAGAATCCCCCTACAGAAAAGATCATCTGCTGCCTTGCAGGAAGATTGGGGAAAATCAAAGGCTAGGGAAAGCAAACCCGAATAAAATGCTGGCTGAAATCGGATGCACTGGGCCACTGGCGCAGAACACAGTGCAACGTATTAACGGGTGTTCAGTCAGAGCGGATCTGACAGACTCTAATTATGATGTTCTGTCTGTGGGGGTGATCAACACACTTAGCCTGACAGCTGACTTCATATGAGAGTCTGGAATTCTTACTCTGATTGAGTCCTGAACGCAGAGAGAGAGAGAGAGAGAGACTCTTGTGTACTATTCAAATCTACATTTGTAGTTTATTTTTCTGTATATTATTCATCATGTCAGTGCTTCATGGAGAAATATAACTTTGATCAAAGCAAACTTACAGCTCAAGAGTCATCACAGCTTGAATCTGGCAAACATACAACTTGGAGTCTTCACAGCTTGGATCTGGTAAACATACAACTTAGAGTCTTTACAGCTTTGATCTGGTAAACATACAACTTGGAGTCTTCACAGCTTGGATCTGGCAAATATACAACTTAGAGTCCTCACAGCTTGGATCTGACAAACATACAACTTAGAGTCTTCACAGTTTGGATCTGGCAAACATACAACTTAGAGTCTTCACAGTTTGGATCTGGCAAACATACAACTTAGAGTCTTCACAGTTTGGATCTGGCATATATATATATATATATATATATATATATATATATTGAGATGTAGGGAAAATAAATGTGAAGCTCAAGAAATACTGTTCTGAAATCGAATGTTTTTGGCTGAAAAAAAAAACAAATATCGCAGCTGGCTATAAAATACAGCGTAATTTACGCCCATTTCACGCCTATATATAAACCCAACAGAGAAACTTCAAATCATAAACAAGGAACGGCAACTCAACAAATCACTACACAAATGTGTGAGCCAAACACCATTAAGGTTGTTGTTTTCTTTTAATTGACATGGCGCCGTCGTATTTTTTAAATTTGTATTTCAACCCGTGGGATTACTTCGTACTGCGATTTTATCACGTTAGATTTCTTCAACAGGTTTCAGAAATGCATACTTTGGGATGATGATCTTTGTCTTGTGGTCAAAATTTAAAGAAATGCAGTATAGGATAGGCCTCAACTTTGCAGTCCCCAAAAAATGGTTGGATAGATATAAATGAAAAAGATTCACGAAGTCTGTCAATGGTGCTTCGAACCACCACCGATGTTATGGGACGAAGAAGAAGGTGTTGAAAAATCCTTAACAGAAAAGAACGGGGGGGGGGGGGGGTGGATATGAAGACCACAAATAATATTGCCGTTTACATGAAAAACCTTTCCTTCTTTAAATTGGTATAAATATTTATTATATCTCCAGTGCAAAAAGGGGCAGAAAATCAATGTTTGTTTCTTTAAATAAAATATACACAAAAGTTATGAACTTTTTAATTACATCATGACTTATGGTCCGCTGGTATAGCTAATGAAGAAGTAACATCTTACTGTTTCACAAGTTTTCGCTCCTCAATCTGTGAGACCAATTCACTTCACTTCATGTTCCATTTAGCAATAAAATAATGGCCCATTGCTGTTTCACAAGTTTTCGCTCAATCAGTGAGACCAATTCACTTCATGTTCCATTTAGCAATAAAATAATGGCCCATTACTGTTTCACACGTTTTCGCTCCTCAATCAGTGAAACCAATTCACTTCACTTCAAGTTCCATTTAGCAGTAAAATAATGACCCATTACTGTTTCACAAGTTTTCGCTCCTCAATCAGTGAAACCAATTCACTTCACTTCAAGTTCCATTTAGCAGTAAAATAATGACCCATTACTGTTTCAAGCTCAGAAGCAGGGGTGTCCAACTTACTAAATTGTAATTTAACAAACAAAATATCGTGCTCATTTTTAAAACATTAAGTGTAGAATATAACAATATTTTACTGCTAAGATATATATATATATATATATATATATATATATATATATATATATATATAAATATCAATAGAGAGACATTTAATAAATACACCGCTGTAAATAAAAATAATACACTACACTTAAACTGACACCCCTTTTGAACGCCAGTTTGCCTCGACCTCTTTATCCCCATTAAAAAAAATGGTGACGAACTGTCTGATCAATGAAGAGCTCGCCTCTTAAACATCCCAGCTCAACTCATTCGTATAATATCTTCAAATAGAATAACATATTCAATGCTGGCTACAAGCCCCACCCATTCCATCCTCTTTCTCCACCTTCCTCCACACCCTTTCGTGTAAATCAACTATCTGTTATTCTCCAGCCTACACCCCCATGCACTCACGAGAACCTGGGGCGTGACAATGAACTTCGTCAAGGTCTAAAAAATATTAAAGGTGTGGAAGCACATATATAAGACAATAAATCACCTTTTATTTTCATAATAAGAACACTAATATATAGCATTACCAATGAATAAAGTAATCTGAGAATCATTTTGAGCCGGCTCAGCAGCCTGCGTCCCCTATTAAAAATAATGGTTTAGTTTTATTTTCTTGAAACGCATTAGCTATAATTAGACTCGTCCACGGATAGGTTGATATCTGCAAAATGAACGAAAGTAGGCCTTAGACTGCTTCGCTGCTTGACCGGTTTCAAAAACCAATAATAGGCCATTCTGCTTTGTGTTCTCTTTGTTTAGCTTAGTGTAGCTTACGATCAATTTGATGCTACTGATTCTGTGAATGAATAAACCGTTTAAAATCTGGAGGCAGTACATTTACAGGCAGTGGCGTAGCGAGGGGCGGTTGCCCTGGACGTTTAGAAGGAAAACAAAAATTGAAAAAAGGGCGAAAGAATTAATAATAGATTTTTGAAAACGCAGGTTATAACCGCAATACTGGAGGCAAAGGCTCCTCAACGCAGCAGAGCTGGAAGTTGTCAGCGACACACAACTGATGGCTTGCGTCAGGATGGGTGAATCAGAACCATTCAGATTCTGTTCCACCTCTCCGTGGTGTCTCTGTAATCAGACTAACCTGTCTAGTCTGGCCAAGCGAGTAGGGATCGAAGAGGGACGACAATCCGGTATTCAAAAACGTCATGCTGAAGTCGGATGTGTTGGACCGAAAGGCGCACATATCACAGTTATACTGCAAATCACAACACAATGCACACACACCCACTTAATGTCCTTTTAAGGGCGGATGATGAAGATGTTTATTCATTTAGTCATCGAGCGAACGCAAGCAAAGCATTACTTGCCCAACCCAGAACTCTATAATAACATATAGTAAAGGTAAAGGCGTCACATATTTTTACTGTCGTATGGGAGTGGAGTTTAAAGCCTCAGCTATACTTGGGCACATCTTTGAGCGGGGCCCAGTGCTCTCTCCCCACACGTCTGACCTTCTCTGACCAACGGCCAGGTACCCACTTTTTGTCACTATAACACATGCTACGCCATGGCCGTAACCATTGTTAATAGCTTCCAGGTTCAGACCACATAAAAAGACGACTGAAAACAAAAGATGAAGTCTTACTTAAAACAACTAAAAATGAAAAGAGAACTACTAAACACAATTCAAACAAGAAAAATGCGATTGTTGGCCCATGTTAAAGACACAACAGCCTACTAAAAGTAATCCTGTAGGGGAAAATACAGGGTAAAAGAGGCAGGCCAAGACTAACATGGACGAGTCAAAAGACGGACAAACCAGCCTATGACAACCTGCACCATCAAAGCATGAGACAGAGCAGAATGGCGCTCCATGGTAGCCAACCTTCGTTGCGAAGATGGCACTCGATGATGATGAAAAAGACGAGTGCAGAACTTTATAAATTGTTTCCTCAGATTCAGTCGCGTACAAACTCGGAGGAACAATCGATAATAGTCATTAATAGAACCACACAACAAATTGAAGGATATTTACATTATTTCATGAACAGAAGATGGACAATGTACCTCCAAATCCAAACCGGGACGCAAGATGCAAGAACAATAAGAAAAATAACCACTGAAATGTATTAGATTCATGACAGGAAACAGTCTGAGAGATAAGATCAGAAAAGGAGAATTGAGATAAAGGGTAGGAATATTCCCCGTCATGAAATGCATAAAGAAACAAAAGATAACATAGTTAGGCCTTGCGATGAGACGGAAAGATCAAAATACAATACAATCTTTTAATTAAAACGCTAGAAACGTAACAGCAGTAGGACAAGCGACCGCAAACTATATCTCAGTCTCTACACTGAAAGGAAAATTAGAAAATCAAGAAATAGAAGATTGGTTAGAAGATTTACGACCATATATTTTCAAGTAATCTAAACATTAAAAACGATTGTTTGTCAGGCAAAGATAATATTAGCAAATAAACAAATATTTATTATCTAGGAAAATTCAGAAAAACCATCATAACTTGGATCAGAGCAAACTTACAACTCCGAGCAACACAGCTTGGATCAGAGCAAACTTACAACTCCGAGCAACACAGCTTTGATCAGAGCAAACTTACAACTCCGAGCAACACAGCTTGGATCAGAGCAAACTTACAATTCCGAGCAACACAGCTTGGATCAGAGCAAACTTACAACTCCGAGCAACACAGCTTTGATCAGAGCAAACTTACATCTCTGAGCAACACAGCTTGGATCAGAGCAAACTTACAACTCCGAGCAACACAGCTTGGATCAGAGTATTTGTTGTCAAGGACAAACGTAAATTACACAAAAACGGGTTATATTTACAGCACTCGAAAAAAAAAATCCACAAACGGAAACGATAAGCATCCCAAACATGGATTTGTAAGCGTAAAAACTGGAGTTGACCTTGTTATTTCTAGTCAATACGGAATAATAGAACAAAAAAGTATGTGTTAGCACTCGGAAAAATTGACAGACAATTTCTAGTCACCTGGAGGCTTCCGTAAAAGACCTTCCAGCAAAATTACTTTGTGGTGGATAATGAACTAGTAGAATTTGTAAAAGCAGAAACCAACTGAGAATCTTACACTATACGTCCTTTTTTGGAATACCCAGGGGAAGAGGCAAAATGAAGGCCAAAATATTCTTGGAGAAGATAGCTGGAAGCAGACATAAAGATGATGGGGAAGACGTGGAATGGTCTTAGACGAGTATCAAGAAACAGAACGGCATGGAAAGTGTTTGTTGAAGACCTATGCTCCAGAAGGTGATGGAAGGAAGAAGACTAAGAAGAAGAAAAATGTGTAATGGCAGTTAACTCTGTGTGACAAGGCGCTGAGTTGTATTGCGCCGGTTGGAATTGGGCAGCCTATTGTTTCTTGTGTGTTGCTGTTTCTGGATGTTTTAAAGTGTTGTAAATGTACTACCATTCTGTAGATTTTACCTAGAGATCGATAATAATAAGAGCGATCGCGGACGACAAAGAGAGAAAATATTAGATAGCTTGGTGTCATGACATTGAAAACAGTCAACAACATAATTGATACGATGCACGGTGGATAGAAGATTTGTGGAAGGACATTATCGCCTACGCCAACCGGTGTGGCACATGATGATGATGTGCATACTAATAAAACAAGATGAGGAAAAAAACATGCAAAGAGCCGTTTAAAATGCAGAAACCAAAATATTAATCTTTTCTGTGTAATCTCATATATTATCTACACAGGATGATGTGGGAATCTCGGTGGCTGAGTGGTTAGCTAATCAGTTGTTAACCAGGAAAATCGAAGTTTAATTCCCATATGTGACGATTTTTTGGGTTTGTTTTGACTATCAAGTCTTCTGGGCTCACATAGCCTCTAAAAACTGATACCACATATTTATGCGAAATAAGGGCGGCTGTGCGTAATACCGACCACATAATTTGTTAATGCGCCGTTGGTCAATTTAAAAAAAATATGGTAATTAACACCATATTCCCCAAACGACTGTCAAGGTATGGGGGTAACAATTACTTTTACCAGTGGAGAGCAATAACTGAAGATCGCGCCCATGCATGCTAACTACTATAGATCCGACCCTGCTATGATTATCTCTCTCCCCCCCCCCCCCCCCCATCCTTATTTTTAAAAAATACAAAGTAATAATACGTGACATAGATTCATATTATCAATATTTATTATTATAACACGCCGATTAATGTCAGATTTTGTTTTGAATATAACATTTGTTATATCTTACAATGCCCCAGCAAAATGTCAACGCCAGAAAACTTCAGTCTCGGCTCGTCGCTTGTCTGTCCCGTTAGCAGGCAGGTACAACGGCAGTGGTTCTCAAGTTATGTGCTCTGACTCCAACTAGGAGTACATCACGGCAGGTTGCTTTCACCTCAAATTGGCATTGTAGCTCTCATATGTTTTGCTGCATTTATTGACAGAAATGTGAAGATGGCCACTCCAATTAAAATATATATATTTTAATGGGAGTGGTTCCAATTTGGATTAGATATGAATATAAAAAAGATTAAAACTATGATCATAAGGAAAGAAAATTCTCAAGACATACAAATAAATATCACAGTTGAAGGACTATACACTTGGAGACAGTTCAGAGCTACATCTATCTTGCACAATAATGTAACCAGTGATGGAAAAAGTGAAATAATCAAAAGAATAGGAATGGCAAAAAGTAATTTTAATGCCAGGAAAAGTATACTAGCATCAAAAGAAATAACAGCAGGGCTAAAACTAAGAATAGCAAAATGTTACATCTCAATATTCCTACATGGTGCAGAAACATGGACATTAGACAAGAAAACAGAACAGAAAATGGAAGCATTTGAAACGCGGATTTATAGAAGAATAGGTAGAATTGGATTGAAAGAAAAGAAAACAAATGATGAAGTTTTAAAACAACTAAAAATTAAAAGATAAATACCAAACCCAATTAGAATAAGACAAATGAAATGTTAGGGGCATGTTAAAAGACACAATAGCCTACCAAAAGTAATCTTGGAAGGGAAAATACAAGGTAATAGAGGCAGACTAAGACTAACAAGGACGAGTAACATCAAAAGATGGACATGACAGCCTATGACAATCTGCACCATCAAAGCAAGAGTCAGGGCTGAATAGCGCTCCATGGTAGCCAACCTTCGATGCGGAGACGGCACTCAATGATGATGATGGTTCTAATTTGTTACAACATAGACACATATGTATTGTTTCTGTCGAAATTAATTCGGCCGCTCACTGTACAAATATTAAGCAAAGTAATGCCTTTAATACACCACAGACAACTTATAAAATGCCTAAAAGAGATACATCTAAATGACATGGACATACGGCTATAAAAAATATATAATATGTAATTTATACTGGGAGCAAACAGCAATAATAAAATATAACAAACAGAATACTACACCCATTGATATAAAAAGAGGAGTAAGACAAGGATGCATCCTATCACCAAGTTTGTTCAATCTATAAAAAAAGTAAAATAAAGTACCCCCGTCACGCCAAGTGGCGTATAGGGAAATATGGTGTTAGTGACCCTATATTTTACAGACCTTCAGCACATGATTTTTGGGGTAATGTATTACGCCCGTGCTGCTTTACTTTCCCAGAAAAAGTCAGGTACCCATTTAAGGCTGGGTGAACCCGGAAGCCGTCGGTTGAGATCGAACCCTACCCCTTGTCCTATTCAATCTATACACTGAGCAAATCTTTAAAAACGTCACACACAAAAAATACAGGGTAAAAGAGGCAGAGCCACACCAAGACCAACATGGACGAGTAACATCAAAATATGCACAAATTAGCCTATGACAGCCTGCACCATCAAAACAAGAGACAGAGCAGAATGGCGCTCCATGGTAGCCAACCTTCGATGCGGAGACGGCACTCAATGATGGTGATGGTTCCAATTTGTTACAACACAGACAAACTTGAATATTTGCTGTCCAAATTAATCCAGCCGGTCACTGTTGAAATATTAAGCAAAGTAATACCTTTAATGTTCAATTGATGACCACTCGCATGCGACGTTCATAACTTTTAGACCATTTATTTGTAAGCAGTAAATCGTCTCTTATCATCATCATCATGTGCCATACTGGTTGGTGTATTCGATCATGTCCTCCCACAATTTTCTATATACAGTGCATTTTGTCAATTCTGTTGTTGACTGTTTTCCATGCCATGACACCAAGCTATCCAGTATTTTCTCTCTTTGTCGTCCGCGATCTCTCTTTCCTTTTATTTTGCCTGTTGTAATCAAGTATTCCAACTTTCCTCTTCTCATGATGTGCCCGAAAAATGTTGATTGTTTCTTTCTGATGTTTTTTTTTTTTAGTAGCTCACTTTTAGTGTTGGTCTCTTTGAGAATTTCCTCATTGGTCTTTTTAGCTGTCTAGAGAACTTTCAATATTCTTCTGAAAAATCCCATCTCTGTGGCCTCTAATCGTCTTTTCACTTGTTTGTCTACTGTCCATGATTCGCTTCCATAGGTCAGAATTGGTTCTATATAGCACCGATTAACTCTCTTTCTCACTTCTATTGACATAGATTTGTTGCATAAGATATTTTTCATTTTCAGAAATGTTGTTTTGGCCTGAGCTATTCTGCTTTTTATTTCTGTGGTGCATCTTCCATCTGATGTTATTATTGTGCCCAAGTATTTGACACATTGCATTTGTTTCAGATTTGTCCTGTTTATTTTTTCAGCTGCATGACGTCTCTTATACTAATTGTAATTTCGTGATGTTCTTGTGTTGTATTTGTGTCCCCTGATGAAGAAGCTTTAAAGTCGAAACGTTGAATTGTACCCATTGGGGTGTCGAGGGAGATACAAAGTTCTGGTTCTCGTCCTTCTGGCATCTTAAATCATTGCCAATTAATATTATTGTAGCGTTTCTTTGACATTGTCTGTCCATCTTACTCTGGGTCTACTTTTGCTCCTTTTCAGCCTTCTCTTGCAATATATGATGTATATGGTAAAAAATAAAATCTCACGACATTATTTTCCATATGGGTAACTCATTTCATGTTGTTGTTTCTGTATGTAGTTTAAGATTGGTTCAATCTCTACTCATGTTCTTGTTGCATCATTTCTGTCTCTATGGGCTGGACCACAGGGTGGAAAACATAATGCAATTCAAACTGCTAAAACACGAACGAAGAAGAAAAACGCAATTCAGTGTGACATCGAATGTGTTAGACCATCATTATCATCATCATGTGCCATACCTGTTGGCGTAGGCGATCCTGTCCTTCCACAATCTCCTATTTACAATGTCTCTTATCAGTTTTGTTATAGTATTTTCTCTCTTTGTCGTCCGCGATCTCTCTTCCCTTTTTTTTTTTTTTTTTTTTTTTTTTTGTCAGTTGTAACCAAATATTCCAGCTTTCATCTTCTCAGGATGTGCCCGAATAATGTTGATTGTTTCTTTCTGGTGTTTTTTAGGAGCTCCCTGTGTTTTGGCATAATTGTACTAGGCAATATAAGAAGGTAGTTTGGTGCTAGACCAAACGGTGCAAAATTGTGCAGATTGCACAGCGCACCTACGCATGTTTAAAGTTTCTTTAAGGACCAGTCGTCGAGCGATCGTAAAAGGAAAAGAAGGACTAGGTATGATCGGATTGTGGACAATGACCATAAACTTCAGAAAATTAAAGGAGTGCCAGGATTATATTGAAAAGTGGGGGCATGGAAAAGAAAAAAGAAAATAAGTAGCTTCATCAGTGGCGAGATTTGAACACGGCGCCTTCCTGTCCAGTGACGAACCTCTTACCTCTTCACCACTCAATCCTGTTTATGGGAGTTGTATCTTCTTCTGCGATCAAGTTGTGAACTTGACTTGTCGTTCTGTTGTTATGTTGGGTTAGGAGCAACACCATGACGTAAGATAATTAAGTAAACGATAACAGTAGTCTCGCAGTCATTGTAGTTGGGTAAAGTATTAGTGACTTCATTCTATTAAACCACATCTACATATGGTAGCAGTGACCAGGGAATTCATCCGGTTACAGTCACCAGACTACGCCCACGCCCGCATACTGAGTAATTCGATGAACATGATAAAAAAAAAAAGTGGAGGCGGGCTCTGTACGCAGGCAATGGGTAGAGTCATTGCAGAAGTCAAAACTACGTAAGGTCATCTTTATCTATGTCCCTGGACATGCGGGAGTACCGGGAAATGAAAGAGCGGACAGGTTGGCTAGCTGCGCTGTCGTTGAAGACGGTCAACCAATGGATCGGGCGGACATCATTAATGCCCTCAGAGATGTGGGAACGACACCGGACTTCGACAACCATGAGTCCACGTCACTCCTTCGGATGAAAGAGATGGAAGTTAAGATGGGCACAGCCAGAAATGAGACACTTAGTGGCCGTGTAAGAAGACTTATCAACCAACACAGAACTAGAGTCGTCAGTCGCTGGACACTGAGAGAATTGCTGAGAAGGGGATTTGAACACTTATGGACATGTTCGAAGTGCAATGATGATGACCCGCAAATAACTCAATACATACGGTGGATGATCATTTCCTTTCCTCGCTGCCTTACTATGTGTGTGCCTATTTAAGTGGCTGGGTGGACCCTGAGTGCCTTTCAGTTGGAAAAAGTCTAACCACAAAGCCACTGGGCTCTCACAAGCGTCAGTAGAAGAAAGAGCCCAATCACACCACGTGATGGCGTATCGGAAAATGGTGTTGAAGCTCATATTTTAATAGACATTCGGCACATTATTTTAGGGGTAATGTGGACGGCATTACGCCAGTGCCGTCTTTCTTTCCCAAATAATAACCGTTACCCATTAAAGACTTGGTGATCCTGGGAGTCGCTAATTAGGATTGAAGCCGACCTCTTGGACTTAGCAATTCAGTTCTTTAACGTGTGAACTTATCGTAGCTACCACACAAGTCATTATAGAAGAATTATTTGATTGTGTTTACGTGCGTGCTCTAGTTTCCCCCACTAAACCTGCTTTATGACTGAAAGTTTGAGCATAAAAGCAGTCCATATTGTGTAATATAATTAAAAATAAGAATGTTATAGCTTATTTGTTATTTTTTAAATATTAGTGATTCTCTAAAGTAAATTAATGATATAAAAGTGTTTAATAACATAGAATTATTGAAATTACCAGTCAAATACCAGTAGATAAAGCGATACAGCGAAGACGATGGCGTTGGATAGGACACACACTGGGGAAGCCAACTGAGAGTATTACACAACAGGCCCTTATTTGGAATCCCCAGGGGAAAAGGCAAAGAGGAAGACTAAGGAATTCTTGGAGAAGACAGATAGAAGCAGAGATGAAGATGATGGGGAAGACATGGAATGATCTTAAAAGAATGGCAAAAAAACAGAACGACTTGGAAAGTGTTTGTTGAAGACCTATGCTCCACAGGAAGCTAAAAAGGTAGAAGAAGAAGTTTTTAATGATTGAAAAAGTTGGCAGTTTCTTATGTGCAATTTTCTATATTTCGTCACCTGAATCATTATATTTTTTTAATTTTTGTAATAAAATAATATACCATACATAGAAAAATCATAAATATCATATAATTCTGAAATATGTAACTCGGCAAGAAAACAAAAATATCAGTATCATATTGCAGTGACAAAAGGAAGTGAAGAAAGAAGTCCGGCCCAACTGACTTCAGCGTGCATTTGTTCCTGACTTCTTTGCTATCATTGACACCATTTTAATTCTTCTGTATTGGTGACTTCTAAATAAAAATATAGCACTGTCATTAGTTTTAATTAATTTTGTTTGTATTAATTAATCAATTCTTTAAAATGCAGGGCAATTCCAAATAAATGGAAGAAATTTGCGCACTGTTATTCAAAGGAAATATATGTTGATAAAGAAAGATTCCGAAAAATTAACTTAACATTATTTATATCAATCTATCTCTATCATTGTCCAACAACAGACAAGAAAATCACTGGAGTCTGTAGAAATGTGGTTCTACCGAAAAATGATGAGAATATCATGGTCAGCTAAGAAGAGTAATGAAAACGTTCTGAAAGAGGCCAAAGCAAAAAGGATGGCTAATTTCCAATATTAGGAAGAAACAATCATCATTATTTGGCCATGTAATGATAGAGAACAGCTGGAATATATTGTAACAACTGGGAAATTGGGGGACGAAGAGATAGAGGGAAGTAAATAGAAAAGATACTAGACAGCTTAAGAGAATGGCTTGGCAGAAGGCCAACAACAGAAATGATAAATAACTGTCGCGACCGTATGTTGTGATCACGATTGTGCAATACAAAAGCACATCATGTATATACTCAACATAAGAATGAACGCGCATGCGCAACAAAGTGTCGATTTATATAGAAAGTGTTACTCTCCATTGATGCCTCGCATGTTTTTCTATAACATTTCGTTTCTTCTTTTAATATTTGCGTAAAGCTGTTACATTTTTTATGTAAATAGTGTATATATATATGCATCATTAGGTATCATGCCGGGCGATCATTCCTCTTCACATCATTCGGTCCTTCATTAATTCATATATGTCATAAATTCAGTCGGCGATCTTTTATTATGCCATTTGGGTAATCTGTTCAATATTTTTCTCTTGGTTTTCCTCAGCTCTTCTTTTAATTCATTCTGCCCGTTGTTTTAGTATACTCATTGTCTTCTTATCCCATGCTTAATAAATATAGATTCCCTTATTCTAATGATGTTGATGATATTTATGATTTCTTAACTCTTTTAAACTATTTTTTTCATAAATAATGATAGCTATCTATGGAATTCGTCGAAATCTTCTGATAAACCACATCTTAACTGCCTCTAATGTTCTCTGTGTTGCCTTGTGTATCGTCCATAACTCGCATCTATATAGTAGAACCTGTTCAATGTAGCACTTTAGGGCACATTTACTAACATTAATTGACACTGATTTGTCACATAGGATGTTTTTCATTGGATAAAATTTTGTCTTTGCTTGTCTATTCTGCTTCTAATTTCCGCAGTGCATCTTCTAAATAGTGTCACTAAAAATGTATGTGCAGTGCGAACGAATGTTGATACAAAATTGCGATCCAATGAATACAGAGCTTGAGAACTACTGAACTAGGACAAGAGGATAAGAGGACAAGAAGGCTGTTAGGCCAAGGTCGAGGCCGGAACAAGAAGAATGGCTTCGCCTGGTTACCCTGACCTTAATCTCAACCGGTGTCCCGTCACAATCTGACCCCGCAACCTAGAGTTCTATAGACCTTGTTTTAATAAAGATCTCATCTGACACGAAAACCCAAGTACATTTAAAGGGCGAACAAGTCATTCAAGTTTAAATGAAGATATAAAAAGAAAGGGGGAAAGCGTAGAAGTAAATTAACTGAAAATAAATCTAAATCAATTTGTAATAAAAATAGTAAAATAACCAGCCAAAAAAAAAAAAACAGTATGGTAATTTCCCTTTTAGTGTGACGCTTAACTCTTAATGTACGAGTTAACCTACGATGTACTACACTGTTTCCGAATGAAGGTAATTTACAAGTATGTTATATATATATATATATATATATATATATATATATATATATATACACATATATATGTCGCAAAAATAAAGGCATTAGTCAAATGACACACGTAAAAGTTATGTTCCATAACTTATTTCGTAAGGATTTTTTCTTTTGCGTTCGTCAGCTTTCACCTCTGGCGAAATCCCCTAAGACTAGGAACTGCATTTTGCGTGTTAATCAGTTTTTCTCTGGCATTTTGTGTGCACAGGGTCCCTCGCCGCACAGGCAAATAGCTCCGTTTTCAGGGGAACTCATACTTTTTCCGTCCATGAGTAATTGACGCTTCAAGCCGGTCCACACGGCTGAGACCTGTGGTGTTTGACACAAAGAGAAATCATAAAATAAAAATCCCAACTGGTGCCGCCGGGATTTGAACTCACAATCTCTCTGTCTCGATACCGACGTCTTGGCTCCAGTCCAACCAGTCCTCTCGTTGAGATATGAAATACTTTCAATATTTACCATACCAGATAACATATTTTGGAAATGAGAAACTTGGTGGCCGTGTAAGAAGACTTATCAACCAACATAGAACTTAGTGGCCGTGTAAGAAGACTTATCAACCAACATAGAACTTAGTGGCCGTGTAAGAAGACTTATCAACCAACATAGAACTTAGTGGCCGTGTAAGAAGAGTTATCAACCAACATAGAACTGGAGTCGTCAGTCGCTGGACACTGAGGGAATTGCTGAGGAGGGGATCTGAGCACCTGTGGACATGTTCGGAGTGCAATGATGATGACTCGCAAATAACTCAATAACTCAATATTTTGGAAGTGAGTAACTCAAAACTGTTCCTTGTTACTATCTATGACTCACTCATTTGTTCTTCGCATATGTGGACTGGAAAGCATCGCCCAGGTGGAATTGATCCCAGGGTCACGTTGTTGCCAAGAAAGTTCACTAACCACTATGTTACTGGTGCCCTTTAAATGAAAATAAAAAGGGAGAAGGTGAAATGAGGCCCCAAAATGTAGTAATGAAATATTGAAAATTTAGTTCACAAAAAAAAGAAAATATAACTTAAGCGGTACAGTTGTTGCAAATGAAGAAATTCTTAATCACTATACACGCAAGTAATCAATAAAATACAACGAAACCATATTCCAGTATGTCCACTCTGTGAACACCCCTCATGAAATAGTAGAACATCCCCTTGTCGACTTTCCAAAACTCACCGATATTAGAGTAACTCGTCTTCCTCAAAGATCTGATAAATGAAACATCGTGTACGGAAGTACAAGGGAACTCAGAAATACCTGCAGATATCAATAATTACATGGAGTTTGGCCAAAGGGCGTCAGTTCATAGGTCACTGGACCCATAAGAAACAAGCAGGTAAAGTAAACCATGTTTGACATACACAGTAAATAATAAAAGACTCATTCGTCATCATTGAGTGCCGTCTCCGCATCGAATGCTGGCTACAATGGAGCGCCATTCCACTCTGTCTCTTGCTTTGATAGTGCAGGTTGTTATAGGCTGATTTGTCTATATTTATTTATAATTTATGTTACTCATCCATATTAGTCTTGGTCTGCCTCTGCTACCGAGTATTTTCCCTTCCAAGATTACTAGACTGCTGTGTCTTTTAACATGCCCCAAAAATCTCATTTGTTTTGTTTGAATTGTATTTAATAGTTCTTTTTTTCATTTTTAGTTGGTTTAAGACTTCATCGTTTGTTTTCTTTTCTTTCCATCTAATCTTTCTATAAATCCACATTTCAAAGGCTTCAATTTTCAGTTCTGTTTTCTTATCTAATGTCCATGTTTCAGCACCATACAGGAATTTGGAGAAGATATAACATTTTGCTATAAATAAAAGACTAAATTTACAACATCTAACCTATTTCTTTGGGTCACGTGTCGAGGTTTTTGTGGTTGCTAAAAATTAAAGGCCTATGTTCCAATTGAAATGGTTACGTGACGTAGAGATTATATTTTTATTTCATACCAAGAAGAAAGAAAGAACAGTTTTGGCCACACCGGAAATTAAATAAAGATAAAGGTAATCTATATTTATTAAGTATGGGACAAGAAGACAATGAGCCTATGTCCCAAATGAAATGGTAACGTGACGTAGAGATCAGATTTTTATTTCATACAAAGAGGGAAAAAAAGAACAGTTTTTGGCCACATCGGTAATCGAATCTGTATCCACTTGCCTGGACAACAATAGGTCAATCTACTCCACGAATCGTCACGTGCTTCTGAGGAGACATAACAACAAATTGATGCTCTGTTTAGACAGGCGGTGAGGGGTACAAGGTAAAAGAAAATGATGGAAACAGATGCAGACTCAAAGGAACCGATAACATCGAAAGGTCGGATTTATGGTGCGTGCCATCAGGATATCATGGGTCAGAGTAAAACGGCTCTATATGATAGTTTCACAGACTTTATTACGAACACAATACAAGAGCAGGGTGCTTTTATAACGTTTCATACATCGAAATGAGCAGAAATAATCGATTCACTTACTCTTCTCTGTTCTCTCTCTCTCTCTCTCTCTCTCTCTCTCTCTCTCTCTCTGTCTCTCTTTCTTCAAAACGACAATCCATATTAACGACTTCCAGAAGTGTAAACTCCTTATGCGTTGACCAAAAACCTACATTTTAAAGAAATATTTGTGGAATACATTTAAAGCAAACCCTTTTATAATTATTTAAACATAATTTTAAAAACAAATGTTTAAACAAGAAGACTTCTGCTACGTTACAAAGACGTATGTAAATTTTATATCAAAAGAGGTTGACATAGACATAATAAAAATGATTGAGAAGAGCTCGGTAAAGACACACCCAACTGAGTGCAACTTATAAATACTTGACTAACATCATCATCATCATCATGTGCCATACCGGTTGGCGTAGGCGATCACGACCTTCCACAATCTTCTACCTACAGTGCATCGTATCAGTTCTGTTGTTGACTGTTTTCCATGCCATGACACGAAGCTATCCAGTATAATTTCTCTTTGTCGTCCGCGATCTTTCTTTCCTTGTATTTTGCCAGTTGTAACCAAGTATTCCAACTTTCCTCTTCTCATGATGTACCCGAAAAATGTTGATTGTTTCTTTCTGATGTTTTTTAAGAGCTGCCTTTTTGTGTTGGCCTCTTTGAGAACTTCCTCATTGGTCTTTTTAGCTGTTCAGAGAACTTTCAACATTCTTCTGAGAAATCCCATCTCTGTGGCCTCTAATCGTAGTGTCATATGTGTGTCTACTACTGACTAACATAGCTATTTGTTACTGATACTTTAGTTGATTTCCCCATTTGTATCTCTCCAGGAAAATAATATACGCATACTTATTCTATTATACATTCAATGCGATTAGAAGAAACCGTATTTTAAAATAAAATAAAAACGTTTGTAGTTAAAAATTGAATTTTGTGTCCCCTGATACTCTCAGATTTGATCATCTTTAATATTTTTGTTACAAGTAATGGACTACCACGGACAAGGGTTAGGGTTCGATCCCAACCGACGGCTTCCGGGTTCACCCAGCCTTAAATGGGTACCGGATTTTTTCTGGGAAAGTAAAGCAGCACGGGCGTAATACTGACCACATTACCCCAAAAATCATGTGCTGAAGGTCTGTAAAATATAGGTTCACTAACACCATATTTCCCTATACGCCACTTGGCGTGACGGGGGTACTTTACTAATAACTACTAAATCATCACTGAGACACAAATATTTACTTCTGATGAATATCTTATTTTTTGATGGAAATGGGAGTTAAGATGGGCACAGACAGAAATGAGAAACTTAGTGGCCGTGTAAGAAGACTTATCAACCAACATTGAACTGGAGTCGTCAGTCGCTGGGCACTGAGGGAGTTGCTGAGGAGGGGATCTGAGCACCTATGGACAAGTTCGGAGTGCAATGATGATGACCCGCAAATACCTCAACAATAACTCAATCTTATTATTTTTTTTTTTTTTTGAATGTGGTGTCACAAATTGAAACAACTTCATTAAAAATCTAACTTCTTAGCAATGAGGGTAGTGTACTGGACCAATGCCATCTTCATCCATAACCGATGCAAACTTTTCAAGAGTAGAATTAAATCGCCACTTTGAGATTTAAATTAAAATAAAAAAAAAGCATGGCTAAATCCTGGCTAACTAAAACTGAAACAAGCTACCAATTTTAGTTAGATGTGGAAGAGCAAAAAAATAGGAGGGTGGTTGGAAGGGACGCCTTTGACAAGAAGGAAAGAACACTCAAAGAACCATTACATTCATTTCCTCTCGAGATTGTTACGGTACTACCATCAATAACAGCATACAAAATATGTCATATTTTCTAGGAAACCGTAAAAACAACGTGTTACGAAGAACAACGTGTAACGGACATTGTGACTCGAAGGTAAAGTATTTAGAATATAGTTCATATTTCTTTAATCTTTGGCAAAGCTGTGGGTAACTGGTCAGCGCAAAGTCAGAACCTCCGTTTTTTTCCGTTTAAAAAAAAAAAAACATTTGTAGTACTTTTTTAAAACTGGGAATCTACTATTTCTTTCGGTGGGAAAGGGGGTTTGGAGAAGGGGAACTAAAATGATCTCTTGTCCACAATATAACCAGTTTATTAACCATTAATTAAAAAAAAACACAGCTAACCACGATCCTCTCGGCTAACAAACGCTACGAAAACACAACACAAGTGTGTATCGAAAGAAAGAAGGAAAGAAAGAAAGAAGGAAAGAAAGAAAGAAAGTAAAATGTGAAAGCAGACGAGATAAACAACAAAAATATATACCGGAAATTATCTTCATCTGATTCTGGAAGGTAAATTAGGAAGACGAAGAAGAAGAAGAAGAAAGTAGCTACTCTAAGAACGCCGCGGACGTCAAGAGTTAACACAACAATTGGCCTGACTTATTATTTCAGCCGTCCGTCGGTAAAGGGGCATAAAGTTATAGAAGTCTCTAAAAATGTCAGCCAACTCCATGTTTGGGTAGGCAGACATCAAGCGAGGTGAGTGGAGGTCAGCTAAGGTCAAAACATCCCCATCTCGGTAACCCAGTGACCCTCTTCGTCATTGAACGGCTCAACGAATACTGGGTCAGCGCCCCACCAACATGGACTAGTCGAACTTTGCCCCCGTCTATCACTATATAGTGTCATTAATTTCATCTGACCGCCTTTTCTTCTTATTGACAACAAATCCGTTTCGCATCGTTTTGTAGTTCTTTTATTTAAAAAAAAAAATTCTTATTCTCTTAGTTAATTCTTGCTGAATTATTTCTCCATATTGTGTACATGTGTGTGCTAAAATATTACAATAAAACAAAAGTCGATATGTTACTTCTTATATCTGACTTTAAGTTTCAATCATTATTTTTTTATTTCATTCTCCTAGATTTAATTACTGATAAGAATATCAGTGTTCTATTATTTATTACATACTTTTCACAACAAAATTTGTTAATAAAAAGAATTCATTATCGAAAGCACATTTATTAAGTAATTTAGCTACTTTGTTGTAATTCAAAAACAGTTTCAAAACATTGCATCGATTACGTTCAAAACATAACGTCCCCTCAAAATGTAATCATAACGATTGTACTCTACAGTCTAAATAATAGTACACGATCAGGAATCATATATTTCCATTTTAAATTTAAAAAAAAACCGCAATACAGCTTGACACCATCAATATTAATTACTACATTACTGTAACATAACACGCCCCCAAATTACGCAAATCCCGAAATATGAACTCGTCCTTGCTGGGAAATGTTAAAAGATTAAACAAGATAATGTCAGAAAGAAAATGAGGGAGAGAGGGTGAGAGAAAGAAATAGAGAGAGAGATTTGTTGGGTGCTACCAATATAATGCTGACTTGCAGGGGTAACAGAGTGAAACCCCTCTTCCAGCTGTATTGACTTGGGCCAAATTAATTCTGTGAGTTATGGGATGGAATGGTTCACTATTAAAAATGGGTCGATCATATCGCTAAAGACTAAAGGTTGTGTAAAAAGTTACCGCATTCAATAGAGTGATTCCCAATGTGTGTTCTGCAGACGCCACACAAAAATAAACATTTACATCTTTTAAAAGACAAATTTACTTTTACTATTTTAAAATGTTGTATTACTTTTGTTTATAGTATTTTGTATTACTGTTGAATTATATAAACAGGACAAATCTGAAACAAATGCAACGTGTCAAATACTTGGGCACTATAATAACATCAGATGGAAGATGCATCACAGAAATAAAAAGCAGAATAGCTCAGGCCAAAATAGAATTTCTGAAAATGAAAAATAAATCGTATGCAACACATCTATGTCAATAGAAGTGAGACACAGAGCTCATCAGTGCTATATAGAACCAATTCTGACCTATGGAAGCGAATCGTGGACAAAAAAACATGGAAAAGACGATTAGAGGCCACAGAGATGGGATTTCTCAGAAGAATATCCAAAGTTCCCTGAACAGCTAGAATGACAATTGAAGAAATTCTCAAAGAGGCCAACACAAAAAGGCAGATCATAAAAGCATCAGAAAGAAACAATCGACATTTTTCGGACACATCATGAGAAGAGGAAAGTTGAAATACTTGGTTACAACAGGCAAAATAAAATGAAAGAGAGATCGCGGACGACAAAGAGAGAAAATACTGGACAGCCTGGTGTCATGACATGTAAAACAATCAACAACAGAACTGATACGATGCACTGTAGATAGATTGTGGAAGGGCATGATCGCCTACGCCAACCGGTATGGCACATGATGATGATATGAGGGGAAATGGGTGGTCTAGAGGAAAGATGTGGGCTTTCTCGACAAAAATGTCCTGAATTCAAAAAGAGGGAATTCTTTTCGAATCCGTGGTTTATTCGTGGTCCCCCCCCCCCACCCCCTTTTCCTTCCCAGTCTCTGGGTAATGTCCTCTTGGGATAACACAATAATGGCAGATAAAAGCGGACAAGAGTTAAGTAAATTGTTGAGCAAAATTCATTGCCAAAGATGGATATGTTGGGTCGAATGACGCAAAGATCGCAGCTTGCCGTTAACTAGCGACACAGCGCGTTCACGTAACGGTAGAGCGCTAAAGAAGAAGTAAGAAAAAAGAAGTAAGAAGAAGAAGTAAGAAAAGAGATGTAAGAAGAAGAAGTAAGAAAAAGATGTAAGAAGAAGAAGAAGTAGAAAAAGACGTAAGAAGATGAAGTAAGAAGTAAGAAGAAGAAAAAGAAGTAAGAAGAAGAAGTAAGAAGATGAAGTAAGAAGATGAAGTAAGAAGAAAAAAGAAGTAAGAAGAAGAAGTACGAAGATGAAGAAGAAGTAAGAAGATGAAAGTAAGAAGATGAGTAAGAAGATGAAGAAGTAAGAAGAAGTAAGAAGAAGAAAGAAGACCAATGTATGTTCTCTTACATTTAGCGTCATTACTAAAAACAACATCTTTTCATTGCGACGCTCAAATGCATCAGCAGCTAGATAAAAGAAAAGTAAGACTTGAGACACTTTTCTTTCTTTCTTTGAACTTTGTTTTAATCTAAATTGATGACCGTATTTATGCAATTAATATTTATTTATTTCCGTAATGCCTAAAGTGTCCTAATGGTGTTCGTACAATTTAATTCCTATATTCAAGTCTTTCAGTAGCTGGATTCTCTAAGTAGGAAGTAAATCTTAAAATATTTTGTTAAAGAAAGAAATGCAGACATAATACACACCTAGTAAGAAAAAGTAAAGTAGTGTACCCCCGTCACGCAAGTGGCGTATAGGGAATATGGTGTTAGTGACCATACATTTTACAGACTTTCGGCACATTATTTTGGGGGTAATGTGGTCGGTATTACGCCCGTACCGCTTTACTTTCCCAGAAAAAAAATTAGGTACCCATTAAAGGCTAGGTGAACCGGAAGCCGTCGGTTGGGATCGAATCCTACCTCTTGTCAATTATAGTCCAGTTCACTAACCACTGAACTATCGCGGCTCCTAATACACACCTAGGCGGAGAACTACCCATAGTTCTTGAAAAGAAAAAAAGACTGGACATTGATTCTAAATAATATTGCACGATTCTGAACCATATTCAATTAATTTTTTTTAATTTTAAAACTCATGTAGCCTTGACATCATTCAGTAGCACCAACAATACAATGCTATAGGCGCTACATTATCGATATAGCAACCTAACACTCCCCCACAAATTGCGCACATCCGAAATATGAACTCGTCCTTGCTGGGGGAATGTCTAAAAATGAAACAATAAACAAGATTATAATGACAGAGAGAAAAGGGTTGGAGAGAGAAAGAGAGAACTAGATTTGTTGGGTAGTACCATTATAATGCTAACTTGTAGGGGTAACAGGGTGGAACTTTTGAAACATGAAACCATTTTTAAACGCCTAAATTCGTTGGTAATGAGATCTTCTTCTTCTTCTTCTTCTTCTTCTTCTTCTTCTTCTTCTTCTTCCTTCCTCAATTACCTTTCAGCGTCGAGGGGAGATACAATTTGCTGTCTTTTTCTCTTCTGTTTGCCTCTACTGCTGGTATGTTTCCTTGTGTTTCTAATATTACGTCGATCCATCATTTTCGTGGTCGACCCTTGGGTTCGGTATTCTCGCAATGTTTATTGAGGGCTCGTTGTGTGGTGTTTTGATCTTTCTGCCTTGTCACGTGGCCGAACCATTTTTTACTGTTGTTTCTTTATATATTCTATGGCGGGGACTATTCCTAGCTTTTTTCTCAGTTCTTCATTTTTTATTTCATTTCAGACTGTGTATTCTCATACTGTTTCCTGTCATTCGGCTAACACATTTCATCTCAGTAGAGGTTATTTTTCCTGTTGTTCTTGCATCTAGAGCCCAGGAATGGCATTGGCAGCACAACGTTGGGATGAAGATTGTATTGTACAATGTCCGTTTTGCCTCTAAAGATATTTCCTTGTTGGACAATAGTGGTGATAGCTGTTCAATGATCTGACAAGCTTTGATGCATCTTGAGTCTATTTGTGCTGTTTGTGAACTGTCGTTTCTGAACATACTTCCTAGGTATGTAAATTCCTCCACTTGTTTTAGTTGCCTGCCGTCTATCATTATGTTATTGTTCAACAATAAACGACAAATATGGGCAGGAGTGTTGGTGGGGGGAGCATTTTGATGATGTAGTGTCACATGGAACACTCAGTGCACATACGAACTGTAATAATTTGGTCACAATGAACACTCAGTGCACACACGAACTGTAAGAATTTTGGTCATAATTAACACTCAGTGCATACGAACTGTAATAATTTGGTCACAATGAACACTCAGTGCATACGAACTGTAATAATTTGGTCACAATGAACACTCAGTGCACATACGAACTGTAAT